>CM059196.1:70185027-70343876 GCA_030323885.1 Branchipolynoe longqiensis | reverse complement strand
TNAAAATCATATTTCAATATCACCTATTTGGTGCAGAATCGTGGGTTAGTCATGGTCATTGTTTCGAGGCTATATCGACAATAATTCAATGTCACTAATTTTCTTCAAAATCATCAACTAGGACCTTTAGCAATGTTCTGGTGCAATATCAAAATCATATTTCAATATCACCTATTTGGTGCAGAATCGTGGGTTAGTCATGGTCATCGTTTCGAGGCTATATCGACAATAATTCTATGTCACTAATTTTCTTCAAAATCATCAACTAGGACCTTTAGCAATGTTCTGGTGCAATATCAAAATCATATTTCAATATCACCTATTTGGTGCGGAATCGTGGGTTAGTCATGGTCATCGTTTCGAGGCTATATCGACAATAATTCAATGTCACTAATTTTCTTCAAAATCATCAACTAGGACCTTTAGCAATGTTCTGGTGCAATATCAAAATCATATTTCAATATCACCTATTTGGTGCAGAATCGTGGGTGGGGGTTTAGGGGGTTTTTATGCGGGGGGGTTTTTTAATGAATCGTTGGTTAGTCACATGGTCATCGTTTTCGTATGGCTTTCTATTTATACGAGACAATAATTCAATGTCACAAATTTTGTTCAAAATCATCAACTAGGACCTTTAGAAATGTTCTGGTGCAATATCAAAATCATATTTCAATATCACCTATTTGGTGCAGAATCCTGGGTTCATGGTCAGCGTTTCGAGGCTATATCGACAATAAGTCAATGTCACTCATTTTCTTCAAAATCATCAACTAGGACCTTTAGCAACGTTCTGGTGCAATATCAAAATCATATTTCAATAACACCTATTTGGTGCAGAATCGTGCGTTAGTCATGGTCATTGTTTCGAGGCTATATCGACAATAAGTCCATGTCACTAATTTTTTTCAAAATCATCAACTAGGACCTTTAGCAAAATTGTTGGCACGCAATATTGAATAGTTTGCAATATCAAATTCAATTCAAATATTCTACCGATTGGGTGCAGTGCAGGAATGTGGGTCAACGTCATGGTCATCGTTTCGAGGCTATATCGACAATAATTCAATGTCACTAATTTTCTTCAAAATCATCAACTAGGACCTTTAGCAAAGTTCTGGTGCAATATCAAAATCATATTTCAATATCACCTATTTCGTGCAGAATCGTGTTATGAGGCTATATCGACAATAATTCAATGTCACTAATTTTCTTCAAAATCATCAACTAGGACCTTTAGCAATGTTCTGGTGCAATATCAAAATCATATTTCAATATCACCTATTTGGTGCAGAATCGTGGGTTAGTCATGGTCATCGTTTCGAGGCTATATCGACAATAATTCAATGTCACTAATTTTCTTCAAAATCATCAACTAGGACCTTTAGCAATGTTCTGGTGCAATATCAAAATCATATTTCAATATCACCTATTTCGTGCAGAATCGTGGGTTAGTCATGGTCATCGTTTCGAGGCTATATCGACAATAATTCAATGTCACTAATTTTCTTCAAAATCATCAACTAGGACCTTTAGCAATGTTCTGGTGCAATATCAAAATCATATTTCAATATCACCTATTTGGTGCAGAATCGTGGGTTAGTCATGGTCATCGTTTCGAGGCTATATCGACAATAATTCAATGTCACTAATTTTCTTCAAAATCATCAACTAGGACCTTTAGCAATGTTCTGGTGCAATATCAAAATCATATTTCAATATCACCTATTTCGTGCAGAATCGTGGGTTAGTCATGGTCATCGTTTCGAGGCTATATCGACAATAATTCAATGTCACTAATTTTCTTCAAAATCATCAACTAGGACCTTTAGCAATGTTCTGGTGCAATATCAAAATCATATTTCAATATCACCTATTTCGTGCAGAATCGTGGGTTAGTCATGGTCATCGTTTCGAGGCTATATCGACAATAATTCAATGTCACTAATTTTCTTCAAAATCATCAACTAGGACCTTTAGCAATGTTCTGGTGCAATATCAAAATCATATTTCAATATCACCTATTTCGTGCAGAATCGTGGGTTAGTCATGGTCATCGTTTCGAGGCTATATCGACAATAATTCAATGTCACTAATTTTCTTCAAAATCATCAACTAGGACCTTTAGCAATGTTCTGGTGCAATATCAAAATCATATTTCAATATCACCTATTTGGTGCAGAATCGTGGGTTAGTCATGGTCATCGTTTCGAGGCTATATCGACAATAATTCAATGTCACTAATTTTCTTCAAAATCATCAACTAGGACCTTTAGCAATGTTCTGGTGCAATATCAAAATCATATTTCAATATCACCTATTTGGTGCAGAATCGTGGGTTAGTCATGGTCATCGTTTCGAGGCTATATCGACAATAATTCAATGTCACTAATTTTCTTCAAAATCATCAACTAGGACCTTTAGCAATGTTCTGGTGCAATATCAAAATCATATTTCAATATCACCTATTTGGTGCAGAATCGTGGGTTAGTCATGGTCATCGTTTCGAGGCTATATCGACAATAATTCAATGTCACTAATTTTCTTCAAAATCATCAACTAGGACCTTTAGCAATGTTCTGGTGCAATATCAAAATCATATTTCAATATCACCTATTTGGTGCAGAATCGTGGGTTAGTCATGGTCATCGTTTCGAGGCTATATCGACAATAATTCAATGTCACTAATTTTCTTCAAAATCATCAACTAGGACCTTTAGCAATGTTCTGGTGCAATATCAAAATCATATTTCAATATCACCTATTTGGTGCAGAATCGTGGGTTAGTCATGGTCATCGTTTCGAGGCTATATCGACAATAATTCAATGTCACTAATTTTCTTCAAAATCATCAACTAGGACCTTTAGCAATGTTCTGGTGCAATATCAAAATCATATTTCAATATCACCTATTTGGTGCAGAATCGTGGGTTAGTCATGGTCATCGTTTCGAGGCTATATCGACAATAATTCAATGTCACTAATTTTCTTCAAAATCATCAACTAGGACCTTTAGTTTTTTTTTTTTTTTTTTTTTTTTTTTTTTTTTTTTTTTTTTTAGCAATGTTCTGGTGCAATATCAAAATCATATTTCAATATCACCTATTTGGTGCAGAATCGTGGGTTAGTCATGGTCATCGTTTCGAGGCTATATCGACAATAATTCAATGTCACTAATTTTCTTCAAAATCATCAACTAGGACCTTTAGCAATGTTCTGGTGCAATATCAAAATCATATTTCAATATCACCTATTTGGTGCAGAATCGTGGGTTAGTCATGGTCATCGTTTCGAGGCTATATCGACAATAATTCAATGTCACTAATTTTCTTCAAAATCATCAACTAGGACCTTTAGCAATGTTCTGGTGCAATATCAAAATCATATTTCAATATCACCTATTTGGTGCAGAATCGTGGGTTAGTCATGGTCATCGTTTCGAGGCTATATCGACAATAATTCAATGTCACTAATTTTCTTCAAAATCATCAACTAGGACCTTTAGCAATGTTCTGGTGCAATATCAAAATCATATTTCAATATCACCTATTTGGTGCAGAATCGTGGGTTAGTCATGGTCATCGTTTCGAGGCTATATCGACAATAATTCAATGTCACTAATTTTCTTCAAAATCATCAACTAGGACCTTTAGCAATGTTCTGGTGCAATATCAAAATCATATTTCAATATCACCTATTTGGTGCAGAATCGTGGGTTAGTCATGGTCATCGTTTCGAGGCTATATCGACAATAATTCAATGTCACTAATTTTCTTCAAAATCATCAACTAGGACCTTTAGCAATGTTCTGGTGCAATATCAAAATCATATTTCAATATCACCTATTTGGTGCAGAATCGTGGGTTAGTCATGGTCATCGTTTCGAGGCTATATCGACAATAATTCAATGTCACTAATTTTCTTCAAAATCATCAACTAGGACCTTTAGCAATGTTCTGGTGCAATATCAAAATCATATTTCAATATCACCTATTTGGTGCAGAATCGTGGGTTAGTCATGGTCATCGTTTCGAGGCTATATCGACAATAATTCAATGTCACTAATTTTCTTCAAAATCATCAACTAGGACCTTTAGCAATGTTCTGGTGCAATATCAAAATCATATTTCAATATCACCTATTTGGTGCAGAATCGTGGGTTAGTCATGGTCATCGTTTCGAGGCTATATCGACAATAATTCAATGTCACTAATTTTCTTCAAAATCATCAACTAGGACCTTTAGCAATGTTCTGGTGCAATATCAAAATCATATTTCAATATCACCTATTTCGTGCAGAATCGTGGGTTAGTCATGGTCATCGTTTCGAGGCTATATCGACAATAATTCAATGTCACTAATTTTCTTCAAAATCATCAACTAGGACCTTTAGCAATGTTCTGGTGCAATATCAAAATCATATTTCATTATCACCTATTTGGTGCAGAATCGTGGGTTAGTCATGTTCATCGTTTCGAGGCTATATCGACAATAATTCAATGTCACTAATTTTCTTCAAAATCATCAACTAGGACTTTAGGCAATGTTCTGGTGCAATATCAATTAAAATCATATTTCAATATCACCTATTTGGTGCAGAATCGTGGGTAGTCATGGTCATCGTTTCGAGGCTATATCGACAATAATTCAATGTCACTAATTTTCTTCAAAATCATCAACTAGGACCTTTAGCAATGTTCTGGTGCAATATCAAAATCATATTTCAATATCACCTATTTGGTGCAGAATCGTGGGTTAGTCATGGTCATCGTTTCGAGGCTATATCGACAATAATTCAATGTCACTAATTTTCTTCAAAATCATCAACTAGGACCTTTAGCAATGTTCTGGTGCAATATCAAAATCATATTTCAATATCACCTATTTGGTGCAGAATCGTGGGTGGTCATCGTTTCGAGGCAATATCGACAATAATTCAATGTCACTAATTTTCTTCAAAATCATCAACTAGGACCTTTAGCAATGTTTGGTGCAATATCAAAATCATATTTCAATATCACCTATTTGATGCAGAATCGTGGGTTAGTCATGGTCATCGTTTCGAGGCTATATCGACAATAATTCAATGTCACTAATTTTCTTCAAAATCATCAACTAGGACCTTTAGCAATGTTCTGGTGCAATATCAAAATCATATTTCAATATCACCTATTTGGTGCAGAATCGTGGGCATGGTCATCGTTTCGAGGCTATATCGACAATAATTCAATGTCACTAATTTTCTTCAAAATCATCAACTAGGACCTTTAGCAATGTTCTGGTGCAATATCAAAATCATATTTCAATATCACCTATTTGGTGCAGAATCCTGGGTAGTCATGGTCATCGTTTCGAGGCTATATCGACAATAAGTCAATGTCACTAATTTTCTTCAAAATCATCAACTAGGACCTTTAGCAATGTTCTGGTGCAATATCAAAATCATATTTCAATATCACCTATTTGGTGCAGAATCGTGGGTTAGTCATGGTCATCGTTTCGAGGCTATATCGACAATAATTCAATGTCACTAATTTTCTTCAAAATCATCAACTAGGACCTTTAGCAATGTTCTGGTGCAATATCAAAATCATATTTCAATATCACCTATTTGGTGCAGAATCGTGGGTTAGTCATGGTCATCGTTTCGAGGCTATATCGACAATAATTCAATGTCACTAATTTTCTTCAAAATCATCAACTAGGACCTTTAGCAATGTTCTGGTGCAATATCAAAATCATATTTCAATATCACCTATTTGGTGCAGAATCGTGGGTTAGTCATGGTCATCGTTTCGAGGCTATATCGACAATAATTCAATGTCACTAATTTTCTTCAAAATCATCAACTAGGACCTTTAGCAATGTTCTGGTGCAATATCAAAATCATATTTCAATATCACCTATTTGGTGCAGAATCATGGGTTAGTCATGGTCATCGTTTCGAGGCTATATCGACAATAATTCAATGTCACTAATTTTCTTCAAAATCATCAACTAGGACCTTTAGCAATGTTCTGGTACAATATCAAAATCATATTTCAATATCACCTATTTGGTGCAGAATCCTGGGTTCATGGTCATCATTTCGAGGCTATATCGACAATAAGTCAATGTCACTAATTTTCTTCAAAATCATCAACTAGGACCTTTAGCAATGTTCTGGTGCAATATCAAAATCATATTTCAATATCACCTATTTGGTGCAGCATCCTGGGTTAGTCATGGTCATCGTTTCGCGGCTATATCGACAATAATTCAATGTCACTAATTTTCTTCAAAATCATCAACTAGGACCTTTAGCAATGTTCTGGTGCAATATCAAAATCATATTTCAATATCACCTATTTGGTGCAGAATCGTGGGTTAGTCATGGTCATCGTTTCGAGGCTATATCGACAATAATTCAATGTCACTAATTTTCTTCAAAATCATCAACTAGGACCTTTAGCAATGTTCTGGTGCAATATCAAAATCATATTTCAATATCACCTATTTGGTTCAGAATCGTGGGTTAGTCATGGTCATCGTTTCGAGGCTATATCGACAATAATTCAATGTCACTAATTTTGTTCAAAATCATCAACTAGGACCTTTAGAAATGTTCTGGTGCAATATCAAAATCATATTTCAATATCACCTATTTGGTGCAGAATCCTGGGTTCATGGTCAGCGTTTCGAGGCTATATCGACAATAAGTCAATGTCACTAATTTTCTTCAAAATCATCAACTAGGACCTTTAGCAACGTTCTGGTGCAATATCAAAATCATATTTCAATATCACCTATTTGGTGCAGAATCGTGCGTTAGTCATGGTCATTGTTTCGAGGCTATATCGACAATAAGTCCATGTCACTAATTTTTTTCAAAATCATCAACTAGGACCTTTAGCAATGTTCTGGTGCAATATCAAAATCATATTTCAATATCACCTATTGGTGCAGAATCGTGGGTCAGTCATGGTCATCATTTCGAGGCTATATCGACAATAATTCAATGTCACTAATTTTCTTCAAAATCATCAACTAGGACCTTTAGCAATGTTCTGGTGCAATATCAAAATCATATTTCAATATCACCTATTTGGTGCAGAATCGTGGGTTAGTCATGGTCATCGTTTCGAGGCTATATCGACAATAATTCAATGTCACTAAATTTCTTCAAAATCATCAACTAGGACCTTTAGCAATGTTCTGGTGCAATATCAAAATCATATTTCAATATCACCTATTTGGTGCAGAATCCTGGGTTCATGGTCATCATTTCGAGGCTATATCGACAATAATTCAATGTCACTAATTTTCTTCAAAATCATCAACTAGGACCTTTAGCAATGTTCTGGTGCAATATCAAAATCATATTTCAATATCACCTATTTGGTGCAGAATCATGGGTTAGTCATGGTCATTGTTTCGAGGCTATATCGACAATAATTTAATGTCACTAATTTTCTTCAAAATCATCAACTAGGACCTTTAGCAATGTTCTGGTGCAATATCAAAATCATATTTTAATATCACCTATTTGGTGCAGAATCGTGGGTTAGTCATGGTCATCGTTTCGAGGCTATATCGACAATAATTCAATGTCACTAATTTTCTTCAAAATCATCAACTAGGACCTTTAGCAAAATCATATTTCAATAGCAAAATCTTAGGCCTACAGCAACTCATTTCTGAAAACACGAGGCTAAGCATAAACAGCTCAACAATTGATCTAATACTAACTAACTCAAAACCATGCCACAAAATGGGGCACTAGAAGCTCGGGTATAAGTGATCATGAGATAATATATGTAACCAGGAAAAAACTCAAAAGCACAAACCACTATGAATACAAGATGAGCAGATCCCTAAAAGATAACTCAGAAGAAATACTTAAAAGCCACTTACACCAAAACATAAACAACATCACCAAAAACAGAGATGATGCTGATACCTACTGGAACAATATCATCACAGAGATGAAAAATGTGTCCCATAAAGAAACTAAAAATACCAAAAAATCAAGACCCATGGGTAGACAGAGAACTACTGAAACTCATCACAACCAAGTGAAAACTTGGTGACAAAGCTAAGCATACAAAAGATCCAGAAGATAAAATGGCCTATAATACTGCCAGAAATCACTCTCTCAAAGCGGTAAAGACAGCAAAAAAGAAATACATAATAAAGCAAGACAAGGACTGGGGAAGCAACACAAATAAGTACTGGAAAAATGTAAGGCTGCTATTAAAAAAGAACACCGTTGAAGAGCGAATATATTTCCAGGATAATGAAGGGAATATGCTCACAAATAGTGATGCAGCAAATAAACTAAACACTTACTTCGCCACAGTAGGGCAAAAATTATCACACAAATTCACAAGAAACTGGGAAAACAAATCAGACAATATCCTAGATGAAATCCCCACATGCAAAACCGACTTAAAAGAGATAACAAAATTAATAAATGATATAGACACAAACAAACCAAGTGGAACAGATGGGATCCCCACAAAAATACTGAAGGAGGCATTTCAAGCCATCCCAGATACCACGGTGGACTTCTTCAACATCTCCTTTGAAAAGGGGCACTTCATCACAGCCTGGAAAATGGCAACCATCACCCCCATCTACAAAAGTGGTGATAAGGGGAACATGGGGAACTATAGACCAATATCAATTTTGCAAGCACCAGGCAAGCTAATTGAAAAAGTATTCCACAGGCACATACATGAGCACCGGAAAAAAACAGTATACTAAACAAAAGACAAGGTGGATTTAGGAAACTGCACTCCACATCAAAAACAATAGCAAACCTAACAAGTGACATACTGGCATCGATGAACCAAAAACGATTAGTAGGGGCAACCTTCATTGATTTCAGCAAAGCTTTTGACACAGTCGACCACAATATACTACTAAAATAATTAAACAACATGGGCATAAAGTCCAAGTCAATAAGCTGGATAAAATTCTACCTAAACAACAGGCAACAAAAAACTAAAGTAAATGATGCCCTATCAGACCGACAGCCTGTAACACGTGGTGTACCCCAAGGATCAGTGCTGGGGCCTCTACTCTTTATACTCTACATAAACGACCTAGAAAAATGGCTAGAAACAGAACATCTCCAACTATATGCACGACATAGTCATATATGCAGATGGAAACACAGAGGAAGAGGTAACAACTAAACTGAACAAACTCCTACTAAAACTGGACAACTGGTGTGAGTCCAATAAAATAACCAAAAACAGTGCTCTTCTCACATAAATCAATGCCGGAAAGAAATCTACACTGCAAGCTAGGAAACTAAATATTAGAAAATATAAATACCTAGGCCTAGAGCTGGACAGCCAGCTAAACTACAACCTATGTATAACAAAAATCATCCAAAAAATAAACCACAAACTGTGGCTATTTGCAAAACTAAGAAACTATATGACGCAAGAAATGTCAATAAAAATCTTCAAAGGTATGGTGCTCCCTTACTTCGACTATGGGGATGTAATTTACATGGGGGCTAAAAAGGAATTACTAAAAAAACTGCAAATACTGCAAAATAGAGCCCTAAAGACCTGCCTCAAAGTAGACAAACTGTAGACCCCACCTATGACATACACAAAAGAACTAAAGTAATGTTATTAGAAAACAGAAGAATAATCCACCTAAAAACCCTCGCGTATGGATATAGTTGAGACAATAAACATCTAATCCACCCACTAAGGAACACCAGAGCAAACAATGCACCACTACTAAGGCAGGCCAGAAGCCAAATCAAAGCTCACGAAAGAAGCCCACTGGAAATGGCTGC
Organism: Branchipolynoe longqiensis; assembly: GCA_030323885.1. NCBI lineage: Eukaryota > Metazoa > Annelida > Polychaeta > Phyllodocida > Polynoidae > Branchipolynoe > Branchipolynoe longqiensis. The sequence continues at coordinate 70,334,080 of CM059196.1, read as the reverse complement.
CAGAGTATGGAACGCACAAATGGTAAAGGAACGACAAAGTCCTGACCTAAAAACATACAACAAATATCTGTGCAAAATAAAACCAGGAAACCCCCTCTAAGCTGTTCCACAAGGGGGCATGTGATATGTCACGGCCCACCAGCTGGACAGCCCATGAGAGGTAACCCCCTGCCAGAAAACAGCCAGATAACATCAAATCCAAACATAAACCAACTACCTATTACGTACAAGCCTATAATATATAAATAGAGTAGGCTAGTCTGGAATTAAGTGTAGGAAAAAATAAAAAGAGGAAGACTCTCACCAAGAAAATCCAAAAAAGCTAACATAGATCACTAACCACAAACCATAATCTGCCCAGCATTGAAAACAAGCTCGATCATCCAAGCTTATATGCTATGGACAGCATAAACATCCCATAAAAAAAAAAAAAATTCTCGCCATGAATATGGCCATTGCTGTCGACACAACGTTGACCAACCACCTATCAACAAAAGCTTAATATTAGGAAGTCCACCAGAAGACTACAAGAGTGCACACAAGATGGCAGACCACCTATGTAGGCACTATGCGATAGGGACGTCTCTACATATATTGTACCTACCAACATTTCCACCACCAGGTGGCGGGAAGCAATGCATCGCTTGTTAACAATGACACACTTGTACAGGTGAATCATCATCATCATGCTGTCGGTCGCGATGCGACAAAGACTGCTTTCATTACTTGACTGATGCTCTCCATTTAGCTCTCTGCTTTGAGAGTGATGTCCATGAGTCGGTCTTAATGTCTCTCAGCTTCAGGTTTCTCTTGATGGTATCCTTGAACCGGAGCAGAGGGCGCCCTCTCTTTCTGTAACCAGAAGACAGTTGAGAATAGAGGATCTGCTTTGGTAGCCTGTCTGATGACATCCTCATGAGGTGTCCAGTCCACCGGAGATTCTTTTTGATCAGAAGATCTTCCATAGAGGACAGCCCCGTCCGTTCGAGTATTTCCTTATCTGTCACTTTGTCCTTCCAGGTTAGCCTCATGATTGAACGCAGATGTTGCATCATGAAGGCATGCAGCTTTTTCACCTGTCATCTGTACACTGTCCAGGCCTCGGCTCCGTATAGTAGGGTGGATAGCACGATTGCCAGGTAGATCTTGCCTTTGACCTGCATGGACATATGGTGGTTGTTCCAGAGTCTCTGGCGTAGTCGGCCAAAAGATGCGCTAGCCTTGGCCATCCTCCTCTGTATTTCACCATCAATGCGTCCATCACTAGATATAGTGCTTCTGAGGTAGGTGAATTCCGGAACAGAGTTCAACTTGTTTCCGTCAACCATGATATCTTGCTCTCTGGTTCTTTTAGAGTTGGGTTGGTACAGCACCTCCGTCTTCTTGATGTTAATCTTCAGGCCAAACTTCTTTGATGCATCGGAGAAAGCGTCCACTATTTTCTGGATCTCTTCAGCAGGGTGGGCAACCATTGCACTGTCATCTGCGAATAGCAGCTCTCTCACCAGTATCCGAGTAGTCTTGGTCTTTGCTCTGAAGTGTGAGACATTGAATAGGTCAGCGCTCTGTCGGGACTTCATATAGATGCCATCCCCCATGTCTCGGAAAGCCTCATTGAGCATTGCTGATAGGAAGATGGAGAAGAGCGTGGGGGCCAGTACACAACCTTGCTTGACCCCATTGGTAACCCCAAACGATTCCGAGACTTCCCCTCCAACACTAACGTTCGCCATCATTCCTGTATGTAGAGCCTCGATCATAGTTGTGAACTTCTCTGGGCATCCATACTTCCTCAGTAGCTGCCATAGCCCGGTCCTCCCGACTGTATCAAACGCCTTAGTGAAATCAACAAATACCATGTCGTGTAACCAGTGCAGTTAACGACTGAGTGAGCTGCTGCTGGAGGACCACGGAATGCTGTTCGTTTTGTGAATGAATAAACACTGCTGAGTGCTTAATTTCACGAATTCTATATAGCTATGTACATGTACATAAGGTACATATTGATATTATAAGTATCTTACAGGGATCCCATTTCTATATAGCTATATACATGTACATACGGTACATATTGATATTATGTGGCGTGTAACTAGTTATGCGAATATTAAGCAAAGTGTAAGTTACTTGTTGGTAGCACTGGCCGGGGGTCTGTGCAACCGTGTGTGTATAGAGCACTATCCTGCTTTGAAGTCAGGCTGGTCTAGGCGCCACCCGCATCTCCCGGCGGCGACACGCGCGCTGGAGCCGATGTGCATATCCGCACGACACTATCTGCCATCAGTCAGCAAGAAATTTACTTCGAGTCGGACGTGTTAGGTTTGTGCAAGGTATCACCTAACGTCCGCAGGTTTGTGCGCCCAACTGTCGAGTTGGCAGTGGGTAGTTTACATTATCATGGGGGTCGACTTGTGCCCAGGTTGTGGTGATGAGCACGAGGCACCACGTGGGGCAAAGTGCAAGGTGGTGAAAGCAAGGCTATCAAGGAGAGCAGTGAAAAGTGAACAAATAGAGGAGGAGGATTTGCTTGCCACAGGAGGGTTGGAAGATACGGTGGAAGATATGTTAGCCTTATCGGTGGCTGATGGGAAAGAATCAAAAGTGAAGCCGAAACTGGTTGTAAATGTGGCAGAGCCGGAAGCGGACGAAGAGGAGCTGGAGCTGAGGCGTCGGTTAGCTGATCATGTACGGGAATGCAGAAAGGCCAAGCTGAGGGCACAGCTGGAGGAGGAGTCAAGTGTGGTGGAGGATAAGAAGGCGTCACGCTCGAGGAAAAAGAAGGAAAAGGGGAAAAAGAAAAAGAGTGCAAAAAAGGGACGTAGCAATAACGAGGATGACGAAGGCACTGAACCATCATTAAGCCCTAGCAGTTCATCGTCAAGTTCATCTTCAGAATCATCGAATTCTGATAGCAGCAGGGATCGGAGTCAGGAAAGGAGAAAAAGACGACGAAAGAAGCGCAGTAAGTTTGCACTGGATAAATACACTAGAGGTAGAAAGAACGTAAAAAACTTGAGCTTCAATGAACTTATGTATGCGGCATGTGTGTGGGGATCGAAGCGAGCTAAGAAGGCGGACATGGATGTAGAGGCGCTGATGGGTTACCGAGGGCACCTTGCATACATGTGCATGCACGCAACCACAAACAATTATTCAGATGAGGCGTATAGGGGTTATGACCATGCGATCAGAGAGAAGGTGAAAGATAAAGGCCTGCGGGCATTCAGGATGGGTGATAACGGCCTGTCCCTGTTACATTTCAATATGGACAATTCTAAATCGCATAAAGACTCTAGGAAGCCAAGGAACACTTATAGCAAACAGGAGGGTGAGGCAAGGCCGAGTCGCACATCAAAAGGGAAAGGTTCATGCTTTGCCCATAACTACAACAAGGAAGGATGCACCCGGGAGAAATGTAGCTGGGATCACCACTGTCTGACATGCAGGAGCAAGGGTCATGTAGCAGAAGCCTGCCCTAATAAGAAATATTGACTATTAAAAAACAATGACAATGTGGGGCCTGGGTGTGAGGGCGGTAAGGTTGAGGCCTACCAACATGGGAAGACGTCGTCGGCCGGGGGGATTACATCAGTAATCCCCTTGATGTGAGCGGTGTCAGGCGATCAGATCACAATACACACACAGATGATAGGGGTGGCAAGACGGTTGACGGCAACAAGGGGATTAGCACGCCGTGTTCAGATGGCCCGAATACTGTAACAACAAACAGGGGCAGTGATCTCTTGTCGGAGACTGCCAACGGCGGGAACAACACATATCAAACAAGCACGGACAATAGGGGGAGCGGTGGCCTCACCTCGGGTGGCTATGGTACATCACACCGTGGCCTGAGAGAGCGCAACTATGGATGGCTTCGAATAATAAGCCCGAGGCAACGCCAAGATGTAGGCGCAGATATTGTATGCACATTGTGGATAGTCGATCAGGAACACCATCACTACTGGACTGAACGTTACATTGATGTTTTTGATGAGTGCACCCATGGTTGTTGTGACTGTACCTACTCAATAGACGGGGCTCTGGCCCAAATAAAACCGTGCCGTGTTTTCGCAGAATGTATGTGCAGAGGTGATGTCGATCCCGATTGGGAATATGTACTAAGAGGGGCTTCAGTTTCAGAGTAATTGATGACTCATGTGAGAGTAATTATGTCGAATCAAATTACGGTTCAATAACAAAAGGTAAGGTGGGTGTTGTTATGTCTGGTAGGCTTCAAGCAGAGATGGATGAGCAATTACTGACCATTGTAGATGAACCTTGTGCATATATTCATGGCCTGGGGCGGTGCCTAAGGGTTATGATGATTTCAGGGCCATCGTGGACTGCTCGAGTCCAGAGGGGGGCTGCGTTAACGATCACACTCAGGGCTGTCGGGCTAACTTCTCTTATAATTCGGTGGAATCAGTCACGGAGCTTATCCAGATGGGGGATTACCTAGCCACGGTAGACATAAGCAACGCTTATAGGGCAGTAAATATTCACCCGACGTCTAGGGATAAGCAAGGGCTGGCTTGGGACTTCGGAGATGGAACGGTCTACCTCAGGGATAATAGACTATGCATGGGGCTAAGCAGCAGCCCTTACGTATTTTCCAAGCTAAGTGATATGGTGGTAAGGTGCATGGTAAGGGAAGGCTACCCAGATTGCATCAATTATCTGGACGATATCTGCGTGATAGCGAGATCAGAAGGGGAGTGCAGGGAGGCTCAGTGGGCACTACTAATGATATTGCGTCGACTAGGGTTCTACGACAGTTACAAGAAAGTAGTATGTCCGGAGCAGGTGATCCGCTTCCTAGGCATAGACATTGATACGATCGGGATGGAGCTAAGATTACCAGAGGATAAACTGGGGAAACTTATGTCTCTCCTGAACGGTTTCGTACGGAGGAGGAAAGCCTCGAAGAAAGAGTTGGAGAGCCTTGCAGGGGTGCTTGTGCACTGTTGAAAAGTGATCCATGGAGGTAGAACCTTTTCCCGTAGAGTCTATGACCTTTTATCATCAGTAAAGAAAGGCACACCTAAGATCCGTTTGAACGACGGGTTCTGGCTAGATCTCAAATGGTGGATTGAGTTTGCGGGAGAATTCAATGGTAAAAAGAAGATCATACAGGCAGGCGAACCTTGCATTTCAGTCTATATTTACTCCTCATTGACAGGGTTCGGGGCTATGCATGGGAACGATTGGCTATCAGGAACGTTCGGCGTAGATGAGTCTAGGCGACTGGGGGACTGGTTGGGTCATCACCATTCAGAGGCAAATGACCCAGGCTGTAGGACAGATAACATTAACGTGCTCGAACTATGGCCAATCATGGTCGGGGTGCGAAAATGGGCTCATCTGTGGGAAAATCATAAGGTCGTATTTGTGACAGATAACACGTAGGTCAGGGCAGCATTGAATTCAGGCAGAAGTAAGAATAAGACGACTATGGCATGGCTGAGGCGAATCTTCTGGTTGTCAATTAAGTTTAACTTCGATGTGCAATCAGTCTACATCAACACCAATGACAATGTTATCTATGATAGTTTAAGTAGGTTGGATGCCTACAAAAACCTTGCTCAGATCAGAGACGCTGACGTTGCCGCCAATATGTGCTGCCATGATCTTTTCTTATGTTAATTGCAGATTGGGCCAGGCTTAGATTGGAGTGTGTTCGTTACGAGGAAGCCCACTACGCAGACTCAACTAAGCTAACCAGATCAGTCCAGATAAAGGCGTACCTTGAGTTTTGTGAGATCTTTGCGGATCAGCTGCCCCCTTACCCGTGTTCAGTGGCTCAGACGTGTCTGTACATGTCCTTTCTAGCGAGACGCTTATGCTTTAATTCGATCAGACAATACATCAGTGCACTGAGCAACCATCTTAAAGACCTAGGTATGAGCCCCATAGACTACGCTAACCACCGGGTTAAAAAATGCATGGCGGGGATTAGGAGGCTGTTGGGGGATATGCCAAGGCAGGCTGCCCTGCTAATGCCCAAGCAACTAAGAGCGATCTTCGGTACGATGATGGATACTAGGGGGCATGTCGCGCTAAGAGCGGCGATGTTAGTCTCATTCAGAGCCCTATTACGTAAATGCCACGTGTCCGAGTCGGATGCCACCTTACTATGGTCGGATTAGAGAAACTACTCATCCAGAGAAACTACTCATCCAACTATAGATAATGTTTGTCTTGTCTTATTTGTCTTGTCTCAATTGTCTACGGCGCGTCCAATAATAAGTATCTTACAGGGATCGCATTTCTATATAGCTATATACATGTACATAAGGTACATATTGATATTATAAGTATCTAACAGGGATCCCATTTCTCAGTGAAATCGCTGATTTCAGCGAAAAGTAAGCTTCCAAATGAGCAGAAAAAGAATCCTGTCCATGAAAAAAACACCTTTTAATTATTTGTTATTCTTAAAGTCTTAAAACAATTGGAATTTTAAGGCCAAAATAGGTCCAAGTAGGTGCAAGGTTGCACCATTATAATCATAGATTAAGAAAGATTTGGGGGGGGACTGGGAGCATCCGCCCCCCCCCCTGTTTTCAAGGGATTCGACAACAAAATTGTCATTGGGACCCCTGATCTTAGTTTAATGAAGATCACTGAGTTATATTAATATACCTTATTGACAACCAGAATCCAGGTGGTTGTAGAGAAGGGTTAGCTGAGACACGATGAACCAGAGTGGGAACGGTTACTACAGACGGTCAGAAGAGGTCCACTTTAAGTTACAATTTTCTTTTATTACAAGAGGTGTGTGTAAATGTGTGTGTATATATGTTTTGGGAGATCGTGGGTTTCAAACCCACCGGTTCGAACCCTGGTCGAGTCAAACCAATGACTTAAAAATTGCTACTGGTCGCTTCCTAGCCAGGTGCTCAGCAATATTGGGATAGGGCAAGGACGAGTTGCCTCTGTGTCAGGATAATGTGACTAAGTGGGATATCAGGTCATGGTGCTGGCAGCCTGGTCTCCCACAGTCCCAGTAGGGCAGCAATATAAAGTCGCCATGAGTTCGCACTGTCACAAGTCGGTACCTGTCCTGATATGACCTTAGATGCTGTTATGACCAACCAACCTATGTGTATACATCGAGTTTTGTGATATAATTACTTTTAAAGATGTGGTGTACACATATGTTAGGCATATATATACATATATGTATATATAGCCAGAGCTTGTGGCTTGCATTGTTATAAGTCAGAAGATTCACAAGATGACTCGTAAAATCTGAACTATGCCAGCTGCATCCCATCAAAATTCTTTGAATGTTTTCCTCCACACACGAAGAGATTTCGGCTTAACATAGTTGAGCAGATGTAACGTTCGAGACCCGCCTCCCGGGAATGCTGCCGGAGTGGTGAGTTGGTTTTACACAAACGCCACCAATCACCAACCATCTCTATTCGAACAAAAACTTGCTTAGTTATTGCACGTCCACCGATTTGTTAAATCGCAGTTCGCCCATCTGCTTCGTAAAAAAAACCGTGACATAGAAAGCCCTAGGTTGTTGGTCCATTGCATTTTTTTTTTTTTTTCTCTTGCATAATTTATTATCGATCTTCTGGGTGAAATAGTCGGCGGCGTTCTGACATGTAACCTCGTCCAGTTGCTAACACTCAGAAAGCCGACCATATAACACAGTGCATATCTCGCAGTTTCTCCTTTAATGTGGTGCATTGCTCTCCTTTAGTTTTGAACATCAACAAACAAAGAAAAAGAAGAAACATAAGCAGAATATGTTACTCCATGTGATTGGAGCTAGTGTGTTCAGAATATGTTACTCCATGTGATTGGATCTCGTGTATTCATAATATGTTACTCCATGTGATTGGATCTAGTGTATTCAGAATATGTTACTCCATGTGATTGGATCTAATGTATTCAGAATATGTTACTCCATGTGATTGGATCTCGTGTATTCAGAATATGTTACTCCATGTGATTGGATCTAGTGTATTCAGAATATGTTACTCCATGTGATTGGATCTAGTGTATTCAGAATATGCTAAGGGGGGGGGGGCTACATTAAACAAATTAAGCATCACATTTCAGTATCCGTGGTTGATTGTACTTGCTGAATCGAGAATATATGTAGTAATACAATATTGCTATTTCATATGAATGACCATACTTATTATTCAAATAGACGTGGTTGTATTTAATATCGTGGTGATTGTATTTAATATCGCTGGGAAGTTATTTGTTAAAATAACTGGTTACCGGATTTTAGCATATATTCTTTACATGAATATTTGCTGTACTATATGAAAATATCCTAATCCTAGTAATATTAACAGCACTGTATTTGGACCTAATGAGGATAGCCATGGGATCCCCAGTGCAGTGGCCATGGAGAGATCAGTTCTTACATGTTGAGTGGAATTCAAAGAATACATTCTGTAATGGCATGCAGGGAAAGGATAGATGGACTTACATAGGTGATAACAAGTACCATAACAAGTACTCCAGAAAAATGATTACGCAAAACTAAAAGTACAAGCATCCCTCTAAAGACATACGTATTCAAAAGTAACGATTGATTCATTGATTAGTAATGGATTAATGCCATGTTTGCAGCAAAGGCCATATTCATGGCAACGAGTTTGTGGCATTTATTGTCACTTTTCTTTCATGACAACATGACTTGTGTTAATCACATTTATATGCTTACAAGTACAAATAAAAAGTAACCTTCTAAAAAAACGAATTAAGTAAAACTATCCACCAAAATTAAATTGTTTAAAGTAATCCAGGAAAAGTATAATATTAACCAACTAACTGCCAAGTATATAGACAGTGCATTCCAAATAACTCAAACTCACATAAACAAAATTCTTCAATAAAATACCAACTAAAGCTGCATAGTCCATAGTCCGATGAAAGCATCAAATTTTTTTAATCAATTTTGGCATGTTGGCACTTCAAATATCTCATATGTTAGCCATTTAAAATGAAAGTTACTTCAAACTAAAGTAAGATAAATAATAACAATAAACCTAATATACTTATCTCATAAAATGATAAAATCTCAAAACCATCGACCTGTGCAACTTTAAGATTGCAACAATTTTTCTAACGAGGCACTGGTACTAGAGGCTGTTTGCACATGGTTTCCGTTGAGCTTTCAGATTGGCTCATAATTTCCGAATTGTGGTTGATCTGACGGGAAGCCCGAGACGCCCACATCTCCAAGCAGCGCATGCACTGCTCCCCCTCCTCCCCCTCACCCCTGACCTGCATTCGGGCTCCAGACTCTCACGTCCATGGATTTAACCTCCAGCACTCCCGCTTCCACCCACGTTTCAACCACGTCACAAAGCATTAAAACAGTAAAAAAGGCACCCACGTCAAACAGGAAAATGCAGAGAACCCGGGGAGCCACAGCGCCTACAGGCCGACCTGCAAAGCGCGCCACCAGGAAGGTGACCGCCACGCCACGCCATGGCCCGATCTAGGCGAGTCGAGCGACTCGCAAGATGGCAGCGCTTCACCACAGCCAACCGCCCCGCCGGCCCGGCAGTCACCACCAGCCTGGCATTCGGGACGTGCGAGAAAGCCGACGGCAAAAGCTAAGCAGTCCGACAGACTTGTACGGATGCAGGCATCCATCGACGCCATGGAGAGGCGATGGGGCTTCCTGGAGAAGCAAGCGACCGACCACAGGAGGGAAGCGGCCGAGCACAGGGCGGAAATGGCAACGCAGAGCAAGGTGGTCGCGGAAGCCACCGTGTGCACACGCCGCCGTGAGCCGTCAAACCCCCCGTCCATGCCACGCAACCCGGCGACATGGCCCCCGCGATCAGTTCACACCTTGGGCCCAATGCAGCCCCATCATGATGCACCCGAACTCCACCCCCGGGAAGCGCCGCGTCATCATGGACTTGTCCTACCCCCCCGGCCGCAGCGTGAATGCCGGCATCCCAAGGAAGGAGTACCTCGGACGGCCACACGCTTACAAGCTGCCCTCCGCCACCGACCTCGGACGGCGCATCGTCCACACCACTATTTGGCATAATGGTCGACGGGCGCCTATACCTCGATATAGCGTTTCCCTTTGGCTGCACGACCCCGGGCGCGGCCTGCATCCGCGTCACGACCGCGGTCACATGGATCCTCGGGCAGCGGGGATTCTACAGCACAGTCTACGTCGAAGACTTCATCGGGTGCGAGGTATCCTTCCTCGAGGCGATGCGCGCATTTGATGCCCTCCAGGAGGTCTGCACCTCGCCCCCGACAAGTGCTGCCCGCCCAGTGTCCAGCTCCTGTGGCTCGGCATGGACACCGAGGCCATGGTCATGCGCATCCCCGACCAGAAGATGCAGGAGGTCCTCGAGGAGTGCGAGCCCTCACGAGGAAGGCCTTGCAGAGGCTCATCAGCCGGCTCACCCATGCCAGCACATGCATACCGGCGGCGAGGAAGTTCATGGCCCGAATCTTACGCAGCCTGCGGATGGCCCCCGCGGCGGGCTCCGTGGACGTCGACCCGGACCTCAGGAAGGATGTCCGCTGGTTCCGCGACTTCATGGCCGCTGTGAACGCCGTCTGCCTCCTTCCCCCCCTCATCCGGCAGCAGTGGACCATCGAATGCGACTCCTGCCTGACGGGAGGGGGCACGTTCTCGACGAACGCCTGCTTCGCGGAGGCCTACGACGATGCGATGACCACCGCTTACCCCACCATACATGAACTGGAGGCCGTGAACCTCATCCTCGCGGTCCAGACGCTCAGACCCGAGGCCCCCGGGGGCTATGAGGTGATCAACAACACCGACAACGCAGCATCCGCCCAGGCCCTCGAGTCCAGCTGGACCAAGGACCCCACCCTCGGCGCCTGCGCCCGAGAGATCTGGCTAATCGCGGCCCTCGGCTCATTCACCATCAGCATCCACCACAAGCCCGGCGTCGAGCTGGTGCTCGCAGACGCCTTGAGTCACGCCCACTGCTCCCGGGTCGCCCTCGACATAGTTCGCGAACAATGCCGCATAAGGGGTTTCTCTCGTGTAAGGGTATGTCATTCGCCATCTTTGTTCACCCATGACCTCTGATCTTCCAGACTACGGACCCCGCACCCACCAGCACCTCATGGCGCTCCAACGCGCCGCCCTGGCGCCCGGGACCTGGCGCAACCGGGATCGACACGCCAAGCGGTACCTGGAGTTCGTCCTCGAGCAGGGTGTCGACCACCTGGCCCCACCCCGTACGACGTTGGGCAGTTCGTTGCTCACCTCCACCGCCTGCTTCCCTCCCCCGCTTCGGTCGCCAATGCCTTCTCCGGGGCCTGCTCGTGGGTCCGGGAGGTGGGAGGGGAGATCGCCCCCTTTGAAGCCCCGTTCGCGGTGCGCGTCAGGAGGGGCAGCAAGCAGATGTTCACATCCCCGGTCCGGAGGGCACCTGCCATTACCCCCGACATGTTGCCCATCATCTACACACACATGCGCGCCCCAGGGCAGCTCGGGGTCGCCCCTTGGGTGACAACCATCATCGCCTACTTCAGCTTCTTGAGGCAGTCCAACATACTGTCCCCTTCACACGCACCGTGGGGAGGACCCCACACGCTTCGCAGGGATGACGTCCACCGCGCCCCTGGCGGCCTGCGCCTACGCATAACATCATCCAAGACCATCCGCTCCCCGGCGCAGGCAGTGTCAATCTTCGTGCCCGCCATCGCCGGATCGCCCATGTGCCCTCTCCGCGCTTGGCGGCACGCCCTCGCCCTCATGCCCGCGCCGGGCGATGCCCCGGCGTTCCTCGCATGCGCCGGCACGCCTCTCACCGCGTGCGACGTCACCCCCTTCCTCTGGGGCGCCCTCGGCGCCGCCGGGGTCCCCGAGGCCGACGCGTTCACCCTGCACGGGGTGCGGCCCAAGCTTGCGCTTCGAGGGGGGGTGGACCTCTCCGCGATCATGGCGCAGGGGACCTGGGAGTCCAATGCGATGCACGCTTACGTCCCGAGGCAGGTGCCCACGGACGCCCCGAGAGCCTTGGCCTTATGTTTTGGGTCGGCTCCCGGGTCCTTCCAACTCCTTCCGCTGACCTGGACAAGGTGGACTGACCTGCAGAAGAAGACTGTCTCTTGTAACCTTGTTCTTTGTACCTACGTTCTCAAATAAACCCCCCTTTTACTCCCACTCCTGTCTCGGGCTTTCTTCTGTCCAGATCGGCTCATAATTCCCGAATTGTGGTTGATCTGGTGGGAAGCCCGAGACTCCCACATCTCCAAGCAGCACATGCGCTGCTCCCCCTCCTCCCCCTCACCCCTCCTGACCTGCATTCGGGCTCCAGACTCTCATGTCCATGGATTTGCCACGCCCACCCACCCTCTTTTATTTTACTCACTGCGTGGGGGTCGGCTCCCGGGCCTACCTCCCCTCCCAGGTCCTTCCAACTCCTTCCGCTGACCTGGACGAGGTGGACTGACCTGCAGAAGAAGACTGTCTCTTTCTTGTAACCTTGTTCTTTGTACATGTGTTCTCAAATAAACCCCCCTTTTACTCCCACTCCTGTCTCGGGCTTCCTTCTGTCCAGATCGACAACTTGGGGGCCCTTCAGTAATTTCGCACATACTGCTCAACGCTACTGATTGGTCCGAAACAAAAGAAACTAGGCACATGTGGGTGATGGCCGGAAACAGGCGAAGGGAGGAGCGACACAAATAATTAAATTAAATACCATTAAATGTTACCATGTACCATTCATTTGATCATAGTTCAGTTGGTATAGTGATCACATGGATAAAGCTTTGATCAGACAGACAGATCCACAAGAGTTTCCGCACAACATATCACTGATTCGGACAGAAGGCGCCAACGCGGTTATATATTTTTGGCTGGGAAATTTCTTTATTTAATTAACAATTTGGGGTCTCTTGTGTTCGTCTCCTCGGTGTGTCTCAGTTTAATCAATGGTATCTAGTTCAAGGGCGGCTGACTGAAGGGAACCTGGGATGCGCCTGTCGAGGAGCCCCGAGCCAAGCCAAAGCAGAGTGCCATGGTTCGGGGTGCCTCAACAGGGATCCGACGGGGGACATAGTCGAACCAGAGTCGGACTCCCATGTCCATTGTGCCCTGATGTCTGATATGTTGAACCCCCGGGCTGCAGAGGCTTGGGCTGTGCCCTGTCTTAGCCCTTGAAGTGTGTAGCAGGCCACTTCCGACACCACAGCCACCTTGAGGGCATCAATCAATCAATCAATAGGATACAGCTATAATAGGCCTTGGAACTGTAAGCCGCTCTTAATTAATAGAAATGGAGACAGTTCTTCAGATGTGGTGGATTGTAGCAACTGTCACTGACTCCAAGATATACGTAATGCTTGACCAGTATGCATCCAGTCGGGACTTGAAACAGTTCACCGACTCTGCTGCTACCCAGATAGCACACAGCCGTCGGCCCGACGTCGGCTATTGGTCGCACCTTCGCGATCGACTTTCCACCGTCGGGCCACCGGTGGATTTCCGACCTTGGGAATCAATCCCTTTCCACTTTTGAGCCACCGTCGGGCCACCGTCGGGCCGCCGGTGGTGTTCCGACGTTAGGGTTCAATCCCTTTCCACTTTTAAGTCACCGTCGGGCCATCGTCGGCCCGACGGTGGTGGGCCGCCGCAGGTTTGCATTCATTTTCCATGTCTGGTCCACCGTCGAGCCACCATCGAGCCGACGGTGGTGTTCCGATGTTAGGGTTCAATCCAAATTTCCACTTTTGAGCCGTCGGGCCACCATCGGCCCGACGGTGGTGTTCCGACTTTAGGTTTCAATCCCTTTCCACTTTTGAGCCACCGTTGGGCCACGGTCGGGCCGCCGGTGGTGTTCCGACGTTAGGGTTCAATTCCTTTCCACTTTTGATTCACCGTCGGGACTCCGTCGGCCCGACGGTGGTGGGCCGCCGCAGGTTTGCATTCATTTTCCACGTCTGGTCCACCGTCGGGCCATCGTCGAGCCGACGGTGGTGGACCGCGCATGCGCAGTTCTTTAAATTTGGATTTCGGCTCGAGTCGCCAGCGGAACACGTGCGATTGTTGATCAGTGTTCTTTTTCTACCAATAACTCCAGAAATACCAGGAATTTTAAGGAACAGGTATGTTTATTAATATGTTTAGATTATTTTGTAAAAGTTTTGTAATTTATTACGAAGTATTAATGGAATTATTCGTGTTAATACGATTTGAATTATCCGATACGGTTTGTTTACTTCGAATCGCCACCGGACCACATGCGATCGTTGAGCAGTGTTCTTTTTCTACAAATAACTCCATAAATCGGAGGAATTTTAAGGAATTATTTAACAGGTTTGTTTATTAATATGCTTAGATTATTTTGTAAAAGTTTTGTAATTTATTACGACGTATTAATGGAATTATTCGTGTTAATACGATTTGAATTACCATGTACCGAAGGTTGACCAAGAACCGCCATCTTGGTTTTTTCCAAGATTCAAAGACATTGTCACTATAGTGTCAATACGTACAGACTATATTAAATTTATACGGTTAGGGTTCTCGATTTCTATTAATTTTGAATAAAACTAATATTTTTGCACTTGTTTGTCGCCGTCGGGGCGACGGCGGCAGCCGCCGTCGCCCCGACGGTGGCAGGTTGGACAAAACAACATCGGCCCGACGGCGTTTGTCGCCGTCGGGCCGACGTTGGTTTGTCGCCGTCGGGGCGACGGCGGCGGCTGCCGTCGGGGCGACAGCGGCGGCCGCCGTCGCCCCGACAGCGGGAGGTTGGACAAAACAACGTCGGCCCGACGGCAGTTTCCACCGTCGGGCCGACGGAGCGGCCGCCGTCGGGCCGCCGTCGGGCCGACGGCTGTGTGCTATCTGGGTAGGACACTTTCCGGCAAGTCATTCCACAGGTTAACCACCCTAAAAAGTTGTGTCGCAGGTCCAGTCTGGAGTACTGCTTCCTCAGCTTCAGGGAATGACCTCTGGTCCAGGGGCCATATGCAGGACGTGGTGTTAGCATCGTTTGGTGTTAGCCGGTAACCCCGTTTAGCTATCACCGCCCTCGCGAAGTATGTCATGCCGTATGCAGAGACGCCTAAACGGTGTGTGTTAGCTAAACGTGAAATTATTGATAGATTTGGGGAATCCCCTTGAGCGGTTCACGGCGAGCACCGATATTTGACAATATGACTGCCGATGCAGCGGCGGCGGCGTTTATATCACGTCGATGTGTGACCCAATTTCGGCGGAAGCCTCCATTTGTGTTGTAATTTGACCAAATGTCACTTATTTTGTATGTTCTTCTTGGACAATCGACTTGAGTTCCACCCCCTAGTCCTTCCTTAACGTCCACATGTTTTTTAGAATGTGCGTATCCCCTCTATCTTGTTACCGGTGGTGCTGCTGTATGCGTAATGTTATCCGCTTGGACCAGCGTCACTTCGTTGTGAGCTACACGAGCAAAGAGCAAATCTGAGTTCACCGCGTCGAAAACCACACCTACTACTAGTATTACTACTACTGCTACTACTATAACTACTACTACTACTATGACTACTAATACGACTACTTCTACTACTACCGCTGTACGCGGTGACTAGCGTCACTTGTGTTGTGACCTACACGAGCACAACAGCAAATCACAGAATTCACCGTGTCGAAAAGCCATGCACAGACACACCTAATACAACTACTACTACTACTACTACCACAACTAATAGTGCTGCTACTACTACTACTATTACTCATGCTGCTACTACGACTACTACTACTAGTACGACTGGTGGAAGACTAAACGTAGTTTGTTTGTTGACGTTTATGACTTTGTGAACTGTGTGTGAGCAGTGATTTTGCCACACCATTTCTGGCATTTAATTTGGCTGTCATTCACAGTGCCGTTCAACCGGTTCATCCGTTGTCATTGATTCAGTAGACAGTACAACGACGCTCTTTCTCAACGACGACCATGGCTTCTGATGGGTCTGCCGGTCCCAGCAAGCGCCAGAGGAAGGCCAACTACGGGGACCAGGAGATCCAAGTGCTACTGCAGGAGGTGACACAGTTGTCAATGCTATGAATGCTTGTGGGGTTGCTAAGCGTTCCCACTCAGAAATCAAGGATAAGTGGAAGGCCATGAAGTCGGAGGTCCTCAACCGACAGAAAAGGGCCATGGAGATGGGAGGAGGTCCTCTGGACCAGGCACTCCCCTACGAGGAGAGCGTGCAGAAAATCATAGGTTTGGAGTCGAACCTGTACACAGGCGTGACAGGTAAGTTTATAAATATTACTAATTAAATAGCGTTTATAACAATTTATTTGAAGTAGCATCATCTTAGTGTAAGGACTACACTCTTACCTGCGAAACATAACAGGAATCGTTGTTGATATTTTGACATTTTAACACTTTATTTGCATTATAATCATGCTATTGTCATGGCACCACTCTTACCTGCTAAAGTTTACAGGAATTGTTGGTGTTATTTGGACACTTTAACTAATTATTTGAATTACAAGCATGGTAGTGTGAGGGCTACACTCGTACCTGCAAAAATTCACACAAATCGTTGTTGTTATTTGGTCATTTTAATAATATGTTCACTCGCTACATACAATGTTAGGTAGAATCCTAATTCTCTTTACCTCTATTCCAGCTCCCTGTCCGGTCAGCTTTGTCAGTGAGTACAATGTGCATTCTCCCGGATAACAGTCATAGATGTCGTGCTATATTCTATTTCCTTTCACATGTTTTTCAACACAATTTTTACCAACTTCGGCGGTAATTGTATGATTCACAGCAAACCAAAATCAATACTGTAGCCCAATTAATTTCAGTAAAATTAATGAAATATGACCATCCATGGGCAACAGTTTTTATGCCCTCACAACGTACACATACAAAACTCGTATAGCCAAAGTAAAACTTTTGCGCCAGAAATTTCCCTAAAATGAACGAAATCTGATCATTTATGGGCAACAGTTTATATGCCCTCACATCGTACACATACACAAATGGTTTACCCAAATCAGAACTTTTGCGCAATAAATTTCCCTTGAATTAATGGATACAGACAGTGCAGTTGCTATTAATCGCACACAATTCGTTTTGCAGGGCCCTCTACATTGCCTATGGTCAGCGAGGTGGACATTGGGGGGTTCGACTCTTTTCCAGATTCGCAGGAAAACACAACAGTCACCACGTTCACGCTTAGCCAGCCCGAGTTTGTGATGTCGACAGACATGCCCCGGGCTAGCGTGAGGCGACTCGTCACCTATCCACCACCGCCATCTCCAACAACCCCTGAGTGTAGTTCCGGGGGCACGCCGTTTATTGTACAAACAGGTAAAAAATATATGTGCCTGCTTCTCACAAGTGGTGTGTGCAAGTCCTATATCCAAGCTTCCGCAGTGTGTAGGTCCATTTGGATATGAATAATTAACACTAACCTGATAAGTGCTAACAGATTTTGTTTTCTACTCATAGCATTTTTGCAGAATACACTAATTTCATCAGGGAATATGCATTCCCCGACCTTGGTCCTTGGACTCAGAGCACATATATTTCTAATTAGGTTAGGCCTACCTTGACAGGGAATTTAGTGAATTACGAAGCACCCCTAAAGTATGGGTGAATGACAATCATGCATACATTTGACCAACAACTGCTTCAGTAGGAAGTTACTGTAGGGAGGTGCTTCCAGCATGTAGTGTTTATCTATATAGCCACAGACTGTGTGAAATGCGAGAGGAGGAATACTTTTAGTGAAATAAATTGCTCTCATGTGCTAACAAAATTGTATAAGAAACTGACATGAGTAAACAAAATTCCTTCTTCAGAATATGTAATATGTGGCCATGAATAAACCATCGCCTTTTCAAGCGCTGCATCGCAAATCAGGTGCCGTCCTGCAGATATGCCAATAGACAGTTCTAGGACAAAAAATAACAACAACAAATTCATGAAATCATTTCAAGTGCTATAGACCCATGGGGGGGGGTGAGTTTGTGCCATTAAAAAAATGGAAAATAAATTTAGTAATTGTCACCATCACCCAGTTACAATACATAACTACTTGATCTTGACAGGCGACCCGTCCCCTGTCACTTGCCAGCTGGACCCTGCCGAGGTAACAGCAACCCCTCTGACAGCCAGAGAAAGGCAGTCGAGACGACGTGGGAGGACGCAAAGAGAGTTGCCTACCGACAAAGAGGAGCGTGCATCATTGGCGGCTATGCTGCAAAGTTGAGCAACGAAGAACAAAGCTAAGACGACTTTGCTAGAAGCCCAGCTTGGGGCACAGATGGCACAGACCGCCCTACTGGAAGACCAGCAACGGACCCTGAGGGCACAGACAATGCTACTCCAAGCTCAATATCGCCAGGAACTTCTCGAAATAGAAAAGTTGGAG
Source organism: Branchipolynoe longqiensis (assembly GCA_030323885.1). NCBI lineage: Eukaryota > Metazoa > Annelida > Polychaeta > Phyllodocida > Polynoidae > Branchipolynoe > Branchipolynoe longqiensis. The sequence goes on along the minus strand of CM059196.1, from coordinate 70,315,708 downwards.
AGGGAGGTGGGGCCATTACAATATTCCTAGTACAAAATAAAAGAAGCGCAAAATAAAACAGTCACCCTCATTGTATCCCCATTTTGTCTACTTCATTTCTACCTACTTTTCACTACATGACACATTTAGAAGTAGTTATCAAACATTCTCTGGTGGGCAGCTTTCCCAACCTGAGAACGAACCCGCTCAGACTGTCGATAATTGTGAGGGCGGTGATCGTATGCTTCGTTTGCTGCATCCCCGTTTGCCTCATCTTCATTCTCAGACTCCGAATCGGACAGGTCGTCCAGGTTGAGCTGTCGTGCTTTGTTGTGGAGAATGAGACACACACTGATGACGTTACACGCTTTCACCGGGTCCAAGCGCAGCCGACGCAGACAGTGCCAGCGTCTTTTTAGGAGTCCTATGGACCGTTCAACAAGAGACCTAGCTGTTTTGTGATGATTATTGTAGGCCCTCTGACGTGGTGAGTTAGGATGCAGGAAAGGGGTGAAGAGCCAGTCGCACAGCATGTAACCACTATCCCCAAGCAGCAGGCCCTTGGCAGGTTTCTGGTCGCTCTCGAATGCCTCGAAAAGATATGACTCCCATAGAATGCACGCATCGTGGACGCTGCCTGGCCACTTTACAATACAATCGATGAAGACGAGGTCCGCATCACAAATCACCTGCAACAAAAAGGGGAAAGGTCCATGAATTAAAGTATACAGAACAAATTCTATGAGTGGAATAATGCGTGTACTGAAAGTGTGTCTGTGTGCTGGATGTGAGGTGACTGTGTGTCTGTGTGACCGTGATCCTCCCTTAGCTGCTGCCTCATGTCTTCAATTGCAAGAATTTGTATTAATCTGGATTAAAGGATAATATCAGATGAATAGTCGTGATATAATAAAGATATAATAAAGATATAATGTGACCAGGTTGCACTACCTGCAAAGTTACAGTGGTTAAAATCTAATATTCTCTCCTGTATTGAAGAGAAAAAGCTGCAATAAAATAAGTTGTGTAGTGAGAGGACTATATGGCTTGTGTACAAATGTATTAAGGCTGATAACAAAATGTATTAGCCCTACATTTTATGATTATACATGTTGTCGGTAACATGCGTAATTCAAAAGCTTGACTACGGGTCAGATAGTATGAATACCATAGATACTGTTCATAGGATTTTTCCAGGTGAGTTAAAACAAAAGGACAATAGTCAGATGATGGTGAAATCTTAAATCTACAGAACAGTGCTGATGACAATGCTAGTTCAAATAGGGCCCAGATAGCACACAGCCGTCGGGCCGACGTCGGCTATTGGTCGCACCGTCGCGATTGACTTTCCACCGTCGGGCTGCCGTCAGGCCGGCGGTGGATTTCCGCCGTTGGGAATCAATCCCTTTCCACTTTTGAGCCACCGTCGGGCCACCGTCGGCCCGACGGTGGTGGGCCGCCGCAGGTTTGCATTCATTTTCCACACTTGGTCCACCGTCGGGCCACCGTCGGGCCGACGGTAGTGTTCCGCCGTTGGGAATCAATCCCTTTCCATTTTTGAGCCACCGTCGAGCCACCGTCGGCCCGACGGTGGTGGGCCGCCGCAGGTTTGCATTCATTTTCCACATCTGGTCCACCATCGAGCCGACGGTGGGGGGCCGCGCATGCGCAGTTCTTTAAATTTGGATTCCGGCTCGAGTCACCAGCGGAACACGTGCGATCGTTGATCAGTGTTCTTTTTCTACCAATAACTCCAGAAATACCAGGAATTTTAAGGGATTATTTAACAGGTATGTTTAGTAATATGTTTAGATTATTGTGTAAAAGTTCTGTAATTTATTACGAAGTATTAATGGAATTATTCGTATTAGGGAGTATAGACAAAATAAATGTAGAGTAAAAAGTACCTGGATATTGAGCAAGTGATAATGTTTCCGGTTAACAAGTTCATGCTCATAATCGGAGGGGGCCTGTATGCGGATCTGAGTCCCGTCGATGCACCCGAAGACATTCGGGAAGCCATACGTGTTGAAGATTTTCAGCTTCGAGCGGTCAGCAGCCTCCTGAGTCGGAAGCTAGACACTTTGGGGGAGTTGATGGAGGAGTGCTTCCTTCACTTGCGGAATAGTCCGCGAGACAGTTGACTGATCCACGCCAATCAACTCCCCACAGACATCCTGGAAGCTGGAACTCGCGTAGAACCTCAGGGCGATCATCACCTAGTAGAAATGTGGACAGTATTAGCAAATAAGACCAATCGGAGTACATTGACAAAAAAGGAAAATGTTTCACCATTTCACATTTCCAAGTGCCTTCCGAAGACATAAATGACATATTAGTGGCTTTTAGGTGTTGTAAGAACAATCATATCAATGACAAGCGGAAATACAAAAGTACACAAATAGATAACTAATGTGTGCATTGAATGTGATTGTAACGGGATTCACAATGTCACACTTCTCTCTATTATTAAGCAAGTTAGAAAATAATTGACGTCGGGCCTACTATCACGAAAGGACTAGTATGGAAATGGATGGACACTCATTTTGAAAATACATGTACCCTACTAGATAACAGGTGCACATAACAGTTTGCTATATTTTAGCTATATTTTAGCAGTGTCGACTTAACTGAGTGACAGCCTACGACGTTTCGATTGGTAAAATTCCTATGCTGAATGCATATCGTTTATTTACATGTTACATTGACCCCAACATGAGTATGCCTACATCCTGACATTAGATGTGGTCATCAAACAGGCATCATGACAAAATCAAACAAACAGACAAAATGAGTATATAAATTGCGAGCAAAATAAAACAGCATTTCTTCCTACCTGCAGCAGCGGTGGAACAGCTCCACTTCGGTTCGCCAGCTCGATGTAGTCTGTAATGGAATCGGTGATCGCCAGTATGTCGTACCGCCGGAATCAGAATTTTTTTAAGAGCTCTACGTCATCAAACTTTTCAAATGGATGCATTCGATCACGGAAAATGTGATTCCTGGGCAAATTACGCCTTGCCATGTACCGCCGATATATAAACAACTCCATATCCTAACACCACCTGTAAACGTGCTATGAAATGGGGTTAGTGTAGCCGACCTTAGACGGGCGGTGTTTGCGTAACACCGCTCCCAGCATACACACTTTTCGCTGCTAAAGTGGAAATCCCGCCCTAAACGTGTTTTGGCTCGCTAACACCGCATCATGCATACAGCCCCTGGTGCTGGAGTCTCTGATAAGGCGGCTGCCTGTCTTGTAGATACCATGGAGATATTTGAATACTTCAATCATATCCCCCCGGGCCCGTCTGTAGTACATGCTTGGGATCTTCAAATGACTCATACGTTGTTCATAGGGTATTTCATTGAATCCATGTACAAGCTTCATTGCCCTTCTTTGGATCTTCTCAATTGACTCAGCATCCTTCCTGTAGAGTGGTGATCACACAACATTTCCATATTCCAAAAGTGGACGTGCAAGGGATGTGTACAGACTGCGCACAATATCCTCGTCTAGGTATGTGACGATCTTCGAATGATGGCCAGTATTCCATTAGCTCTGTTGGTGGCTTCCTGGATGTGGTCGCTGAATGTCAGATTGTTGTCTACCTTGACACCCACGTCCTTTTCTATCATTGTTTCGGAGAGCGGAACATTATTCACACCATCGTTCATTACATAGATGTGCTTGCTGTTTTTCCCCCCTAAAAGCATCACTTTACATTTTGAAGCATTAAACTTCAGCTCCCAATCACTTGACCACTTCTGCATGTTGTTGAGGTCCTTTTGCAAGTCCCCTGAGTCACTAACTTTCTCCATACGGTGGAATACTTTGGTATCGTCAGCAAACATTTGGACCATAGAATGTAGAACTTCTGGTAAGTCATTGATATAAATCACAAATAAGACTGGTCCAAGAAAGCTGCCCTGAGGTATTCCACTTTTCACTGAGCACCATCCTCAGTGATATATAAACACATAACACTGCCAGGTCGCCGCCAGGTCACCGACCACTTTTCTCCGGCCATTTTAGGAGTGTGGGAAAGGTTGCGGCGCAAGGTTGGCGAGTTGACGCCTACCACTCACGTCCTCATGCCGCCCTCACTCCGCCCTGGCGCCGCCAGCTCACCGCCAACACCTCAACGCAACCCTTTGTGAATGGTTGGCGACCAGGCGGCGCCCTGTTGGCGAGTTGTCGCCAACCTGGCGCCGCCCATTTTCGCATTTTGCAGCGCGTATAAAAGGAAATCGTTTCGCGAGGTGATGTCACTTGCTCTTGGACTGTCTGACCTGCTGCTGCTTCTGCTACTTCTTCATTCTACTCCATCTTCACATCCACTACTTCAGGATAATACCTCCTAAGAAGAGCAGACCATCTCCATCTGCTGCAGCTACAGCTCCTGCTTTTATTGCTCCAGCTCCTTCTGCTCCAGCTTCATATATCCAAGTCAAGTGTGAGGTCGGCTCGCTTCTGCTGTGTGCTGCCGATGAGGAGGAGCTGTCACAGAGGAGCATCCCAGACTTGGATGTGGGTATGGAGAGTGAGGTGGATGGGACTCTGCTCTTTCTGGAGATGCTAACTGCTGCACAGGAGGACGAGCTGGCTGACTGGTTCAGTGAGAACCCCATATTCTATGACCAGTCGATGCCTGCTGTTGCATCTTTTCTATACTTTCAGCTTGTGTGCAACAATTTTCAGCCATCTTGTTTGCAATGTTTGTACTTTGTGTAGGTTTCTGTACACAGAGCACATTCTTTGTTGTTGTACCCATATGTTCACAGCCTAGTATATTTTTTAACATTTGTTAATTTATTTAGTAAATGACATGGACACAGAATGTATGTACTTTTTCTAGCCATCTGTACACAGCCTTGTATGTATTTGTTTCCATGTATTTGTGTGTTTTACATTAATTTAGAGTTGTGTTGTCCTGTGAAGGCTGCAAGCATTTGTTAACCTCACTGTTGTAAGTGTAGAAACAATTTACTCATTAGATCTCATGTTCTTTTTTCAGGCACCTTCATTTGGCAGTGGAAGCTCAAAAAGAAGAAGAGTGGGAAGGGGGCGAAAATTATGATGGCGAGGAAGCTGTGAATGATGCGCCGGTTCCAGTTCCTCGAGAAGCACCTGTGCGGCATGCCACATCACAGGTTTGGTGAGTGTTTATGTTTTATAATGTATGCTGATGTTACTGTTTGTGTTGTTGTGCCACTGTGTGCTACCCTTATTCTGCACAGCCTTAGTGCATGACTGTCATCCATGGAAGCCATATAATTGTGCTTAAAAAAGGTTAACATGCTAGTATATTACAGTAATTATACAATTAATGCAATATTTTCTAGGATACCCTAAATTACAGTAATTTTATAATTAATATGATATTTTCTAGGAAACCTGAAACTTACACATGAAACAAAAAATTGTCATAACTTCATTCTTTAAAAATTAACATGTTCACTGTTGTGTAGAAATGTCTGCTATGTCTTTGTTTGGTTGTTAATAGCCAGTTGTTACATTGTATGTGACCAGCATATTTATTCCTTTTCTACCAGGCTTCCCCATCCGTGGGCAGGGCTTGTTCTTTGATAGCTGCAGGCATCGCTTCTTCAGCCACGGGCGTCCCTTCATCTTCTTCTTTGGTCCTTCCCCTGCCAGCTCTCCCACCACTCGTGATCGACGAGGTGGTCAATTGTCTGGTCGATGATGGAGAAGAGGAAGCGGCTACCCCCATCATCAACCTCGTCCCATCCTCCATGTCGGCCCACACCCCGGAGTCAAGGCCTGCCCCTCTCAACACCCCTCCCCCATCCTGTTACAAGTCAACCAGCGGGAAGGCGAAGGGGAAGGGACGCTTGGAGGGCGCGATCTTCCAGATGTGCACTCAAATAGCGTCCCGGACAACACGTCAGACAGTGCTACCCCAATTGACCATCGGGTGGCCTTCTGCACCTACATGGCGTCAGAGGTAGGGTGGTTGATGGCGCGACAGTTTGCTCTGTTTCATAAAAAAAACATGCAGATGATAATCGATGTGGGTGAAGAGTGGGAGCAGGAGCAGCAGCAGCAGGTACCACAACAGCTACCACACATAACAACACAACAGTTACCACACATCACAACACAACAGCTACCACACATCACAACACACCAGCTACCACACATCACAACACACCAGCTATCACATATCCCAACACACCATGTACCACCACACACAACACACCAGGTACCACAACACACCAGCTACCACAATACACCAATACACCATCCAACCCTTCATACAACACACAGCCACAAACCTACAACCCACAAATACAGTACACACATCCTCTACCACCGCAACAACACACAGTGGTAACCCCACCAGCTGGTCGCCACCAATACTAAACACTCATACCAACAGGTGGGGGTTCGGGCACACAACACCACACACAGACAACACCAGACAGTGGGGGACCTAAAATGGGGAGGGGGGGGCTTCTGCTGCTACTGCTGCTTCCTCAGTGACCGAGCTCTCAGGGTTTGAGTCCCGAACTGCCTTCCGCGCTTCCATGTCGATGTCAAGCTTCGATATTGCCCCTGGACTACTCTCCATCAGTTCGCATTTGTCTACACCGGATCCACACTGGGAGGGATCCGGTGGCGGGGGGATGTTGGCCACAGCCATGGATGCATCCCCCATAGACAAAATAGTGCTGGTGGTGGTGGTGGTGGTGGGGGTGAAGGTGAGGGTGATGGTGAAGGTGAAACGTCTGAGAAGGAATACATTTCTAAATTTCTAAATAGTTTAATGTCAATATAGTTAGTAAATTTCTATAGTTTTTAAATTTCTATGCAAGTTTATATATGTTTCTAATTTATATATATTATCTGAAAACTTTCTGAATGTCAATATACATGTACAGCTGATCATTGTCATACTATCACTGATCTTTCTTTTATGGCATGAACAGTACGAGTGTCCGCTGATTTTGTATATATGTTTCTAATTTATATATATTATCTGAACTTTCTGCATGACAATCTACATGTGCAGCTGATCATTGTAATACTATCACTGATATTTCTGTTATGGCATGAACAATACGAGAGTCTGCTGATTTTGTATATATGTTTCTAATTTATATATATTATCTGAACTTTCTGAACAATATAAATGTACAGCTGATCATTGTCATATTATCACTGATCTTTCTGTTATGGCATGAACAGTACAGGTGTCCACTGATTTTGTAATATGTCAGGATATATTTTTATGTCTCATTGTGATGTACTTAACGTGTGGCCATGTCTTATTACATTCTTTGCATGTAAAAAAGTGGATGGCACTGCGAGACAGACTGAATAATTTGTGATATGTTTATATGATGTTTATATATAATAGGTACTGTTAATATATTGTGAACCTTGTCATTGTTATTATTGACATGTTTATTTATCGAAGGTACTTTGTTATTATATTGTTGTGAACATAGTAATGTTCAGCACTGTAATTGGTATTATTGACATGTATATTTTTCCAAGGTACTTGTTATTATATTGTTGTGAACATATTAATGTTCAGGACTGTCATTGGTCTTATACAGTTTATTAATCCCAGATATTGTAAATATGTTGCTGGATAAATTGTGGACGAGACAGGCATTGAGTGTGATTATTCAGAAATAAGATTCTCATCATGCGTATGTATGATGTAAATATAAATACAAATTTTCTATTCAGAAGATCTGTGAGCAGTAGACTTTACATACTGGTGACCACGACGAGTGGTAAATCTATTAGTTGGAGGAAGGATTCAACTTTACTTCATGGAGACTTAGTCTTTACATACTGATAGGCTGGTTGGTGCCTCATCCATATACCACCCCCATGCTTCCTGTGTCACAAGTGTGTTCATGACTAATACATGCGTGTATACTCACCAGATCCTGGTTCAGTGCATTTGTTGTCCCAGTCCTTGCCCTACTCCTTGCAACAACTGGGAAACTAGGGTAGGAGAGCGGTGCAGCCAAAAGACAGTTCTCACCTCACAACAACAGTAGAACACAGGCACTCATTTCAGTACATCCACATATAAAAACATGGCCCTTTAAGAAATATAGCAGAGCCTTATTGAGTACACCTAGCTCTTCTTCTGCTGGCCTTAGTAAAAGATGGCCCTTTAGGAAATATTTCAAATTCTTAGATTGGCTCTTCTTCTGGATTGGTAAAAGTTCATCAACAGATAGCATGGCCCTTTAAGATATATTTCAAATTATTATACTACCTCTTCTGGCATTTGTAGATGTTCATAAACACAACATATTGGCCCCTATAAGCTCTATATTATTATATTAAAGAGTTCTATATTATTATATTAAAGAGTTCTATATTTATTATATTAAAGAGTTCTATATTATTATATTAAACAGTACTGGTCGATATTAGATCATATCTGTTTGCCAAGGCACAGCACCTATGTTGTTGTAGTAGTGCTTCAAATACACCAGCTGTTGCTTGGCTTCCCTGGAGGGACATGTGGGCCCTCTTGTGTCCCTCACATCTGCCAGGACACTGTCGTCTCTCTTAGGTCCTCTCCCTCAATATCCAAAGCTGCATTCTGAAGCCCAGGATACTTGACTCGCATCAGGTTATGGAGACTAACACAGCCCAACACAATGCTGTTGACAGTGTCTGTCTCCTGTTGAAGAGTAGTCAGGAGGTAGTGGAATCTGTTGGCGATTATCCCGAATATTTGTTCAGCCACTATGATATTTCGTCAAGAGAATGGCTTCATCAGCCACTCACGAAGCGGATAGGTATCATCTCCTACCAGGAAGTAAGGCATAGGGTGATCATCACTGGGAAGTGTGTCAGGAGGTGGAAGTCCTAGGGTCCCGTCTTCCAATGCCGCCTCAAGAATCGAGTCATTGAAGATAGCACAGTCAAACGTAGACCCATTCGCACCAATATCCATCCACAGAAACTTGTAGTCTGCGTCAACGACAGCCAACAGTATGATGGAGAAAAAGCCTTTGTAGTTGTAATACACAGACCCAGAATCCTTTGGCCGCTTAATGGCTATATGTTTCCCGTCAATGGCTCCAACAGTGCGGTGAAAGTTCCAGCGTGTCCCAAAGTCCCTAATTCACGCCAGCCAGCTTGACACATAGGAAAAGACAGCAAGTCTTTATACTCTTCAATTATGGCTTCACAAACATGGCGAACAAAGAGGGAAATTGTGTTGCGTGCAACTCTAAAGGAGAAGGCCAGGCTGTGGTAACTGTTCCCAGTTGCAAGTAAATGAAGAGTGATGGCCAACTTTAGTCTGGGCTCAACACCTTGTGTGTGACTGTGTCCTTCTTGTCGAGCCTCGTGGTCACTCTCTGCAACATCTCGTAGAACATGGCTGGCTCCATCCAAAGGTAGCTGCAGAAATCTCCATGTGACTCAACCTCTAGCTCAACCATGAGATTTTCATATTCGCCAAACGCAAGCCTTTTGGATATCCATGGGCACACCCCAGAACCTTCTCTGTTGCCTCCTTCTTATTCTCAGATGTAGCAGACAAAGAAGTACAGCACATGCATCTTGTCATTGTAATCTCCGGAGCCTCAATGCAGCCAAGCCAGCCATGCCCACAGCCTCTGAGCAGAAAGATCCAAGCAGTCCAGCCTCGACCAGGTCAACGATGAAGAAGACGAAGGGTGTATTCTCAACCACGGTTGATGAAGAAGACGAAGGATGTACTCTCAATGAGGCAGTCGATGATGAGGAAGAGCCGCGATGTATTCCTACAAGTAGCAGGGAGCCTTTTCCTTCAGCGTGGATGCCGTGTGTAACCCCCGGACGACTAGATGCAAGTGAAACACATGCATATTGACACCTGGCATTTATACACTGACAAAGTGGTTGCCGCCCTGGCGGCACCAGGCAGCCAAGATCATGCCAGGATGGCACCAGGACAGTGCCAGGTCGGCAACCAACATAGCAGTTGGCGCCCTGGCGCCACACTGTCGGCTCCAGGTAGGCGACCTGTCAGTGCCAGGTCGGCGCCAGGTTGGCAACAGGGCGCCAACAGCATTTTTTAATCAAGCGGCGAACACTGGTTCTCATGTGACTGCGGTATCAGTCAAAACACCACACACGTATATATTTATGCATGGTGTCACATCAATGAAGCCCTCAAATATGATTTGTTATTTGGTCACGTCGCAAAACACCCCATTCTTCTACTCCTGCCTGTGTTCTACCAATACTTCCAGTCATGTTTCAGTGGACTTAGTTTTTATGTGCTGAAGCCATGACTTTGATATTAGTCTATTTTCTAAACCAAATGTAGATACATTCAGAGCCACAAATGCCCGAGCTGTGGAAATGAAGCCCACCTGGTGGTAACACGTGCCAGACAAACGCTATCCTTCACATACCTGATTGGTTGGCACAAAGTGGCACTGGAAAACAACTTGTGGGCATTGTGTTGTATTTTAAGAACAAATATGAATAGCTAACAGTAGATAAGTAACATACCGGTACCAAAAAGCACCATGTGCCCCTAATTTATTAGGAGCATTCAATGCGAAAATATATCCATCACTTTCGTCCCACATCCAAAATACACAAAGCTGATGCTTGATGATATTGCGAGCACATTTTCATTGAATGCTTCCAAAATATATTGTTAAAGACACACAATGACATATATTACAGTGTAGTGGTTTAGGTTTTTTAACATTAAAAATATATTTTAATTCAATAGTCAGGTAGAAATACAATTTGACCCCAAAGAAATTGCTAGAAAATGTTTTACAACTGTTTCTGATAGTATTGGATGTGGAGAATACCATACTGAACATCTACCAAAATCAGCCTACCGGAAAGTTGTTAAATCCAAGATGGTATCCAAAATGGTCACCAATACCTTAAAATAGCTATAACTTCCTTAATATCCACTATAGAATGGTAATTAAGGTGTCTACTCCCACTGTCCAGGTTTTAGGGCTCAATAGAACAAATTGAGAACAATGAAATCACTATTGAACAATCAGAACACCAGGAAATCCAAGATTGCACCCAAAATGGCCAATGATACTCTAAAATTCGTATTCACACTAGAGGTGTAATTTTTGTGCCAATCCCTTGGTATTAGCAAAGACCCTATCATACTAAGACGGCTCACTCCCTATCTTTCCAATGGTAATGTAAATTTTGCAGTGCCACCTTGTGGTGGGTTTGATCAGCCGGCTGATGGTTGGTGTTTCACATGTAAACACATACAATTATATTATACATGAGATAGGTAAGTATGAATACACATCAATATGAAATTGCTATGAACAAATACCCATCATCATCAGCATCATCATCAGCATCGCCATCATCACACATCTTTCACATTCAAATATAGATTTAAACATATAATATAGCACCTGTTTAACCAAGAGAACAGCCACCGCACCAAGTGGTGGGTTCGATCTGTTTTGATTACACATTACAGGCTGAGTGAGCCGTCTTAGTATTATAGGGTCTTTGGTATTAGGTACCTAGAAATCTAATGAGGTGAATTAAATAATGATTGAGTTATCAGTTCATCAACAGTATTAATATTGCAAAAATGCGATGACTTATAAAGATAGTATTGTTCAATAAATGCTTATATATTGTCAATTACACTCTTGGCCATCCTCATCCTCCTCTTCAATGAATGTAGCTGGGTTGTATGAATTGTCACGTTTCTAACTCGCATTATCCACAACCAGACGTGCATGGTAGCCCATACAACCTGCAGCTACAGTGTGGTGCTCTGCAGGCAATTTTGCATTTTCAATGAATCATCTTCAGGATTTTGTCAGGGGCAGCATTCATATCTGACATTACTGTAATCAATTGATTGTCTTCCAACTTCCAACCCAACTTCAACACATCCATTCCAGATAGCACAAAGCCATCGGGCTGACGTCGGCCCGACGGCAAGCGCGCCATCGGCCCAACGGTGGAAACCGCCATTGGGCCGAGGTTGTTTTGTTCAACCTCCCGCCGTCGGCTCGACGGCGGCTGCTGCCGTAGGCCTGATGGCGGCTGCTGCCGACGGCGGGAGGTTGGACAAAACAACATCGGCTCGACGGCGGCTGCTGCCGTGGGCCTGACACAATATATTTATTCAAAATTAATAGAAAACCTTATAAATTTAATATAATCTTTTTGGTAAAGATGTTTTCTATATGTGTTCCAAGCGATTTGTTTCTAATTGGTGTGGCTTTAGAGATATTTAACTTTTTCTGTATGGGTTAGGGTTAGGGTTAGGGTTAGGGTTAGTGAAAAGTGAAATATCTCTAAAACCACACAACCTATTAACAAATCGCTTGGTACACATATAGAAAACATCTTTACCAAAGAGATTATATTAAATTTATAAGGTTTTCTATTAATCTTGAATAAATATATTGTGTCGAGCCTATGGCGTTTGCCGGAAAAAACCAAGATGGCGGTGGTTTGTCACCATTCCGTACCGGATAATTCAAATCGTATTAACACGAATAATTCCATTAATACATCGTAATAAATTACAAAACTTTTACAGAATAATCTAAACATATTAAACAAACCTGTTAAATAATTCCTTAAAATTCCTGTGATTTCTGGAGTTATTTGTAGAAAAAAACGCTGCTCAACGATCGCACGTCCTCCACTGGCGACTCAAACTGAGTCGAGGTCGAACCGTCAACAAACCGTACCGGATAATTCAAATCGTACTAACACGAATAATTCCATTAATACGTCGTAATAAATTACAAAACTTTTACAAAATAATCTACACATATTAATAAACAAACCTGTTAAATAATTCCTTAAAATTCCTGCGATTTCTGGAGTTATTTGTTGAAAAAGAACGCTGCTCAACGATCACACATGTTCTGCTGGCGACTCGAGCCGGAAACCAAATTTAAAGAACTGTGCATGCGGGATCACCACCGTCGTCCCGACGGTGGCTCGACGGTGGCCCAAATGTGGAAAATGAATGGAAACCAGCGGCGGCTCACCACCGTCAGCCCGACAGTGGCTCGACGGTGGCCCAAATGTGGAAAATGAATGGAAACTAGCGGCGGCCCACCACCGTCGGCCCGACGGTGGCTCGACGGTGGCCCAAATGTGCAAACTGAGTGAAAACCAGTGGCGGCCCACCACCGCCGGCCTGACGTTGGCTCAACGGTAGCCCAAATGTGCAAACGATTGAAACCCAGCGGCAGGACACCACCGTCGGCCCGACGTTGGCTTGACGGTGGCCCAAATGTGCAAAATGATTGAAAACCAGCGGCGGAACACCACCGTCGGCCCGATGGTGGCTCGATGGTGGCCCAAATGTACAAAAAGATTGAAACCCAGCGGCGGCAAATATGTGTCGACGGTGCGACCAATAGCAAACGTCGGCCCGACGGCTGTGTGCTGTCTGGGATGTCACCCTCCTTCCCAATCCAGACGATTATCTGATAGTATACTCTGAGACTGAAGTTTAGTGGATGGTGCAGTAGAGGGTAGATGTTCAGGTGTCACAAACAATTTTGATATGATTTTCTTAGTCCAGGTATTGTGACACAAAGATTCCAGTGATTCAGTACCCTTCCTGCCAAACATGACAGCCAATGCCTGTGTTCAAATGTCTTCAGTCAATTTTCTCTCCTGATTTGGAGAGAGGAATTGATCAGCAGAAGCTTGCATGGCAGGATCACCTTTCACAAGCTTTTGAAATCCTGACTTCTTCCCAACACCGAAGATCTGAGATGCACATCCAGTGAAGGCATAAATGAAAAGCAACTGAGAATGCAAACTATTTCCTAGGGCTGACATGATGTTATACACTGTTGTAGCAGTCAACTTGTCCAAATGGAAATAGAGGTCCCTGTTATCTGGCTGGGCATAATAAAGGAGCAGAACAAGTAGGTCAGTGTCTTCCCCTATCAAAGTAGTAGAATGGTAACAGGATGCTTCACAACTGTCACTAGCCATGTCTGACACAACCATGTGATTAAGACATTTGTATGTGAGCAGATAACCATGTGTAAAGTCGCCGGCTGGTGGTGTGAGTGGTGTGGGCAGGCTAATGAGAAATCAATACAGGTAATGAAGGAAAGTAGAGAAAGAGTGAAAAGTAGGAGAGTGAGACTCCCTGGTTTATTATCTTATATAGGTTTCTAGAATCCAAGATGGTGGTGGTCACATGGGTTGATCGCCCAATCCCTAACAGGTATTTATCTATCCACCAATCAGAGTTCAATCTCTTGTATCCAAGGCCTTGTCATGCTGGCTACAGTGCCTTGTGGTGTGTAGTGATCCATAAATAACACCTGGGGGTAGGGGGTATGTGAGGCAACTCCTCCAAAGACTGTATCTAAGAAGTGACACTCCTCCTCTATACTATTTTACTATACAATTTCTATACCTAATGAGTAATAGTTTACCAACTCCACATATCCCTCATATGCCTTTGGATTTTATATATCACCATTTACCATTATATAGATAAGTTGCAATTTATTATAGTAGAGTTTATATATCCTCATGTCCTTATATTGGAAAATTTTACAACTGGATAGCTCTGGACTGCCTTCCCTGTCATCATATGGATTACTGATTTTTCACCAGATATCACTTGTAGAATGTCTTTGAATCCTGTACTCCTCATTGTAATATATGCGTAAAAGACATCCAGGCACGAGCAGAGAACAAAGGAATATGTAAATAAGATGACGTTAGAGGCATCGGTGCCGACAGTTCAGGTCCCTGGACGGTGAATAAAGCATTCAGTATCCAGAAGTCAAAGTGTTCATACGTCGTACTTTCACACTGATGAGAGATCATATTATGCCCAACAAGTTCATGAGCATATGAAAGCAACCCAAAAAGAGTATGACCTCCTTCAAGTGCCTGTTCTGTGGTGTGTCTATGGTGATCTCACTAGCTTTCCAGTTCAGGGGCTGGTAAAATGTTATTATTGCTGAAATGTTGCGAGTCGTTGCCTGTTTACAAAGAGATTCCAATGTAGAAATACAGGTCTTGTCCCCCGAGTACAGGTCGATCATAGGCAGATACAGACCAGAAAACTGACCTAGCTGAGTGTTTGCTCACCTCTGATGAATAATGTGCATCATACCGTGGCAATTTGGAGTTGCCCCAGATAGCACACAGCCGTCAGGCCAACGTCAGCCCGACGGCCCAACAGTGGAAACCGCTGCCGGCTCGACGGCGGCAGGTTGGACAAAACAACGTCGGCCCGACGGCGACAAACACCGTCGGCCCGAATAAAACTAATGTTTTCGGAAAAAACCAAGATGGCGGTGCTTCGTCAACATTCCGTACCGGATAATACGATTCAAACCGTATTAACACGAAAAACTCCATTAATACGTCATAAAGAATTACAAAACTTTTACAAAATAATCTAAACATATTAATAAACAAACCTGTTAAATAATTCCTTAAAATTCCTGCGATTTCTGCAGTTATTTGTAGAAAAAGAACGCTGCTCAATGATCGCACGTCCTCCGCTGGACCTCGAACCGTCAAATTCCGTTCCAGATAATTCAAATCGTATTAACACGAATAATTCCATTAATATGTCGTAATAAATTACAAAACTTTTACAAAATAATCTAAACGTATTAATAAACAAACCTGTTAAATAATTCCTTAAAATTCCTGCGATTTCTGGAGTTATTTGTAGAAAAAGAACGCTGCTCAACGATCGCATGTCCTCCACTGGCGACTCGAACCGGAAACCAAATTTAAAGAACTGCACATGCGTGGACCACCACCGTCGGCCCGACGTTGGCTCGACGGTGGCCCAAATGTGGAAAATGAATGGAAACCAGCGGCGGACCACCACCATCAGCCCGATGTTGGCTCAACGGTGGCCCAAATGTGCCAAAGATTGAAACCCAGTGGCGGACCACCACTGTCGGCCCGATGGTGGCTCAACGGTGGCCCAAATGTGAAAAGATTGAAACCCAGCAGCGGGACACCACCGTCGGGCCGATGGTGGCCCGACGGTGACAAAACGATTGAAAACAATTGAAAACCAGTGGCGGACCACCACCATTGGCCTGACGGTGGCTCGACGGTGGCAAATAAGTGGCAACGGTGCGACCAATAGCCAACGTCGGCCCGACGGCTGTGTGCTATCTAGGGCCTGTTTGAAGCTGAATGAAAGTTCCCGTAACACATCAATAATCCTGATCACATTAATGTAAGTTCCCGTAACACATCAATAATCCGATCACATTTGCTGAGTTTTAGAAGTTCTTTAAAGACTATCTTATGGCATGCATGGTTGGCAAAGTGAACTGTGATACTTCGCTATGTCAATCTTTGTCTTCTCCACATTTCAGTTCTAAGATACTTTGTCTTGCAATGAACTGGTTTGCCTTTCATCCTGGTCACAAGGCAGTCATCATGCCCGTCCTATGAAATGTGCATTTGCTACCAATAGTTGGAATATCAAGCCCTGATTGAAAGTTCCTGTCACAAGAATGATGATATACACCGTCAGCCGCATGTAACTCACCACCAGTCTGTAGTCTGACCTTTCACAGCAAAGCCCCAATCATCAAAACAATCACCGCAACACTGCAATATTGTTTTAGGGAATGAATGTGTCTTAACACAACTGTAATCTGAACTACTGAACAATCAATGAGATTTGCTATCAAAAGGTCCTATGGATATCCATGCACTCCTCTTCAGTGATCTTGTTTCACCTTTATTCCCGTCTACCAAATTTCAAATGTCACATGGGTTAGTGTACCACTTGCGGCAATCTGAAAGAAATTCATAGTCAGCTGTCACTACAATGGTGTCACCTCTTTGAACACTTGCGGCATTGATTCTATTAGCACCCTTTTCATGAATTCAACCTAGATCATCCTGAACCTCTTTTTTTCTTCTTACAGATTGGACAGATTTTGTGGTCGATGTTAGTAGCACTCATTTTCAAACCTGAAAGAAATGGATAGAATTACTATGTAGTCATATTTGTGATATATCAAATTGTCATATAAGGGTCAATCTGCAATAATAAACAGAATTGAGAAGATAAATTTCTTTTCCCCCCTTGATTAATGTATATGGCAGCACTATCAATATGTCAATATAATGTTCTGTTCCTTTTAACATAAACAAATGACTTCTGTAATACAGGTTTAATTTGGCATGTATCATATGTGCTACATTGGGAAATAATTTGTGTAGTGCCATCAGTGCAGACAAGCTAGGTGACTGAAATGTTAATGTTCTACACTGTAATTAACTAGTTGATTGAAATTTAAAACTAGGCTGCAGATGTTTTCATTCATGAACTTTTAAATGCAGGAACACATCCATGATTTTAAGAAGAGGTAAAGAGGATGTGGCAATGGTTGTGGTTCTGTTATGGTTTCTTATACATCAATTACATGAATTTTGGGATATCAGTAGTCATTTTGCGTGCCATCTTGGATGTTCTGATTGTTCAATAGTGATTTTCTTGTTCTCAGTGTGTTCCTTGACCCCTAAAACATGGGTGTAGACACCTTAATTACCATTCTAGGGTGAATAGTAAGGAAGTTACAGCTATTTTATTTTATTTTTAAGGTATTGGTGACCATCTTGGACGTAATCTTGGATTTGACAACTTTCCGATAGGATGATTTTGGTAGATTTTGTTTTTTTTCCACATCCAATACTATCAGAAACAGTTGAAACAGTTGAAAAACCTTTTCTAGCAATTCTTTTGGGGTAGGGTTGTAATTTGTCATATATATACCGGACTACAATTAGTGTGACTAATTGTTAAAAGTTTGATTATCCTTGCAATGCCGACATTTCGCAGCAATATAAATGTTGACTTCATCAAATCAGATATGAGAAAAACTGCCTTTAACTTGTGAAATCTGCCGGACACTGCGATGAGGACGTGGTGATACACTTAAGGCCCGGGTGTCACACTCACCAGTTGATATGTGTGCCGGTAGCAGGGTTAAAGGTGCCATGTTCTCGTCATGCTGGTAGCTGACAACAAACAAATAGCAAAGTGTCATTTCTAAATCAAGCAAAGAATAGCGCATGTCAAGGCAGGGTGGGACCGGGCGTGATAGACCTTTTTGATGTTTTGAAGGGTAATTTCGACAATTAACAATCAATTTAATATATTTATCTCAGAAAAATGAGAGAAACTCAACACTATCGGACTATGCAACATTGGCCCATAATTTCCGAATTGTGGTTGATCCGGCGGGGTAAGCCCGATGTGCACCCCCCCCCCCTTCGCCCGCGCAAGCGCCCTACCCCCCCCCCTCCCTTCCCATGACCTGCATTCGGGCTCCAGCAAGACACCGAGCTTGTTCTTTTATGATACCCGTCTCCACCCACGCACTCCTAGGATCCTTAGCATCACAGGAGAGAAATATTAAAAAGGGACCCACGTTAAATAAGTATGCAGTGAACTCGACGCGCCACGGTGCAGAGAGGTAGGCCGGCGAAGCGAGCAACACGGAGACTGCCAACATCGCCGCGAGTCGATCAGAGCGACTTGGACGGCTCGCAAGATGGCGGCGCATCCCGGCAGCCCCCCACGCCACATACCCCGCCGGCGAGACAGTCTCCCGCCCAAGAAGCCCTCAGCAAAGGCCAAGCAGGCGGACGGCATGGTGAGGATGCAGGCATCGATCGACGCAATCGAGAAGCGATGGTCGGACCTGGAGAGACACGCCGCAAGCCAGAGACAAGAAATGGCCACTCAGAGACAGGAGATAGCGGCCCAGAGCAGGGTGCTCGCGGAAGCCACCGCCGCCCTAACCGCTGCCACCACGAAGGCGAGCCGGGAGGGACGTGACCATTCCTCCTCGCCTCCACGCGCCTCCCCATGCCGCCCCAGGGTCGAATCACCTCCAAGCTACCGACGCAGCAGGGCCAGAACACTCTCTCCGGCCTCCCCGAGCCCCGCCCCCGCTCCGAGACGGGAGCGAGCCCTAGCACCAAGCCGCGACGGACGGAACAGAAGCCCGATGAGCGAATGGTCGTCCCCATCCCCATCCCCACCCCCGCGGCCCCGCAGCAGACGCCACCGCGAGGAAGCCCCGGCCCACCGCCCCCGCCCCTCCGACTACCGACAACACGACCAGGACGCGTACGGAAGGGGCGCCCGGTCGTCGGCCGAGGAGGCGGTGCGCCTCATCGTCGCAGTGGCGGACGGCAAGGCAACAATCAGGAAAAAAGGTATTCCTGCTAAATATCTCTTCCCATACGACCTGGTAGAAAGGGGGGATGAGGGAAAAGCTATTAAAAAGGGGGAGGTGACCTGGGAAGAATACACCCTGGGCCTGAAGCGCCTCCAGTACCAACAAGCGTTTCCATCCTCGGCTTTGGAAGCGTTATCACGCCACCAGGAAATGGTGGCGCAAGACAATTAATTGTTCGCTCCTGTGGACGGTCTTCACTCGGATCACGGACGGCCGCCTCCCAGACGGATGGCGGGACTCGGCGGCCGTAAACGGCGTGAGGGTGGAAATAATCGCCATGGCGAGCCACCTCACGTCCGCCCCGGCCGCCTCAAGCGACTCCCAGCTGGGAAAAACCCAGCAGCAGAAGGCCGGCCAGGAATCCCGAACCCAATACGACAGGTCGAGCATAGGAGCTCCCTGCCAAGTGTGGAATAAAGATCCCCAGACGTGCGACAAGGCAGCCAAAGGAGAATCCCACAGCTCGGGAGCCCAAAAAGTTGCACACGTCTGCGGATATTGCGCGAATGTACGAAAAATAGTTACCAACCACTCGGAGGCGTCCTCTTATTCAAAAAAGGCCAGGGACAAAACCGTTGAGAGAACTCACTCGGATTTTTAGACTCCCGGCGGGAACCCACGCCCCGCCGTAATGCTGTAGACGACCCCCCCGCCTGCCCACTGACTAAACCATTTGTTGACATCGTGTTGAAGCCACTCGGCTTCCGTCCCGGGCTCCCCGCCCCGCCCGGTGTTGCCGGGAAATCCCCTAATGACGTCACGGCTGCCCGTTAGCCCTTGTGTCAATGGGCTCGCTGGAACCAGCGTGCCGCCGGCAGGGGGATTCCCCCGTGGCGACCCCGAGTGACGTCACGGGTTCCGCTGGTCCCGCGCGAGCTGGCGTAAACAACTACCGCTGGCCACACACCCCGGCTCGCCCCACCACGCCCCACCACGCTCCGTAGCTTCTCGGAGCACGCACACGCCGCACGGATCACCTCGACGCGGACCACAACAGCCGTCCCCGCCTGCGGAATATGCGACGTGACTGATGCGGCCCACCCTGTCGGCCCGAGAGCAGCGGATCGGAGCGAGCCGGTAGATCAGGTGCTCGAACACACCCTTCAGCACTCCTGGAACCCCGCGGCCCCTCCCCGGCCGAATACAAAGCGACCCTGGACGGTTTTTGGCCCCTCCTCTCGGGGGAGGGCTGGGCTAGGTACCCTGGCTATGCGGTAGCCTACGCCGCCGCCCGGGCCTCGGCCCTACCTAACTTCTTGGCCGCCCGAGTCCTGGTCGAGTCAGAGCTAAACATCGAAGCATGGCGAGAGTTGCTGCGCGGGCACCCGGACACCACCCTGGGAGACCATCTCGAGTTTGGCTTCCCGGCGAATTACACCGTGCCGGGGCCTCCCATGCCGACCTTCCACAACCACCGTGAGGACCCGGCCTACGCCCACCATGTCACGGCGTACGCGGAGGAGGAGCTTCATCGGGGCGCCCTGCTGGGGCCCTTCGAGGTTCCCCCCTTCTCCCCCTGGGCACAATGCAGCCCAATTATGACACGCCCCAAGTCGACCCCCGGTAAGCGCCGGATAATAGTCGACCTCTCCTCCCCCCGGGTCGGAGCGTGAACTCGGGCATACGCCGGAAGGAGTACCTAGGCCGCCCCCATCACTACACCCTCCCGGCGGTCTCGGACATCGGCAAGCAAATGACCCTGCGGGGTCGGGGGGCGTTCTGCTGGTCGGCGGACGTCTCCCGGGCCTACAGGCAGCTGAGGGCGGACCCCCTCTCGGACTATGCAACATTGGCCCATAATTTCCGAATTGTGGTTGATCCGGCGGGGGAAGCCCAGGACGCACCCCTCCCTTCGCCCGCGCAAGCGCCCTACCCCCCCACCCTTCCCATGACCTGCATTCCGGCTCCAGCAAGACACCGAGCTTGTTCTTCCACGCCCACCCACCCTCTTTTGTATTGCCACTTCGTGGGGGTCGGCTCCCGGTGTAACGATTTCAACTTCCCCCCTTCCCAAGTTCCCCCCCGGGAATCTGAAAACGTTTTTAACTTCCCTCCGGGGAAATTAAAAACGTTTTCAGATTCCTGGGGGGGAACATAAAAACAGTTTTCAGATTCCTCCCCCTATTTTCAAATTCCCCCCTCCGGGAATATAAAATTGTTTAAAATACATTAAAAAACGTTTTAAATTTCAGACCTAAAATATTTTTTCTTAACCATCTTGGAGACTTGTTTTGTCATTTGTGGTTAGATATGTTTTATTGTACTAGTAATAATTTCCATTATGCTATTCTCTGTATATTATAATATTTGTCATGAAAAATAACATAAAATAACAAAAAATATCAAAAATAAAGAGAATTCCCCAAAAATGGGGGGGGGAGGGAAAGTTAAAATGAGGGAGGGAATTTGAAAACGTTTTCAAATTCCCCTGGGAGGAATTTGAAAACGTTTTCAAGTTCCCGGGGGGGAACTTGAATATGGGGGGAATTTGAAATCTTTACACCGGGCCTATCTCCTCAGGCTCACAGGTCCCCCTTACACCATCCTCAGATATTGATTAGGTTGACTAAAAACATTTCACCTCGACTCAGATTGTTGAACTTTTACCTGTACCACCTTGTTTCCAGAAATAAAACCCTTCCTTTCCTCCCACGCCTGTCTCGGTCTTCCTCTGTCCGGATCAATATGTGATGCGCGTCGGCCCGATCTGCGCGCCGCCTGGTGGCGGTGTTGCGGATTCCGAGGGACACCAGTTTCACAGGGACACTTCCATTCAAATGCATTGTTAACGGCCGTGAGCAAATCTTCATACAGAAAAAGTCAAATATCTCTCAAATTACACCATCTAGAAATAAATCGCTTCGTACACATATAGAAAACATCTTTACCAAAAACATTATATTAAATTTATAAGGTTAGGGTTCTTGAATTCTATTATTTTTGAATAAAACTAACGTTTTACACTGCGCGTACAGTCAAACTCAAGGCATTGTCAATGGCCGTGAGCAGTCTTCATACAGACAATACAGAACAAGTGAAATATCTCTAAAATTACACCAGCTACAAACAAATCGCTTGGTACACATATAGAAAACATGTTTAGCAAAAACATTATATTAAATTTATAAGGTTAGTGACGATGCTGTTCGAGTTTGACGCGTGTGCAGGAGCGATGTGTCCCTGTGAAACTGGTGTCCCTCGGAATCCGCAACAGCGGCTCCCGGCCTCCCACCCACTTCTAGCGGGTGCGGCGATCACCCACACACCCCGGCGGACCCTGAGGGAGCTCACGTGAGAGCACACAGTAGAAACCAGTCACACCACAAGGGGTGCGTTAGGAACAGTACACGTCGAACTGCCTTGTCATTTACACGAGGAGTTACTGTACAGTGCAGGAACGGCGCAACTCGTGCCGGCCGCCAGAGCCTAATTACCAGCTGCCCGCAGGAACCAGCGGCGTAGTTGATTGTGTGTAGCTGCTCCGCAGTGAAGCCGCCCTCAGACCTGATTGGCGGCGAACCATGGCGCAAAGTAAGGTTGCCATACGTCGGGTTATCATTGCAACTTTCCTTTTGGGATTGGGTAAGTGTTTTTTATTTTCTTCTTGAATGTTGATAAACTGAGCTAAACACATTAAAAGATGATTCTTTGGAGAGCTCTTACTTGCGATGCCGATAATAACGTTAATAAAAGTTGTGTGTATAAATAATCTTCGTTATGGTGATACCTGTTACAATATCTGGTGATTTGCCCATACCGATTACCTGATTACAAACTAAGTGGCACGATATCAACTTTGGCATTTATAGCTATCATTGTTTATATGTTGGAATACATTGACATTACAAAAGGAAATAATAGCAACCTCAGCTATGCCTTAGTCAATACTAACTCAGAAATTCTTATACCAGGAGCACCATATCGAGCATTAACTACTTAATATTAACTTGATATTGTGCAATATGGAGATGATAACTGTATTCACACGGGCAAGTTAAAACGCTTCACGCAAAACCACTTGCCTAGTTCGACTCAGATTTGCCGTGTGAACGCACGGCTGAGACGTTTTAGGGCTGAAGCGATTCATATAAATCGTTTATTGTAAAACGCTTCGAGAGGTAGTCTACAGGAACCGATCTATGTTGAAACGTTTTATCTTGCCCGTGTGAACGGATATGAAGCAATTTATGACATCACACGCATGCGCAGTCGAGTCCTTGGTTTGTTGACTTTCCGGTCGATCAAAAGCACATATTATATAATTTAATTAATGAAACGCTATCTATGCACAGATATTTTTTTCATCATTTATTTTTAGGGTTTCACTGCCCAGCAGAAGTTTTGACCATTCCAAACCAATACGATTCAGTCATTACATATCTAGGTCGAACCCACACTCTCTGGTGCCAGCATTGTCGAACCCAAAATGGCGCTGGTTAGTCTGGACTTGCTCATGCGCAGATATCGATTTCCGGCCCAAGTACTGCCCGTGTGGACGCGCATCTAAATCGCTTCATATGATTCGCCTTGCCTAGATCGCTTTACATTTTGTCCGTGTGAATACAGCTTTAGTCATGGTGGACTGGAATAATTGCAATCCGAGACAAAGCCAATATCTAAAGTCTTCCAGGAACCCGAGGGATTCACACCCGCTGTCATATGATATCGCATTTAGCAAATGATTTCAGCCTTCAAACCGTCAACCTCAAATAACCATTCATCGTGAAATATCCGAAAATGAAATCGGACTAGCCACTTTCATACTCAGTTAAAGGTTGCATAGTTCGATGGTTTCGAGTTTCTGCCATTTTCTGGGATAAATAGTTTAGATTGATTGTTGTAATGGAGGTCCATTGCAGCCAACCTTCTTCGAGAAGACGGCACCCATTGATTGATTGAACTACAAAACCAACAAGGTCAGTATTTTACAAACTGGATACGTTGGCTTAGTTCATGTTAGCATTCACGTACAAAGTTTGTTAAAACTTTTCCTTAAGTTATTACTCTTTTACAGCTTAATTACGATCGCATTCTTTATGATCGTTAGAATAATTCTTCCATTGTTCAGTTGTTTAATTTGCCGCCCGTTGCCGAATGGAGAGATGTTTGGCAGGAGCCATTTACATCGATAGGATTTATTCCTGGGTTTCTTTAAGATTCCCCAATTGAGTATTTCGATAAGGCGTACCTCCGAGTCCTATAGTATTTTCTTCAACATGTTGGCGAAGAAAGCCACAGGTGGGAGAAGTTTATAGGACAGAGAGTGTGGGAGGGACCACTACACTGGTCCCTACCCCTCGTTTGGTTTGGTTGGTTTCCCATACCGTCATCCTATGACTGTCTATTAACCACACACCTGTGTTAAAAAGGGTTTAAATATGGTTTTAACGCCATGATACACACCTAGTATAATTTTGCTTTAATTATCTGTGTGATATTCAGCCCGGATAATGCCTAACCATTGGTCTTTTTGGTGTTTCACAGAATCTGAGCCATGGTGGCGAAGCGAAGTAAGGTACAGGCACCTCAAGCGCTTAATGAAGATGAAGAACCTTCACTGCCGGCACAGGTGCAAAGGTCACCGGAACAAAGATATTCCAATGAGGCGGAGATCCGAGCCCGGCCCAGCTGACCTAGATGAATTAGTTGCACGATTAGTACAACAGAAGATGGAGGAGATGCTTCCCTCCAGAGTGCCGAAAGGGAGGAAACCAATGCAGGATTCAGAGGAATCCGACTGGGAGGATCTTTCCGAAGATCAGGCCTCGCCTGATGATGAGTCAGTTGTTGTGGCTGTGCGCAAACGCAAACACAAGAAGAAGACACACTCATCAGATGGGGATGAGTACACGAGGGCACGTAAAAACAAGACGCACGTGAAGAAGAGGAAGAAGAAGACTAAGAAGAGGAAGAAGAACAAATCCTTTGACTCTGACTCTTCATCAGACTCATCTTCGTCTGACTCAGACACTAAATGTGCGGGGAAGTATGCAGAGTGAAATGGCAAGGTGATGAAGAAGTGCAAGGTTCTTCGACAAAAAAATATTCATGCCACTACGATGATGAGAAAACCATTATAGTATGGGGCACTTCAACACCTTTAAGCTGGCTGAGGTCATTATGAAGTTGGTCGAGAAATTCACGGGGATCAAAGAGATCCCAGAATCTGCAATCAAAGAGGTGGATTCAGAGGTGAAACTGAGCGAGGACAGGAAGAAGTTTGAGGGGATTTTTCACACAGTACACAAAGGGGTACTCTCAGCACTCTCAGCCATTACACCGATAGCCAACAGGATGATGGCTGAGAATAGATTCTCATCGCTGAGCGAGGTAATGGAAGGGGGAATTACGCTGCTGACAGCGACTAGCAATTTCCTGTCATACAGATGTTTCGAAAACGTCTTTAAGGCAGTCTGCGCGGATGCAGGAAAGGAAGTAGCCAGATCTAATACCCCTGTCACACTATGACGTAACGAGCCAACGTGAGCCTAACGTGATGATTTTTCGTCATTACGTTGCCGTACGTTGGGTTACGTTATGATGACGTCATAATGACGTTAGAGTGACGTCGAGCTACGTCATGTTACGTCGTGTTACGTCGGCGCGCGTCGAGGTTTTGAACCTGTTCAAAACTTTCGATGTATCTCGACGTGAAGCCGTTACGTCGGGATGACGTGACAATGACGTTAGGTAGACGTTCCGCGATCGTTATAGCAGCGTAAATGATGTTAGAGTCACGTTATGTCACGTCAGACCGACGGCCCGGGTGGGAGCAACGTGTGGGCAGCGTTTTGCACGTTACGGTCACGTTACGGTCATGTTACGATCACGTTACGGTCACGTTACGGTCACGTTACGGTCACGGTTATGGTCACGTTACGGTCACGTTACGGTCACGTTACGGTCACGTTACGGTCGCGTTACGGTCGCGTTACGGTCACGTTACGTCCACGTCGCACCCGTTACGGCGACGTTATGCTCACGTTACACTAACGCCCGGTCACGTCGCCAATTACCCCTCCCCTCTAACGTTGTCACGTTACAGCTAACATCACGACGTACACCGACGCTACTTTCACGTTATGCTCACGTCCACAATTTGCATATTACGCCCATACGTCGACGTAATATAATTATTTTCACGTTCTGCCTATGCTGACGTAGTCACGTCGTAGTGTGACAGGGCCATAAGAAGGTCTTGGACAATGACGGGAAGGAATACACATTATTCCTTGCCCCTAAGCATATTAAGGGAAAACCACTGGACAAGACAAAGATTTTTGGTGGACAACTCCAGCACTTGTTCAAACAGGTGGAGACTGGTTCCAAGTGTGGAAAACATATGGAAACAGGCAATAAGAAGTCCGCAGACACAAATCCTACCCGCTTCAAGAAGATGAAGCAGGATTTTCGAAACCGTTGAACAAACTTCAGCTTCCAAGCCAGGGGAAGCGGCCAATGGCAGTCGTTTGGCTGGAACGATGGGAACAGACCCTTCAAGAGGGAGTTCAATGACCAGAAGCCTTTCCCCTGCCCATGGAACAAATAGAAGTAGCAACGCAAACACCAGTAAGCATATTTAAAGCTGGTAATCTCAATAATTACCTGCTGGAATGGAATAACATTACGGAGAATTTAGCTATACCTAGTTTAGCGGAAGGAGTAAGAATACCCTTGATTGAGGAAGCTATTCAAAATAGCATACCTTTCCCTCATCGCTTTCATGGTTCAGAACGTGAGGTGTTAGATAATCAGGTCCTTAAATTCTGTGAAAAAGGCCTCATAGAACCAGCATATATGTGGCTGGGGAATTCATATCTAATATTTTCACGAGACCCAAACCAAATGGAGATGTAAGACTAATTCTAGATCTAACTTTGTTTAACAAATTATTAGAATACAAACATTTCAAAATGTTGTCATTAGACACAGCTCGAGACTTAAGGGGCTGTCACATTAGGGTTTTTTGCGGGAGCGTATGGCGGCGTAAGCGCGTTACGTCATATACGTCGGCATACGCCGTATACGCTACTCATACGCTACGCATACGCTACTCATACGCTACTCATACGCCACCAGATGCCGCCAGATGCCGGCGTATGTGAAGCGTATGAGGCATACGCCGCCATACGCTTTCATAAATCCGTCCGTCCAAATTTTTTTGTGCATGCTCAAAAAAACTCGACCTATGAGGGCGTATGGCCCATACTGTCAAAAAATGTCACAGCACGCTCCCATACGCTCCCGTACGCTCCTCGTACGCTCCTCGTAGGTTCCACATACGCTCAAAACCACCCGAAAGGTCACCAAATGTCATCATAGGCCGGCACGCGCAGGACCTACGTAGGTTTTCAATACGCTCCCGCCATACGCCGTAATGTGACAGGGCCTTAAGTAACACAAGAGTCCTGGCTAGCCAGTGTGGATCTCAGAGATGCATACTATACATTACCAATCTATAAACTTGATTGTAAATATTTCAGGTTTTGAGGTAACGATGAACTGTATAAGTTCACGTGCATGCCTAATGGACTAACTTGTGCTCCACACATTTTCACAAGGTTACTTAAACCAATATTTTCCCAGATGGCTAGGGAAGGACATATTATGTTTCCTTATTTCGATGACTCATTTATTGTTGCACAAACACAACAACAGTGTCAGACAGCAGTAGACAAATTATGTGAGACATTTAAAAAATTAGGATTCTACATACATGAAACTAAATCAGTATTAACACCAACAAAGAAGTTAAAGTTTCTGGGATTCTTTATTGACACCACAGAAATGACCATTTCATTAATGGAACAAAAAGTTGATGAATTTACAACAACAGCAAACCAATTATTACAATTGAACAAACCAAAGATAAGACAAGTCGCACTACTGAGAGGAATTATGATAGCATATGCACCAGCTATTCTGTATGGCAAGGCTCATATTAAATCGCTAGAAATAGATAAGAACTTGGCGTTGGCTCGCGCAAAAGGGAACTTTGAGCGGCCTATGACGATTTCGCCAGAAGGCCAAAATGATATTATGTGGTGACACTTCACACATTAGCAATTCACCCAACCCCATTAGGATGGGAGAGCCCAAAACTACGGTTACAACAGACGATTCATTAGAAGGATGGGGGGCTCACAGAGACCAACAGGCAACGGGTGGTCGGTGGATGGAAGATGAAATCTCCGATCACATAAATGTACTAGAACTAAGAGCTATTTATCTAGGATTACGTAGTCTAGTTCACATACCTAAATATCATGTAAGGGCATTAACAGATAACACGACAGCTATGGCTTACATACGTAATATGGGAGGGATTCATTCCAAACCATGTAACTATTTAGCCAAACTAATTTGGGACTGGGCAGAGAAACACGAGATATGGCTAGCAGTAGCACATATTCCAGGCAGTCAAAATACTTTGGCTGACAAAAAAAGTCAACATTTTCATGACCACCTAGAATGGTCATTAAATTAGAGTATTTTCAACCACATTTGTAATAAATGGGGTAAACCAGAAATTGACTTATTCACATCACACAACAATAAAAAGTTAGTCAAATATGTGTCTTGGCATCCAGAACCAGAAGGCTCGAGAGTAGATGCATTTTCTCTAATTTGGAATAATAAATTCTATTACATATTCCCACCATTCAGCATTATCAGCAGAGTGGCCAGTAAGATCAAGATGGATCACTCACACGTGGTACTGATAGTACCAGCATGGGACACACAACCATGGCTAGTGACAATAACATTAGAAGCAAAAGACATGCTCTGGTTCCCACAAGAAAGGAACAACCTACAACATCAAGAACCACTAACAGTCCATGGAGACGTGTCAATGACACCCCTTTTGGCATTCCTTTTTTAAGAAAACATTTAGAACAATATGGTTTAGACAAAATTACGCAAGAAAGACTTATTTTACATGCCTAGAGAAAAGGAATGGTGAAATTATACACAAGTTATTTAAAGAAATGGGGACTTCATTGTCTTCTTAAAGGAGTGAAACCATTCAAACCTACCATAGCCCAAATATTAAGATTTCTAAGAATGTTAGAAGATCAAGGGTTAGGATTTTTTTTGTTTTTTTGTTGAAGATTTATACTGCCTATCATGGATAAGTCTGAATAGACTTGTTTTCACCATTAGACAGTTTGTCGATAGAAAGCCCGAGCCTACACTTTTACCGACCCAAGGGATTTTTAACCTCCCACACCACATAGACATGGTACGAGAGCAACTGGCCTTTGATGACGCTGTAAGTTCTACACAGCGGTGGAAATCCAAAGTGGCAGAGGTGGGGGCACGGGGAATCGAACCACTGACCTTCAGATTAGGAGTCCGACCTAGAAAAAAGTCAGACACTCTAACCACTCTGCCACAGAGAACACCAAATTATTCTACCAAGAATAGATGGACAAATGATTGGAAAGCATCAGTTAGTACACTGGTCCATTAGATCGGTGTATGAAAGAAACCCACCCAAACCCAAATATAATAGGTTTTGGGACATGGCTGTAGTATTTAAGTTATTCAAGTCATGGCCTAGTAACAGACATTTATCAGTGAAAGAACTAGGATTTAAGTTAGCAGTGCTTTTACTGCTTGTGATGGACACAGAGGCCAAACGATTGTGGCACTCTCACTGGATGGACTAGAGATAGATAAGGATGAGTCAACATTCAATTTAGAGACATTGCTAAAGTTGAATCACACAGGGGACCCACTGTCCACAGTTCATGTAAATAGTTTTCCGGAAGATAAACGGATATGTGTAGTTTCAGCCATTAGGGCTTATATATCCAAGTCACACGGAATAAGGAATTCCAGACAGCTGCTGATCAGCTTTATTAAACCACATAAAGCTATCTCGAGAGACACACTCGCAAGATGGACCATCAAGGTGCTTAAACAGGCAGGCGTCAATACTGGACGCTATGCATCTCACTCAACGCATGGAGCCATGGTCTCCAAGGCAAGACAGTTAGGAATCTCAGTTAAGAGAATCCTTGCACAAGCGGGGTGGAAGACGGCTAGATCGTTTGCAAAGCATTACAACAAATGACTAGAAAAGCCAAGCGGCCTGGCAACTCGCCTACTCACCGACTAAAGACATGTGAGAAACAAAAAATTACAATTTTGCATTAAAAAACATTATAGTATGTCTACAATATTAAGTATAAAAGGATACAAAATGAGATTATGTAAAATTCTCACTGGACTACGAATAGCCAGAAGCGTAGTACTGAGGTAAAATAGTATAGTTATACAAATCTTACCTGGGTACAGATAATGGATAACTGGTGTTTTCCCAAGGTAGCCTTGGATAGTTGTGGGTCAGGGCCCGCCTACCCTACCCTACCACAACTATCACATTTCACTGGTGCCAAAACTAAAACACTAAAGTATCCATATAATATTAAGATAAATTGTTATCCTATAAAGTACTAAAAGATTGCTGGACCCGGATGTGCTTCCTTCTCCCTGACCCATGACTATCCGAGGCTAGTACCTCGGGAAAACACCAGTTATCCATCATCTGTACCCAGGTAAGATTTGTATAACTATACTATATATATATATATATATATATATATACATATATATATATATATATATATTAGTGTCAATAACTTCCTGTCCCTGGTGTGAATGAGTATTCATGCTATGCAATCCGCTATAGTCCCCAAAGCACGAATCTCGCATATATTATTTACATTTAGTTTCTTTAGAAAATTAACGTACCATTTGGATAAATTTATAGGAATATGTGTCTTTCCCCCGCGTCTAAGGAAATGTGATTCTTACCCAAACCAAACTACACCATGAATAAGTAAATTGTATTGGCCTGGAGGGGCGTGTAGATGGTGGTGTGGAAATCTGTGACTATCCGACCACCCAATGGGTCTATTACTCATAGGATCTATTACAAGGCGAAGGCTTCAAGCACAACTTGTGTGCTACATTCGTGGCGGAGGGCGCCGCACCATGTGCCACCCTCTTACTGCTGACTGCTTTGATTTCTTTAACTGCCAAACTCAATGAACAAAACAAGAGCGGGACCTAGCTCACAGCCCTCGTGGGCATTAGTCTGTGGAAGTGACAGGGAAAACGTTGGTTGGCTGTTGGAGTTTTACGTCCTGGCAACATCTAACGTAACATCAGGACGGGTACTGACTTGTGTGCACTCATGACGACTTTATAGTGCTGCCCAGCCACCAGCACCATGCCCTTATATCCCACTCAGTCACATTATCCCGACACTGAGCCAACAAGTCCTTGCCCTATCCTAAGAATGCCGAGCGCCTAGCTAGGAAGCGACTACGACAAGTATCAATTTTGAAATTCACTGGTTTGACTCGAGCAAGGTTCGGACCCCACGATCTACCAAGACGGGAGACGGGTGCTCAACTCTTTCGGTCATCCCGTCTGGTAAGAGAGAGTGAAAAGGAGCATCAGACCGGTGTAAGCTACCTAGGTCGTTGTTAGACACTAATGAGGTAAATATAGGATAGCTACTATAACATTTATTTTAATGCTATTAAGCAGAAGTAATGCCTGTGTT
The DNA here is from genome assembly GCA_030323885.1 of Branchipolynoe longqiensis. Lineage (NCBI taxonomy): Eukaryota > Metazoa > Annelida > Polychaeta > Phyllodocida > Polynoidae > Branchipolynoe > Branchipolynoe longqiensis. The sequence continues at coordinate 70,283,901 of CM059196.1, read as the reverse complement.
TATGATATAGTGAATCGATATAAATGCTGGTTTGAATCTCGATGTAGGCACAATGTCCCACCTATTTGCAACACCTCCCGCACTAATAGATCTCCTTAAAAAAAGGTGTTAGGACATAACACACACATATATATACAACGTAGGCCTTACAGATTGTAAAATAGTAGTTAGCAATTTCAATAACTATTAGCAGCAATATGCAAATTCTAATATTAATCAGAACTAATGGTGGACATATAACTAGTATATATGAAGGGAGCACCCAGCAGTCAACCTAGAACTTAGAAGGGAATGCATGCCGCGAGCCTTGGCATTGTGCTTTGGGTCGGCTCCCGGGCCTACCTCCTCGGGCTCCCAGGTCCTCCCTCTACCATCAGCTGACATTGAACAGGTGGATTGAATCCACACCTCAAACGGCATTTAACGTTACTCACCTTTTTGTAACCGTATTGTGTGTATTGAATAAACCCCCCTCTTCCCACACCAGTCTCAGGCTTCCTCTGACCAAATCGGCCCATAATTTCGAATTGTGGTTGATCCGGCGGAGGAAGCCTGAGACGCTCACATCACTAAGTGGCGCATGCGCCACCCGCCCCCTTCCTCCTATTACACTGCTTGACCTGCATTCGGGCTCCAATTTCAAAGCGGATTATTTTACCGCCCCCACCCAACCTCTTTATTAGATGCCACTTCATGGGGGTCGGCTCCCGGGCCTACCTCCTCGGGCTCCCAGGTCCTCCCTCTACCATCAGCTGACATTGAGCAGGTGGATTGAATCCACACCTCAAACGACATTTAACGTTACTCACCTTTTTGTAACCGTATTGTGTGTATTGAATAAACCCCCCTCTTCCCAGACCAGTCTCAGGCTTCCTCTGTCCGAATCTAGGTAACACATGGGTGAAACAGACTGGGTGTTATTTGGCCACAGGCTGAGGGGGATAATTGGTTGTAAACCACTGTGAAGTTAACGTGAAGGGAAATAAAGCTGTGACACTCTTCTATATATAGACATGAGAGAGGACTTGCACATTCAGTAAAGCCAGGTGGTGGTGGTTAGTTTGGGCATGTTTGTGTAAGACTGGGGCTTTGTTGGGATGAAGGGGGATGGGGGGTGCAGGTGCAATTGGTCGTAATGCTCGCATTACATTTGATGCGAGGGAAGGAAGAGACCCTCCCCCCGCCTCCTGCCGCCGCCGGGGTTCTCACCTTCCCTGTCATCCTCCCCTCAGCCTTCTCCCACCTCGCCCTGCCACCGCCGCTTTCTCACCTTCCCCGCCTCTCGCCTCCACACTCATCCCTTATAAGGCCGCCCGCCGGCCTCCCTCAGTCACTCGCCTTCCAGCCGTCCTCCCTGCTCAAGCTCCTTTTTCTCCACCCACCCACCCAACTCTCCCTACAGCTGGTGGAGGGCTCTTCGGCGCCGCTCGCCACGAACTCTGAAAGCTCCCCCAGAGCTCCTTAGCCTTAAGTTTATTTTACTGCTTTCCTTGTACATACTATGTTTATTTCCTGAGGTGTTTCAATAAAGCGCCTCTTTTCCCACCCCAGCCTTGCCTTCTTCCTTTTTGTGCAATTACCTAGAGTGGACCATGCCCTAAAGGTGGTCTTAGTGGGAATGTCTAGTAGTATGAGGCTATTTAGGAATGCATTATCTGAAATAGGAAATGTCTGCAGGAATACTTAATATCTGAAGAGTACTGTCAATTCATGATTGTAAATGTACAAAAATACATTGCATGCGTGTTATTGTATGAGTATATGGTAATTGTATGACTTATGTGTTATGTAGGAGTGCATTATCTGAAATAGGAAATGTTTGCAGGTATACTTAATATATGAAGAATACTGTCAATTCATGATTGTAAATGTACTAAAATACATTGCATGCGTGTTATTGTATAGGTATATGTTTAGGTTATGACTTTAGAACATGGTAATTGTGGGTTCTGATTGCTTCCCCTCACCCTCCCACCCACCCCCCTCCCTGCCAGCCCCTGTGAGTATAAGAGAGGGTGCTTTCCTGTAAGCTGCTATCCGGACCGCACTTTGTCCACACCTCTCTCTATCTCCTCTCTGCTGGCCATGCTCCTCCTTGATATTGTCTGAAAAGAGTTCCAGGAGGGGGAGCCTGCCAGCATTTCACTTTCTACTCTGTAACATAGCAGTGAATATATGGAGAGTGCTTCCTAACAGGTAGTTGCCTTTTATAGTGGTTACAGCACATGTTTGGACTGTCCTATTCGTCCCATCTCTTCGTTAGGACTGGCCTACCCAGCAATTATATAAGGAGTGTAGTCACACACTCTCGGGACTCTACTCCCACACATCGAGGCATCAATAGTTCCAAGTCAGTTAGGCCTGAAACCTGATCTGGCTAGTTACAGCTTATGGGATGGATTCAACTTGCTGAGCTTCTACAATATTGACCAATGGCCATGAGGAGGATTGGTGACTGTGGTGTCTGGCTTTTCCCACATCACTGCTGCTTAGCCTGACATGTACATCCATCATCAACTGAGACTCTATACCTGTATGGTTGGCGACAGCTCACAGACAATGGATCATCTATATCCATCAACATCTCAAGGCAACTGAGACATAGAATACGCACCAAGAGGACTGAGTGTATCTATCATCCATATGGACTACCCAGACAGTTGTGAGTGTAATATCATACCATTGAGAATTGATATGTAACTGTACACTTTGTAATTGAGAATATATGTTATAAGTACATATTTGTGTATTGTTACTTGTCTTCTTTACTAAGAATAGAAGATGTTCCAAATTCTCTTTTCTCCTCACTATATTAGCTACCCAGATAGCACACAGCCGTCGGCCCGACGGCGGCCGCTCCGGCGGCCCAACGGTGGAAACCGCCATCGGGCCGACCTTGTTTTGTCCAACCTCCCACCGTCGACTCGACGGCGGCTACCGCCGTCGCCCTGACAAACGCCGTCAGCCCAAAGGCGACAAACGCCGTCGGCCCGAAGGCGACAAACGCCGTCGGGCCGACGTTGTTTTGTCCAACCTCCCGCCGTCGCCCCGACGGTGACAAACTACGTCGGCCCGAAGGTCATCTTGTTTTTTTTCCCCGAGAAGACACTGTCACTCTAGTGTCAATACGTACAGGTGTAAAAATATTAGTTTTATTCAAAATTAATAGAAATCGAGAACCCTAACCTTATAAATTTAATATAATCTTTTTGGTAACGATATTGTCTATATCGTTTTTCTGTATGGGTTAGGGTTAGTGCTTACTTAAATACAGAAAAAGTGAAATATCTCTACAACCACTCCACGTAGAAACAAATCGCTTGGTACACATATAGACAACATAGTTACCAAAAAGATTATATTAAATGTATAAGGTTAGGGTTCTTGATATCTATTAATTTTGAATAAAACTAATATTTTGCAACTGTACGTATTAACACTATAGTGACAGTGTCTTCTCGGAAAAAACCAAGATGGCGGTTCTTTGTCAACATTCCGTACAGGGTACTTCAAATCGTATTAACATGAATAATTCCATTAATACATCCTAATGAATTACAAAACTTTTACAAAATAATCTACACATATTAATAAACAAACCTGTTAAATAATTCCTTAAAATTCCTCCGATTTTTGGAGTTATTTGTAGAAAAAGAATGCTGCTCAATGATCGCATGTGTTCCGGTGGCGACTCGAGCCGGAAACCAAATTTAAAGAACTGCGCATGTGCGGATCAACACCGTCAGCCCGACGGTGGCCCGACGGTGGCTCAGATGTGGAAAATCAATGGAAACCAGTGGCGAACCACCACCGTCGGCCCGATGGTGGCCCGACGGTGGCGACTTGAACTGAGTCGAACTGTCAACAAACCGTACCCGATAATTCAAATCGTATTAACACGAATAATTCCATTAATATGTCGTAATAAATTACAAAACTTTTACAAAATAATCTTAACATATTAATAAATAAACCTGTTAAATAATTCCTTAAAATTCCTGCGATATCTGGAGTTATTTGTTGAAAAAGAACGCTGCTCAACGATCGCACATGTTCCACTGGCGACTCGAGCCGGAAACCAAATTTAAAGAACTGCGCATGAGCGCACCACCACCGTCGGCTCAATGGTGGCTCGATGGTGGAAAGGGATTGAAAGCCAACGTCGGAACACCACCATTGGCCCGATGGTGGCTCGACGGTGGACCAAATGTGGAAAATCAATGGAAACCAGCGGCGAACCACCACCGTCGGCCCGACGGTGGCCCGACGGTGGCTCAAATCAGGAAAGGGATTGAAACCCAGCGGCGAACCACCACTGTTGGTCCGGCGGTGGCCCGACGGTGGCTCAAATCAGGAAAGGGATTGAAAATCAACGTCGGACCACCACCGTCGGCCTGACGGTGGCTCGACGGTGGAAAGTCGGTGGCTACGGTGCGACCAATAGCCGACGTTGGCCCGACGGCTGTGTGCTATCTGGGTAGTCTATAAGATTAGGCATTAGTTATTATATGTGACAACTCTCACTCTGTCCGTGTCTTTGGCTCGCCAGTTGGTCACCATAGAGCAAATAGACACGGTCCTTTGACTCAACTCTCCTCATTTCTTTTTCCTATACTCTACTCTTTTTTTTCTTCTCCCAGGCTTAATCAAGGGGGTTGTTTGCTTGGGTGGGGGCCCTTTACCTTATTGTTCCTCTCGATTTGTTCTTGTTGCTGGAACCGCTGTACCCACCTTTGCCCATCCCTTCCTCCTAAACCCTTGCTGCTGTGGACTGGATACGAGTGGTCTGCTACCGCCAGACCGGAGAGATTCGGGGCTGCCCCAACGCTTCGCCATTTTGAAGGTTGTGAAAACATCCCCAGCTTCTACAACCGTCCCTACTGAAGTTTAATCTTCAACCAAAGATTGGACCGATTTATCGGGGCCTCTCTATATTGCTGCAGTTCTGCAGCCGGTAACCGTCATAAGGTTATGAACAACCCCAAAAGCAAGTAAACTGGCACTCTCTATCTGGTGGTGTTGAGTGGAGGTTGGCAGAGTTGGTTTGTGTTGGAGTTGACTGGAGTGATTGATTGATTGATTGATTTGTGGTTGCTTTACGCCGTGTCGGCAGCACAGGCCATATTCACGGCGAGAAATGTTTGTTTTTTGTTCAAACCATTGCTTTTACATGTAAAAGCAGACAATCAATTATGTGCCAAAAGACACTCATTAAATTAGAAAGCTCACAATCATATATTTGTGGTCAAGGGAAACAAATTCCCATAGAAAAGGAAAAGTTTGATTAATAATTGATAGAATCTATTTAGTAAACTATATGAGGTGGTACAGTCCAGCTTCCCTCAAAAGGGCTAAAATGTTTTCCTGTTTTACCTTAGTAAAAAGGTGATGCATACTGTCTGCAGGGCCAAAAAATCAATGCAACTTAGTAAAAATGTGTTTGAGTGTCAGCGGGGACTGACACCCAATACATTCAGGGGGAGGTTCCCCCTTGCAGAAAAGCATGTGTAAACCACAAGTGGCCAATATGGCAGCGGCTAAGGACCACTTGGTCCCGCCGACCCCCCGCATGAGTCTGTGGTGCCCTTCCCACAGATGGTTCAATTTCTTTAAGTTTATTAATGTTTTCATCCCACTCATGTTGCCATTTGGATTTTATGTGCGTGGCTATTAGTGGTTTCAGATCAGAATGAGGGATCAGACACGGTTCAAGATCATAGTTCAGGCCCTTCTTTGCATCAGCTCGTTTGATCAGCTCGTTCGTTTCCTTGTATGCCGGCATGGCCAGGCACCCAGCACAGGTGGATGTCATACCCATCCGTTGTAAGTTGGTTCATTTTATAAATGACCGTTGCTAGAATAGGGTGATTCGTTTTCAGTCCAGCAACAGCCAGGAGGCAAGAGAACGAATCACTGTATATAACATAGTTGGTGTGGTTGGATACCTTGATACACTCCAACGCGAGAAGGAGTGCTCTGGCTTCTGCAGTGAAAATCGAGCTCTGATCGGGCAAAGATATGCCCAATTTTTCCCGTCGGCAGACTGCCTCAGCAGCTACCCGGCTTTGGCCTTTCGAACCATCAGTGTATATGGAGAGGTGGTCTGCAAACTGGCCTTGAATCTCTGCATGCAGTCCTTGGTACTCGAGTGGATGTGTCCCAGACTTCCTCAGTTCCGTGAGTCGGAGGATAACCGATGGCTTTCTCAACGACCACGGGGGATGTTCTGGGACTTTGGCATCCTCCAACACGTCCAAATTGACGCCCAAGGCCTCCAAATGAGGTTTCATTCGGAGCCTCATTGGCCGGATGTAATTCGGCCTGGCTTCATACCTGGATTCGTCATGTCGCTCGAATAGACAATTGTGTGCAGGATTCAATCCATTAGTTTTTATCTTGACTACATATTGCATGGCCAGTTTGATTCTCCTGTTGTTAAGTGATGGTTCATTGGCTTCGACGTACAGGCTCTGAACCGGTGAGGTGCGGAAGGCCCCAAGGGCCAAGCGCAGTCCCTGGTGGTGGATCATGTCTAGCAGCCCAATATATGATTTCCTTGCGGAACCGTATACTATGCTGCCGTAATCCACTCGTGACCGAACCAAGGTTCTGTACACGGAGAGCAGAACATCTCTGTCCGCTCCCCACTCTGAGCTGGACAGCACCCTCAGAATATCTAGAGCTTTCAGGCATCTTGTTTTCAGGTACATTATATGTGGCACTAAAGACAGTTTTGCATCGAGAATGAGGCCCAGAAATTTGGTTTTCTCAACGACTTTAATGGGATCCCCATCCAGGGTCAGCTCGGGTTCCGCATGCATTCTACGCAGCAGGCAGAAGTGCATGCAGACTGTTTTGGTCTTGGAAAATTTGAAACCGTTCAGAACTGACCATCGATGGATCCCATTTATGCTTGGTTGTAGCTGTCTCTCTATGACATTCATGTTAGCACCGCTGTAATATAAAACAAAGTCATCCACGAAAAGACTACAGGAGATCCCCCACTTCACAGCAGCAGCAATACCATTGACCTTGACCCCGAAAAGGGTCACGGCCAGTATGCTGCCTTCAGGTACTCCTAGTTCCTGTGAATGTAGACTGGAATAGGTAGTCTTGACATGGACACGGAAGTGCCTGAAGGCTAGAAAGTTCCTGATGAAAATTGGCAGGTGGCCACGAAGGCCAATCGCATGAAGATCCTCCATGATTCCATGCTGCCACGTTGTGTCATAGGCTTTTTCGAGACAGCCACAACGTGCTCCTTCTTAAGGAAAGCATCTCTTATGAAGGTCTCCATGCACACCAAATGGTTGAGGGTGATGTGGCCCCGTCTGAAGCCACATTGAAGGTTGGACAGGTGGTGTCCTTACTCCAGTAGCCAGACGAGGCGGCTGTTTACCATGCGCTCCATGGTTTTACAGATGCAGCTTGTGAGGGCTATGGGACGATAGTTGTTGGCTTCACTCTGGTCTTTACCAGGTTTGGGAATCGGTATTACTGTCGCCTCCTGCCAAGAGGCAGGGACGACACCCGACTCCCAGATGTTGTTGAAAAGTTGAAGCAACAGTCTCAGTGCGTGTTCAGGGAGATGTTTCAAAAATTGATAATGAATTCCATCAGGTCCAACTGCTGTGTCATGCGAGCTTTCCAAAGAACACCTCAACTCACCCATACTGAATGGGGAGTTGTAGTGCTCCTCGCCATCGGAGGAAAAGTCCAAGAGCTTTTGCTATTGGCGTTCCTTGACGGCCCGAAAGCCCGGGAGGCAGTTTGCCAAAGACGAGTTTCCAGCAAAGGTGTGAGCCAATTCTTCACTAATTTCGTCGAGTGATGTGAAAATGGTGCCGTTGTGTTTCAAGTGCTGGACTACAGAAGAATCACCTCCCCTTCGTTTGATTCTCCTGATCATTGTCCACACTTTTCCCAATGGCGTGTGCATGGTGATGCTAGAAACAAATTGTCTCCAACACTGCCTCCGCGCTTCTTTGATTGTTCTGCGAGCGTGAGCGCGCAGAATTCTAAAGTGCGCCAGATTTTCAGCAGTCGGTCTCCTGTGGAATTTACGCTGAGCTTTCTTTCGTTCCTTAATAGCCCTCCTTCAGCCATCATCTAACCATGGAGGCGTCAAACGCTTGGGAGTTGCCGAGGTCTTCGGAACAGTTTTCTCTGTGATCCATCTCAGCATCTCAGTGAAGGCATCGATGTCGCTGATGTCTGGAGTGAACTCCTCGTGATATAGGGTCTGGAAGGTGGGCCAGTCGGCTTTACGAAGCCGCCAGCTCCTCTCTCGCTCTACGGGAGATGCCCCCCTGCAATTAATAATAATTGGGATGTGGTCGCTCCCGCAGAGGTCATCCCAGACCCTCCACAAAAAGTCCAGCGCCAGTTCTGGTTCTACAATGCTGAGATCGATGGCAGAGTATGTTCCGTAGCCGGGATGCAAATATGTGTATGAACCATCGTTCAATACACACAGAGCCTCAATTCTCTTGCCTTTAGCATTCCTATTGTCCCCCCCCCCCCCCATAATGGGTTGTGGCCGTTAAAGTCACCCATAAGTAAATATGGGGACGGTAACTGGTCCACAAGGGCATCCAGTTGTTGACTGGAGTAGGCAACAATAAAAGCTACTCTATCCTGTCCTTCACTGTTGGTTGTGCCTTCCTTTCTCTCTACTGATACTATTGCCCTAGAAGAGAGTTCTGGAGCTGAAGCTGGAGTAGAGCTGTGTGGAGGACAACAATCCACAGTCTACACAGATCCTACAGTCAACATCAACAGTTTGCAAGATGATACACACCTTAAAATCTGAGGGAAATGACACGACTTAATACAGAAGCTATCGTTCGAATATTAGACAATTCTAGTCAGCATTTTCCTATATCAACTGATCCTGCACAACCTCATAGGCTCACTTGTCATGGTTTAATAAGTCGGTACTGCATTTAAATAGCTAAGACACATGGCAACTTCATACGACTTTAGATGTTGACAGGACATAAAACTCCAACAACCAATCAACACATGGCAACAACGACTTGGTGTGTTGTGTTGTGCTCGTGATATGACATAGATTTAGATAAGGCTAAGAAATGACATGTTTATGTAACTTGGGACATGTGTCACACATGTTACCTGGGAGAGCCATGACCGGCATGTTATCCTGCAACAAGTTACTGTCGTGAAGCATGGATGTTAAACTGCGCGTTGGGCTGCGCAGTGAATTTTGAACTGTGCGTTGAATTTAGAACTGCGCATATAAAAATTGTATGTTGAACTTCGAACCGTAGATAAAGATTATAACTTTGAGCTGCACATTGAACCGATCACTGTGCATTGAACTGCGCATTGAACTTTGAACTGGGTTAGACTTTTGAACTGCACATTGAACTGTGTGCAACTGCGCACTGAAATTGAACAATTGCTGAGGACAGGAGGCGGTTCCCAGGTGAGCAGGCAGAGCAGCAGAAACCAGAAGCATCTGGCTTCATGTGGGTCGTGTGAGTTGGGTGACACCAGCTTGTAACACGAACCTTTGGTCCTGCACACCAGGGGTGGTGGGTGGTGGGGGTGTCGGTTACACCCGATTCACTTAGCGACCTGAGCGGCTTACAATTGGCAGTGGCAACACCTATAGATGTTGGTAATTTGGCTAGAACATACTTCAAAGCACATGCCTATGTCATATATATCTAGGCCGACACGGAGGCCTTTATGGCCATATTTAATAAGGGTTTCCACGATTGGTACACCCCCGTGGGGAACTGGGGTAGAATAGTTCCCTTGCACCCCCTTGCAGATTGTAAAAGGCGACAAATGGTCAGAAACTTAAAGGGGCGACTCGTTTTCCCGTGAGTCACAATTCATGTTGGTGGAGGAAGGGATCCTGGTGTTTGATTGAAGATTTATACTGCCTATCATGGATAAGTCTGAATAGACTTGTTTTCACCATTAGACAGTTTGGCGATAGAAAGCCTGAGCCTACACTTTTACTGACCCAAGGGATTTTTAACCTCCCACACCACATAGACATGGTATGAGAGCAACCGGCCCTTGATGACGCTGTAAGTTAGACACAGTGGTGGAAATCCAAAGTGGCAGAGGTGGGGGCATGGGGAATCGAACCACCAACCTTCAGATTAGGAGTCCGACCTAGAAAAAAGTCAGACACTCTAACCACTCTGCCACAGAGAACACCGCTTGAGGATGATGAGCAGTGATTGCTCTCACTGATCCAACACTGCACTTTGGCCCCGACTTCACCTAGATGAGGGGTTGAATTGGCCCTGTCCAATCAATCGGCTGGTCACACCTTGCCCTAGGATAGTAAACTATTTCGCAAAAACACTCAACAGACCAAACCTACTGTGGTGAAAATGGTTATTGCACAACCCATGAACTAAAGCTATTCCTAGAAGCCGGTGGCTAATGGGTCAATCAAGTAATGACTGCAGATTTCTTATTTGAGTATATCATCCTTGTATCCCTGATGTGCATCTGACGGATACCGCAGCTCTGCACATCCCCTTGTAGGACTCCGTGGTGGGTGGGGAGCAAAGACAATGACAAATTAGAAAACAAATATGGCAAACAACTACCCTCCCAAAAAAGAAAAGACAGATGGCTGACAACTCGGACTCAGAAAACGACGATCCCATAATGATAAATAATTGGCCGCGATTCATTGTGATTGTGTTCAATCACTCGGCTGCCAGGCCCTCTTGTTTTGCCATTGATAAGGGTATCAAGGGTGTAAAGATGTATCGACACAATGGATTCTGTAATGTAACTAACTTTATTGGTTTGACAGTCATGACATCACGCCGTGTTGTGGGGGCGGGGGGGGCGTTCGGATACTTACATATCTTACATCTTCCCCTCTTAACAACAAGTAATGATTAATCAGGTAATGGTTCATTGTGATTATATGATATAACCATGGTGTGAAACCTTGCCATGACGTTATAGTTATCGGTTAACATTTTCTTATACGTACCTGTATTTACCAACTGACTTATTTGTTATATCCTTACATGCTATGTCATACGACGTTCTCTAACAATGACGTTCATCTCGCCCATCCGTTTCAATGGTTTCATAGTATGAATGACTTATCTGTTGTGGGGAGGTGCAACCATGTCTGTATAAAGTCTTATTCAATGAATACATATCAACACATAAACTTATTGTGACCGATGTTTTGTGTTTGACTATACGTTCGTCCAGATGAACGAACATGCACAAGCGCCACTAATAACCGCCTATTCTTAATTTAACAATATTGTTCACCTTCTTCATTTGACCTACTAGACGAAGCGTCATGTCATACTCTTCTTGTACACGTACATGTCACTTCTTACAGTTGTATTGGCGTGACAAATCATTGTTTAACCTAGTGTACTCTATATTATGTGGCCTTTATCTCAAAACGTGTTGGAGGCATGCTGACCCTACCATATCGCGTAGTGTAAGGTGAGTGTATTGTGGATGTTATATGCCTCTCTGTATTTGTTTGTTCTTTTACCTGTGCTTGCGGACATTTGAAAAGAAATCGCCTATTTCTTCTCAATATGTTTCCCTTGTTATTACGTATCCTATAATCCCTTTTCCGCATTTCATCTGTGTCTATGACATGACCTACTTCCCACTCATTATTATAATTCCTGTATCTTATTTTGTCCCCTACTTGTAACAATGACTGTTCTCGACCTGCACGTTTGTCAAAATACATTTTTTGGGTGATTTGTCTACGTGTCAATTGTTTGGATTTCGACGGTTCTATCATAGCTTTGAGATTGTCATCTAATACTGGGATACGAGACCTTAAACGTCTCGACATCAGCATTTGAGCCGGGGACGCCCCCATCCCTTCTAATGTTGTGTTTCGATAGTTAAGCATCGCTATGCTAATATCAGTCCCATCTTTATTACATTTTTTTATCATGTGTTTGAACGTTTGGACGGCACATTCACTCTGTCCATTGCTTTGCGCGTTCATGGGATTAGTAAATATTGATTCAAATCCATAAGGTACAGCAAAGTCACGAAATTCCCTGCTCGCAAATTGGGGCCCGTTGTCTGACACTACATGCCTTGGAATGCCGTACCTACTAAATGTTTGTTTTAGGGCCATAATAACAGCTCCACTGGTCGTTTCTGCTAATTCAATTACTTCTGGGAACTTAGAGTAATAATCAACAATTATCATGTAATCCTTATCTCCAACATGAAACAAATCAACTCCGATTTTATTATATGGTATATCGGTTATAACATGGCTAATTAATGGTTCTTTAGCTGGCATTTTTCGACACTCTTGACAAACAGTACACCGTGACACTTTGTCCACTAACGCTCCCATTAAACCCGGCCAGAACACCGTGTCCCTCACCAATTGTTTGCTTTTTATGATACCTAAGTGAGCCTCATGTAATTTTGTTAACATATCTGATCGCATGGATTTAGGGATAATTATTTGTGAGCCTTTAAATAGAATCCCGTCGAACACAGTCATGTCATCCTTAAATCTAAAAAACATCTGAACATCTGAGTCGAGGGCTTTTCCCTCCATAGGCCATCCATGTAGTGATAATTCAACAACTCTTTTTAATGTCGAATCCAACATTGTTTCCCGCTTAACGGCTTGGACCAGGTCCGGATCAATCCCAATGGAGGCTATGGATAAGTCCCGATCGTAAAGGTCGTCAGGGGTTACACTCGACGTGTGGGCTCTCGACAGGGTATCTGCAAAGAATAATTCAGTACCCTTCAAGTATTGTACCTCAATATTGTAATTCTGCAGTCTCATACGCATTCGTTGCATCCTTGCCGAAAGGGAATGCACTGGTTTCATCATTATAGCTACCAAGGGTTTATGATCAGTTATTACTGTGATTTCGTTACCATAAATATAATCATGAAACTTGTGACAACCGAAACAAATGGCTAATAATTCTTTTTCTATTACTGCATAACTAATTTGGGTGTTGTCCAGTGCTTTTGATGCCATTGCAACTGGTAACTTATCCTGGAACAAGGTAGCACCCAATCCAAATTTGGATGCATCGACTTGCAGAACAATATGTTCTCTACCATTGAAGTATCTTAACACCGGTGCATTAGTTAATAAATATTTCAATTTCTCGAAAGCTAATTCTTGGTCTGCTTCCCAATGCCAAGCTACATCTTTTTTTAAGACTTGTCTTAATGAACTTGTTATATGCGCCATATTAGGGATGAATTTGTGTACATAACCCATCATCCCTAAGAAACGTTGTAATGCAGGTTTGTCTGAAGGGCTTGGCATGTCGACAATTGCCTGTATTCTATCTATATTAGGTTTTATGCCGTCTGACGTTATAACATGTCCTACATAGTTAACAGTTGTTTTACATATTTTCGACTTTTTCGGGTTCAGTTTCAGGTTTACTTGATCAGCCCGCTTCAGAACAGCCTCCAGTCTTAAGTTATGTTCATCAATTATTGTCCCGTGCACTAAAATATCATCCGCGATGACATGGACCCCAGGGAGATCCATCAGAATGCCATTCATCTCCTGGATGAATATGTCCCCGGCTGTTTTGATCCCAAAAGGGAGTCGAGTAAACCTGAACCTGCCCCACGGGGTGTTGAACGTGCATAACTTAGAACTACCCTCGTCTAGTTCGATTTGCCAGTACCCGCTGTTTGCGTCGAGCACCGAAAAATACTTGGCACCATGTAACGTTGCTACTACCTCTTCTACAGTTCTTACTGGGTATGGACCCCTTAGTATAGCTTTATTTAACTTAGTAGGATCTAGACATATCCTTAATTTTCCAGGTTTACGGACTATTGTCACAGAATTCACCCAAGGGTAGGCTCGTCCTGCTGTACTATGACTCCTAAGTCTAACATTCTTTTTAATTCCACTTTCACGTCATTCACAATGGCTAAAGGCACTCGACGTGGAGGGTCGATTACAGGGCATACATTATTATCAATGTGAATCTTAGCGTTAACTTTGATTAGCCCTAAACCCTGAAACACATTTGAATATTGTCATCGATCGCGTCGACGACATCCAAGCGTACCAACAAGCCTAATTGGACACACGACTGTTTTCCCAGTATTGCGCACCCGGCATCCGTTACTTGAAATTTAATTGTGTGACCCTCGACATTAAGGGATACCTCCCCATGGGGGCGTATCCTGTGTCCACAATATGTCACTAAGTGACACACCAATGGAATCAAACACGCTGTACTTATCTTATTGTACATTTTTAAAGGTAAAATATTCGCCTCTGATCCTGTATCCAACTTAAAACGGATATTCAGGCCATCGACACAAAAACTAGTGTACCACAAATCTTTGTCTTTACTGTCACTAGCACCTAGTGTGCCCACAAATAGGTCACCATTCACATTATACTCGGAAATGTCCTCCTCCTGGTTAGCGATGACGTCATCCTTCACGTCAATCTCATAGATAGCCGCATCTGGCACATCCTTACGAAAATGTCCAATTTTTCGACATCCTAGACACTCCTTCCCTCGAGCCGGACATGTTCCTGTCGCGTGAGTATAGCCACATTGACTACACTTGTTACCCGCGCCTCGACTTGCTTGTTGCATTCGACCTTGACCGCTAGGCCGCCGTAACCAAGGAGACGTTCCTCCCGACGACCGTTGTCCCCGTGTGTATCCCGTATTTACAGCGTCGACCTGATGTGATTCCCCCTGCTTGACTTGTGTCGATTTGATTTCACTTAATCGACATAGTTGTATGCATTCCTCCAATTTGAGATCAGGCATCTGTAACAACTTGTTCCTCAAGGTATCATCTGTCACACCGCATACGATCCTATCGCACAGTAAAGAAGCTTCCAATTGTTCATAACAGCAGTATTGTACTCTGTGTTTCAGCTCTCTAATAAAAGAATCCATATTCTGTCCACCTTGATTAAAAGAATTGAATTCATATCGAACGACCGTTATATTCGTCTTTCCTTCACAGTACCTGGTAAACGCGTCGATCAAAGGAGCAATTTTGTCTTTTTCTGTGTCGTCTAGTGCAAACATACGATGCACCTTCTGCGCCTCTACACCTGCGATATGGAGGAATACGCAGCATTGAATCCGTTCCGTTTTCGTCGATATTCCTGTGGCCACAGCGTATATTTCATATGCCTGCATCCAGCATCGCCAATTGACCGCCATCTTCTCGTCCAGGGTCAGATACCCTGGAGGTTTCAACCCGTGAAGCGCCATAGTTCTTCTTTAACATCTGACACCATGTAAAGATGTATCGACACAATGGATTCTGTAATGTAACTAACTTTATTGGTTCGACAGTCATGACGTCACGCCGTGTTGTGGGGGCGGGGGGGCGTTTGGATACTTACATATCTTACAAAGGGGATAGCAGGTACCATCACAAAGGTCATAAAAATTAAGTCTGGTGATTTTCTGTTTGAGTGCGCCAAAAAGGCCCTAGCTGACAACCTGCAACATGCAAGCACGTTGGCAGGTGTCTGCATAAAGGCCTCTCCTCACCGTACCCTCAACTCTAGTAGAGGAGTAATCCGAACTAGAGATCTAAGTGAGGTCAGTGAGGATGAGATCGCACTCGAGCTGAAACCACGTTTAGTACACCAGTGCCGCCCCAGAAACTTAAAGTTGGTTACCTCAGTGTTGGCGTGGATGCTTTCATCCCGAATCCTCTTCGCTGTTTTAAAAGCCAAAAGTACGGACACAGAAAGGATACCTGCAAACATGAGGTAACCTGCTTCCGATGCAGCCAGACGGGTCACAACAACACTGATTGTCAGAACCATGCAAAATGTGCCAGACCGATTTTACATGGCTGTCGGGAGAGAGGCCCACAGCCCGCTCACCGACCCAGAGTCCGAGTGTAAAGCCATCTGGGGGAAAATCAGAAATGAAGTCTGCCTCTGTTCAGACAGAGGCTGCTTGAAGTTCTACACACAAAACAATTGAAAAAGGAAAAAAAGAAGTAACAAAGAAAAGCACTTTTGTGCACGAAAGACCACTATCGGGCCATATGCCCAAGACGGCAGCATCCCCCATCCCCACCGAAAATCAGTTTTCTGCGCTGCAGGATATTGATATGGCCGATGTTCTGCCGAGCCGCGGCCATAGCGTGTCCCCAAAGGTGATACTTGTGGGACGTGTGCCTGTCACGATGCCAATATGACAGGCACACATTTAATACAATGAAGTGGGATTGCTTTGTGAGAGGCTTGACCCTCTTGCCCTTTGCTTACAAGAAACATATATAATGGCTACTGATCAGATTTCCCTAAAACATTACAATATGTATCACTCTTACGCACAGGATGGGGAACGAGCCACTGGTGGCTCGACCATTCTGGTGTGTGAAGATGTGATACATACCCCCTTCACCTTAAATACAACTTTTCAAGCAATAGCCATTCGAATTAGTCTGGATAAATGCTCCATATATATTCCCCCTAACTCCATTTTTTCAACACAAGATTTAGAAACTTTAATTGGTCAGTTGCCTTCAATGCACACAACCCCCTGTGGGGTAGTCCAAACACAAACAGCAAGGGCAGGGGAGTTGAGAATTTCCTAAGTAATCGCGCTTTAAGCTTTCTGAATGATGGGTCCCATACTTATGTTCATCCTGGGTATGGGACCTCCTCTGCAATCGACCTCACTATTTTGCAACCTGGTCTCCTGCTGGACTTCTCAGGGAGAGTCTGGAACGACCTTTGTGGAAGTGACCATTTCCCTATCGTGATTACGACCAAGGGACCAGCTCAGAACCCGAAGCAACTGAGCTGGCGGCTGAACAAAGCCGACTGGTCACTATTCCAGTCACTCGCCCGTGAGAGGCTCGCTGGAGTGGCCCGCAATGATCCTGTTGCAATGAAAACATTCACAGAGATCTTGGGATCGATTGCAGAGGAAACCATTGCTAAGACCTTGGCATTTCCAAAACATATACCAAATCCTTGGTTTAATGTAACTTGTAAGAACGCAATCAATGAGCGGAAAAAAGCGCAATGTATGTTCTTCCAGCAGCCTACCGGCGGGAACTACGTTCGCTTTAAAATTCTAAGGGCTCGGGCTGGCCAAACTATTAGGGAGCGAGAAGGCTGTGTTGGAGACAATGTCTCTGGCATAACCACTCACACCTAAAGTATGGACCATGATCCGGAAAATAAAACTGAAAGCCGCTGGATCATCGGTCCAACACCTAAAACACAATAACATTCTTTTAACTTCCGTAACTGACATAGCCAACCTTCTTGCCACAACATTTTCCCAGAACTCATCTGTGCAAAACTGCCTTCCGGCCTTTGCGCAGATGAAGTTGCATCTGGAGCAATATTCAATCAATTTCAAATCTAATAACACTGAGCACTACAATAGTTTCTTCACAATGGATGAATTAAAGCACGCTTTAAATAGGTCGCACGACACTGCAATATGTCCAGATAAGATACACTACCAATTTTTAAAACACCTCCCACCACCAGCAGTTGAACTGCTTCGGCACCTTTTTAATAATATCTGGCGCATGGGAGACATCCCAACCTCCTGACAAGAGGCCATCATTATTCCCATCCCCAAACTGGGGAAAGACCAAAGCGAGCCCGGGAACTACCGCCCGATAGCGCTTACAAGTTGCATTTGTAAAACTTTCAAACGAAAGATTAACAATCGCCTCGTCTGTATCCTGGAGTCAGAGCGCCATCTGACCGACTTCCAGTGTGGTTTCAGGTGGGGGAGGGGTACCCTCGACCACTTGGTCCGATTGGAGTCATTAGTTTGAAATGCCTTCATAAACAAAGAACATGTAGTGTCCGTATTTTTTAACATTGAATAGGCGTATGACACAACATGGAAGTACGGCATCCTGAAGGATTTGTTCAATATGGGTTTTAGAGGGCGCTTGCCTATTTTCATTTCTAAATTGTTATCAAACCGAAACTTTAGAGTTTGGGTCAATGCTACCCTCTCTGATCCTTTTGATCAAGAGATGGGAGTACCTCAGGGTAGCATTCTATCTGTTAGCCTTTTTGGCATTAGAATTAACAATATAGTAAAATCCATAAAGAGTACTGTATCCTTCAGTCTCTATGTAGATGACTTTTTAATATGTTATAAAGGTAAAAATATGAACACTATAGAACGGCAGCTCCAATTAAACATAAACCCAGCTAACACATAACGTTGAGTAACATCATGTAAAATTTCCCTATATTTAGGATATTGGTTATGGAAAACTATTCTATAATAAAATGCAAATGGTCTATATAATGATAAATGGTATGTAAAACCAAAGGCATATGGGATTGTGTGGAGTTGGTAATGCATTCTGGAGTTAGTATGGAGATTATGTATTAATATAGATAGTGTGAGAGGGTCACTTCTTGACATGTGAGAGGGTCACTTCTTGAAATGTGAGAGAGTCTTTTGAACTCTCCTCACATACCCCCTCCTCCCCAAGTGTTATTTACGGATCATTGCACACCCAGCCACAACAGTGCACTGTAGAACTAAACACCATGCCTTGGTTACAAGGTTCTGGACCCTCATTGGCTGATATAAGAATGCCTGTTATTGATTGGAGGATTTGATCATGTGTGTACCACCATCTTGATTCCTGAAGCTATATATATATAATAAATGATGGAGTCTAACTCTCCTACTTTTCACTCTATATCTGCTTTCCTTCCTTGCCTGTAGTGATTTCCTCTTAGCCTATCTACACCACTCAAACTGCCAGCCGTCGACTTTACAAAATGGCGACCACAACGTGTTGAAACTGCCGGGGTTCTGAACCTCATGATACAATAGTAAGTAGTGACTATATTGACTGTGACTTCATATATTTCGGTTGTGTTTCGGTAGCATTTTAATTGAACTGTAAATTTGATATTGACTAATGGCGTATAGACTGTATTTAATGTATTAGTTGACTAGTGGTTGAATAAATGTATGTGGTGTAATTTTGACGATAGGGACTAGGACTATATATATATTTTTAGAACAGTAACGTTGACTGGTAGTATTTGACTTAGGTATATATTAATGCTATTCTAAATTCTGAAAAGAACGTTTTATTGACTTCGACTGGTGGTTGATAGGAGTGGATAGGTTAGTGTTTCTTCTATTGATTCTCCATTCTTTTTACCTTATTCAAGGGATAAATTAAATTAAATTGGTTTGTTGACAAGTTTTCCGACGAAAGTGTCAATTCTTGAGGGAGACATTAGTCTTTGACATCGATATTACTGTAATGTCGCATGTCTGAAGCCTCATGTCGCCACTAGAACTTTTTCATTTTGGACTACTTTTGGTAATTTTCTTTAACCTTGGGGTAAATAGAAGCGTATTGATATATATGGGAGAGACTTTTCACTTTTCTGATACATTACAGGCATATTTCGCGGTTGGATACAATTCTTTAGATTTATTTCTACCACGCTTTAAACAACACACTAACAATGCCTATAACACAAGGAGGACGCACTGCATGATCAATTTGGCTTATGGTTTGAAAGTCAAGTTGAACTATTCTTAGTGCTGATAGTGAATTGAATGCATGGACAAAATTTATGGCTGATAGCTTAGAAACTATTACTGATGAAAATGAAGAGAGAATATTGCAAATTACTGAACTTCCAGAGGCTAGTAATGACAGGGAAGAGCAGAGAGAAAGGTATGAATTAGCTAGTCTAGAACATAAAAGTAATGAGACTAAAATAAGAACTCTTAAAGCCTATAGGAAGTCTGTACCAATGCTGGATGGAACTGACAGAGGTGCTCTGAGAGAGTTGGTAGATTTTATTGAGAGGATAGGAACTCTGGCAGATGTTTTGGATTTAGATATAATTTGCTTTGCACTTTCTAATGCAACAGGTACACTGCATGAAGTGTTATTCACTGCCTTCACAACTAAGGGTGCTAAGTCATGGGATGATATCAAAGAAGAAATTGCTAAGACATTATTATGAGATGCTTCATAAAGACCTTAAGGAGCTTAGGTGCGAAGTTGGTTACTTTGACGATAATATTAACAGAACTATTGGCGTAAACCGTTGAAATTTCCGGTACGCTAGATTCACAGTCGCCGGTGTTTTATTTTGTCGGACCTTGGCTTGGTGGCTCGATTATCGCTATGGTATCTCAGTGTATTTATCGTGCTGAGACCCAAGAATGCTGGAGGATGCAAATTCTTGTGGATTTGGTTCTTACAAGTTCATCACACGAGCGATATTAACAGAATTATCGTCGTGAAACCATTGGATTTCCGGTACGCTAGATACACCATGCCATGGTTCGGTGGCCATCTTGACCTAATTCCTGTTTGCAGGTGAACAAACGCACATGGAATATGGTCATCGCTCAAAACATTGAACACGGAGAAGATCAGCGACTCATGAAAAGTAAACAAACTGATTCCAGCAGACTCCTGTCTACTACTGCCGATTTCTGTATGCATACCTGTCAACTAATTACTACAGAACATCACTAAGCAGTAAAAGGTACCGACATCTGCAAGGCATACAATATAATCTGGACCAAAAGCAGATCAATTGGATAAAATCCCTATTATCACTCACATCACTGACACTGTCAACATCACAACTGTGAATTGAATATAGTGATGTAACACCCAGCTGATTATCATGCCTCAGCCAGGATGGCTGGATAGATTATAAACAACTAAGGCTATCAAACAGAGTGGGGTTGACAACCAAGGAGACCTCCACAAAGGAAAGCCCGGAGTTTGTTTCTAGGTGGTGTGGTTTAAAGTAAACTGATCGCTTGAAATCATGTTAAACGGCTTCGCGTGCCTTTGTTTACCTGCCACCGGATGTAGCCTCATTCTCATGAAATTAGGTCATGCCCATATATGGCCAAACCGTGGCATCGTGCATTGACAGTCGCCATTTTGTGGCTGTCGAGCCCGATTATCGCCAGTCTATTTTGGCGTCGGTCTCGTGTTAAAAGCCATGCTGGGGGGATGCAAAGTCTTGTGTAGATTCGTTCTTGCAAGTTCATCAAACGAATAATTTGTGCGTTCAGTGGCCTCTTTCGAGTTAAACGAGTATATTTTATGAATTGGACATGCGTGAGTTTACGGTGCTGTTGACATGTTGTCGTAGCCATTGGACATGCGTGGGTTTACGGCGTTGTTCACAGCCGTATCACGTTTAAACCAGCGGCTCGCGTCTGATCATACTTGGATGGGTGACCACCTGGGAATACAGTTGTCGTGGCCAATCGAGCTCAGCCAGGAGCAGCTCAATGGATTCGAACCCACGTCTTCAGGCCGATCACAGGGATGTAACTACACCGCTACAGGAGGACTGTACGAGGTGTCAAACCTCCCATTCACCGCCTCTGCGCCGATGCGAGTGGCTGATTGACACTGGGGCCAGGCACTCTGCTTCCTGTTCCATGCTGGGCTGTTTGCGCCCGTGTTTCCAGTGCGTGCCCTTCACCCTGGCTCTGCGGGTGTCGGGTGAATCTTTGATCTGCTTCGGACCAAGCTCTGAGATCTACCTACACTACAATGACGACAAACTACAAAGCTTCAAATATCAATTATTACCTCAGATGTGTGGGTTGATAAACTCCATACACAATGGACAAATTTAAGAGTGACTGTGCATTAACAACGCATGTGTTGTTCGCGACCCTCCGGCATGCACCATGTGACGCCACCTGCCCCATATGGTCATAGTGACAGTGCGTTAGTGATACTACCCGAGGCACCCACATTACGACAGAAAGTCTGGAATCACCTTTAACCTGAATTGTTGTCAAAAGTGACAGGGCTGGTAATTTAATCCAAGAGAATACGTAGCCGTTCGCCTCTGCTGGACGAGCGGGGTGAGTCTTTTATCTAGGATGCACCCCATCTCCGGGTGTTGACGGCGTCGTCGTGACACCACCCGAGGCAGCTACACCACACAGGAGGAGTATAAGGATCCGAACCTGACTCCCATGGATGTGACACATATCAGGTGCCGGCTCGCTCCCTACTGTTTGGCCGAGCGACCTGTCATGAAAACGGTCTCCACCAAGGAGGAAGTGCATGGTTGGACCAAAGCCAGCAGCTACCCACCAGCCAGTAACCCTCCTCCCGACAACACTGACTGACACCTCCTCCACCCCCGGACTCAATGTGAGTGACCCATGCATGCTGACAGCGGGCAGAGTGCTAATATTGCTGAAACTGAAAACATAAACATCGGCGATTTAATATCTGTTAGGCCATTCGGCCCAAGTTCCATCACACAAAGACCCACAGATGACGGAGGTCAGGCCCGCACACATACTGACGCTGATGCTGTGAGCAGTAGCGATTTGATGTCAGCTCTAAACACTGCCGACTTTATCTCTGCTGGGCCATTGCGATGAGCAGCATCACACAACTAACCTAGTGCATACAAATCTGCAAACCTGGGTGATTTTATGCCCATTGCGCTATGGCCAAGTGGCCTTCCGCTGTGTAAACGTCACGATTGAAGAAATCTGTGTAAACATCGGTGATCTGAGATTTGTTGAAGCCTGTGTGGACATCGATACTTGATGTCCGCTAGGTCAACACACATACTGACACTGAGTCTATGGATATCGGCCGCGTGGTGTCTGTAGGTGTGGACGACTTGACGTCTGCTAGGCCAACACACATACTGACCCTGAGTCCATAAACATCAGGGATGGGATTCCTGTGTGAACATTGACATTGATATCTCATGCATAGCAAGATCGCCCAAGTCAGCCACATTAAACATGCCAGTGACCATGCTATTGTCAACACTCGCCCAGGCCATCAATGCGTGATGTAACAGTCACGTCGTCCCAGTCATGCACATACTGCAATGTCTGCGATGTCACCACGCCGAATTCGTCACACGCGTCACTCAGGTCCATCAGGTCACTACGACCACGTGTGGCCCAGGTCCACGGCATCACCCATGTCCCAGACATCACCCATGCCCATGACGCCACCCACATCACTCTCAGCAATGATGTCACCCACGTCCACAAGGTTACCCACAGCACCCATGTCACTCACGCCCATGACATTACCCGCGTCCACAGTGTCACCCATGGCCAAGACGTCACCCATGGCCATGGCGCCACCCACATCACTCTTGGCAATGATGTCACCCACGTCCACAATGTCACCCACATCACTCGCAGCCGTGACGTTACCCCCATCCACAGTGTCACCCATGTCACTCATGTCCACGACGTTACCCATGGCGCCCGCACCCATGGCATCAATGACATCGCCCGCAATGCCACCCACATCCGGAGCGTCACCCACTTCAACGTCACCATGCCTATGACCATGTCGCCCGAGCCAAAATGATGCCAACGGCATCACCCATGTCCATGACGCCACCCACATCACTCTTGTCGGTGATGTCACCCACATCCACAATGTCACCCACGTCACTCGCACCCATGATGTTGCCCATGTCACCCTGGCCGGTGACATCAGTGGCATTGCCCGCAACGCTACCCGCATCCACAACATCACCCACGTCATCGCCATCTCCCTGGCGTCACCCGTGTCCATGTCACCCAAGCCAAAACGATGCCAACGGGGGCCCCCGACATCGCCCACGGCATCAGCCATGTCAAAAGCGTCACCCACATCGGCCAGGCCAAAGGAACTACCATCCCCTCCGAACTGTGACCAGACCGGGCCTGGCGCTGTAGTGTAGGGCCTGGGCTGTCCTGCGGGTGCCCTCAGGCACCCCAGCAGTCATCACCACTCTGACATCCTAGTGACCCTGCAGAGCAGTATAGTGCTGCTCAGGGAAGCCCTGGAGGATCTGGCTGTCCCGGGGATAGTTCACACTGCACGATCTCGCAGGGGGACGGTCTGGGCATGCGGAGCCCGTGACATGGGCCTCAGGGCACTAATGGCCCCGAAGCTGGGAGTCGGATACGATTCACTCCAATTACCTCCCAGGGTAACCTCAGTCGCCCCCCGAGCCCTGGCTTTGTGTTTGGCTCGGCTCGGGGCTCCCCCTCAGTGGCTTCGAACCCGTGACCTGCGCTGCCCTCTGAAGAGATGTAGGAGGTTGCCCGATTGAATCAGCTAACTATGACCTAGAACTACCCTAAAAGTGACTAAGATTGTATAAGAGTGTTATGTGAATAAAACCTCCAATTCCCAAACTGATATCACTCTCTGGCTTTCCTGTCCGAATTGGCGCATAATTTCAAATTGTGGTTAATTCGGCAGGAAAGCCAGAGCTGACCCCTGGATGCTATTCTGCACACTTAGAGGGACGCATTTGTCCCGCCACTCGGGCACTCGGCCCGGTCCCTCCAACCTGTAACCTTTGTTTAACCACACCCACCCACCCTCTTTTATAAATAGGCTCGGCTCGGGGCTCCCCCTCGGTGGCTTCGAACCCGTGACCTGCGCTGCCCTATGCAGAGATGTAGGAGGTTGCCCGAATGAATCAACTAACTATGACCTAGAACTACCCTAAAAGTGACTAAGATTGTATAAGAGTGTTATGTGAATAATACCTCCATTTCCCAAACTGATATCGCTCTCTGGCTTTCCTGTCCGAATTGACACGCAGTAGCATGGCTATAGTAAAGTAAATAGACACTTTTGCTTACCGAATGTAGCTGGGCAGTTCAGGTGGATGGATTATATCAAATGGATACTTTAGTGCTAACATGGTGACATGTACTAATGTAAATTGTTATTCTACCCTGACATAGAGCGAAAAAAGTTCACCTGTGGTGACTGGATGACACACTAACAAATAACAATTCAATTTCTTTACCATTGACTTTTCTACTTAACTAAGTTAATTTTTAGTACGCCTTAGTGTTACATAGCGTGATGTAAAACAGGTCTTACTCAAGGGTTGAGTTTAAACAGTTTAGCTACTGGAAAAAGCTAAACGTTTGTCCCACGAATGACGGAAATGTTACATTCGCATGAAGTAATACTCTAACACTTTCGCTAAGACTTTGGGGATGTTATATTTTTGTAAGAGGTAGAATAAGCAGTACTAAGAATTGACATTATTAAAGCGGATTAATTGCAAATAACCAAAGATGTTATATACTTTGTTTTCAGACACACCATTGAAATTGCATTATCTATTCTTAGGACAAAAATTATTTTTATTTGGGTGTGAAAAACCTAAGAATGCTTAAAATAGCACATTGATTTCACATTACCCTAATAGTTATAGTGAATTCTTGAAGGCTAAAAATCTATTCTATACTATTAATGTAGGCATTGTCTTTGAACCTGAACCACTCGATTGCGAGAAAAGACAGATGTGTAGGGTCGATAGAGCGATTCTATTCGACGAGCGTAATCTTTTCGCGAGTATACGGTAAGGTCGATAAGAAATCTAAGGCGCGAGCCAGGAGTCTATTTCTTATCAGGTGTCGATCGCGACATGCGTGAAGCGATAAAACAAATTTATTCGGCAAGTATGAAGCAGTTTTTACAGATAATTCACTGAGACCTGAAGCTAAATTAGACATAACATGATTGACATGATTGATTTGTCTTTAAATGTCGCTAATCTTTGTGGTGGTTATCGGCGGAAAGATTTCATTATTGACTGGAACTATAACAAAGTCCAGGTCTTATGTTTTTGTGCTAATAAATGCATAACTAAAGAACTATGATACTTAGAGACATGATCTAACATAGCTAAGACATCTAAAGTATCTATTCTATGGTATTATGTGTATTACAATACATATAAATGAATATAAAATGATGAAATAAGACATTTAAATTAACTTTTAAAAACATTTTTATTTTCTAGTAAGAAATTTATTCTATATGTTCATATTACTTAATAATGTGATATATATTATAAAAAAATTATATATTTAAAAATAAAAATAAATAATGTTCTTGATTTTGAATCTTATAGATGAGAAACCTAAGCAGGGATTTGATACTTGTAGACTACAATGTGAATAGGAACGACTTTCTGATCCATATGTTCCAGGCAGAAATCTCAATGACTACACAGCGAAGGGAAGTAACTGGTAGTGATGATGATTTGCTGTTCAGGACCAGATAGCTGCATTTAATTCAATTGTGAGGTCAAACGTATAGGTACTCTTGTGGAAGTTTGATTCTATATTAAACTCTTCAAAAATATTCCGCTAAGCAAAACCATTAGTTGAACGTCGGGAGATTTTAAGTAATGTCTGACATGAAGATCTTTTTCATTTTGATCGAGTGATCTGCAAGATTCTTCCTTTTTTGCCTATTGTTTGCTGAGCAAGACATGATTTGCATTCTACTACTTGTTAAGTGGAGAAGATACCTGGGAAGGTAACAGAAATGCCTAGGGTATTGAATAAACTAAATTATTTTCACAAAGGTGACTGTTCGTTGGGAGGTCAGCTAAAATAATCATAGGGATTTCACAATTTTTTTAAATATGTTATGTTAACTTTACAAGAGCAAGATGATCAAATCTAAGCTAGAGTTGAACTAATATATATAATTTTTTGATATGATCTTCAACATTTATTTTTGACAAATGATCAGTATGTGTTGAGATAACATGAGTTAACACGGTTAGTCTTAAAAATCTGATTATTATTTTATCATATACTTTTTGAATTTATCTAAAGGTAAACTTGGCCGAGTTAAACCAATGATGATCATTATGTATTATGATATTCACGTATCTAACTTCAGGAAGTGAGACTGAGTTTCAGCATGCTGTACTGTGAAATGGAAGTAACTGATGGCAGTAAGACAACAACTCTGAACTAATGGGGAATGACTTTCTGATCGCTAAAAATGGCATGAACTAATTACTCTGTAACTCCATTACAGGACAGATAGATGCATTTACGTTCATTTGTTATTTTGAAATCAGAAAGGGCTGAATAGTTAAATATATATATTTTGTTATATGTTTCTTTAACTTGAGGAAGTGAGACTGTAACTCAGCAGGGCTGAAGAGTAAATTGACATATATGGTGTTTTTTTTAGATCATAAGCCACTTTTTGAAATATATCATACTATTATTATTATTAATTAATATTGCTAAAGCTATATAGACATTAGACTATATTACACTGCATAAATGTTTTGCTATTGATGATATAAAATGATACAAGAGATGACTAAACACAAAATTCTTTGAGGTTTGACTGGAATTCCTTAAACATTAAATTCATTTAAATGAATTGAAACTTACCTGGTGGATAGGCCACATAAAACTTGTGTTGGATCGCACAGTCACGTTGACTGTTAAACTCTGCTGACAACTATGGATGCATGGGAAGAAAAGGGTTTTTCTGAACTTACCGTTAGGGTAAGATGATACCAGGGTGTCATCTTCACTTTTTCTTCCGATGATATAGTGGCATTCCACATCAGCTGATGTGAGATGGCACTCTTGTGTGGTTGTAGTAGGGACGACCAGTCTACTGCATTTCAGCATGACGTTATGGAATGTCATAGACATAAGGTTGTCATAAGACACTATCCAATTCTTTGTTCCATAAAGATGGAATGAACCTAAGTTGTTTTGCCTGAGTAAGATTTAACATACAGTACAATTTCGACTGTAGAATCTGAATACTTCGGATTTCTCGAAAGATTATGAACATAACATGTGAATATTATCATCAATGTCATACAATATCGTAGACATAGGGTTGTCATGAACTATATTCATTGAGAATTCATGAGGTGCATTATTAACATCATTGTCATGAGATGTCTTTCATATTGAAAATATCATGGACATAAGGTTGGCTTGAATATTTATTCATTTGGAAAATCATGTACATATGGAGTGTTGAATGTGCGTGAAAGTGTTCATTTGAAATTCATTGACAGATGAGGTGTTGAATGTTGCATGTGTTCATATTAATTCATTTGAAAACTAAATAATATAATGTTGGATGTTATCATAATTGTCATCAATTGTCATAGACATAGGGTTGTCATGAGTTGTTTCATTTGCAATGCATGAATATAATTCTGTTGAATATTATCAATATTGCTGGGAAATGTGTTCATATGAAATTCATGAGGTACAATATTAACATTATTGTCATGAAAATGTCTTTCATATTGAAAATATCCTAGACATAAGGTTGTCCAGAAAGGTTATTCAATTGAAAAATCATGTACATAGGGAATGTTGAATGTTGCATGAACGGGTTCATTTGAAAATTCATTGCATAAATTGATGAATATTATCATTTATTTCATGATTGATTTGTTTCAATTGACATAGACATATGATTTGAACATTGCATGTATTATCAAACATATTATTAGCTTATGCTATCATTGACATTATTTATGTTACAGGGACACAGTAATGATTGTTGTACTGGAGATGTATATCATTGACATTATTCATGGTGTAGGAACATATTAATGATCATTATATTACAAAAGCATATAGTTATATAATCTATAGGGTTATAGATTTTTTTTAAAGTGGACAATTTTATTATTCGAAAATGATTATTGAATAAAAATCGGAGACTAGCGTGAAGTTATCAATCTTCATGCGTAATGATACTATAGATTGGCATTTTCTATATGTGAATAAGTCATCGGTTGCCTGTTCTTCACCATTGGAAACTGGACTTCAACAAGAACACAGAGGTATGCAGTAGTTCACGGAGAACACTGGCAGAGGTTAGAATTGGTGCCTGGATACTGACTTGCTGATGGTTCTTATGCGCCAGAGCATAAAACTTGGATCGCCGGGTACGACTTGATACCGACAAGAGAACCGGAACATTGACTTCATCATTATCGCAACGCGTTGCTGCAGTTCGGGTGAACTCTCGCAGAGACATTTATTCAATATAAATTCGCCATTTCGCTGTGAGAAACGCTTAACATAAAAAATCTACGTCAACAAGGAGAGAACATTCGAATACTACTACAGTATGGTTGAAACTTAAGCAAAAACATTTAAATCTATTATTATTTAATGATATAGATTTAAGCATTATGATTTTAAAGTTCGAAATGAACCACTGTCATTGCTTTGTTTACATTATGACGCTGAGTTAACGCTGTCATATATGAATTTCTATTGCCGTGATTATATTTGTTAATACTGATATTTGATGCTTTATCTTTGTACAGGGGGTACAAAAAGACATGTTGATTCCTTATTTGCCATTATTTCAACACAAAACGACTTATATTTGGTGAAATCAAAGATTTTGGACCTAATTTGCAAGAAAATAGTTCCTAAAACTAGGTCATCGATTCAAACCGATTAAGCCTTGTTTTCCCATAAGGCTAGATCCGCAATGTTAACTCAATGAGAACCTGTCGACCAACCACGCGTCTACCATCGACGTCTTCAGGTTTCTTACAGTTCATAGTCGGTGAGGTCAAAATGGAGGGACAGGCTAATCGATGTGGGACTAAATGACAGCAGATACCAAATCCGATTAAGCACTAATGTAAGGTCGATGCTTTGTGACTGTAGTGTACCTTTGGAACGTTGCAAACGGCCTCTAAACCGTCACAAACATTAAAAATGCTCGGAATAAGCTAAAAATGATGGCAAATGAATCGATGCTTCTTAAGACATCATATGAGATATCAGAAGAATGATATATTATTCGAAACATATTAAAAATTGAGATTATAAAAATTTTAATTCTTTTAATATTTTTAATCAACATTTTATTTCGAAGTCAGATATACCTTATCCACTAAAAAACTCTTTAGACTTCAATTTATTATTATAGTTGATTGAATGAGACTTAATGGTGATGGAAGTACAACGTAGTGCTGTGCACTTCTTTCTACGCTGATTGGCAGGTGGTAAGAAGTGGAGGGGCGGAGTACATTGTAACATTTCCTGATATTTAGGATATTGGTTATGGAGAACTATTCTATAATAAAATGCAAATGGTCTATATAATGATAAATGGTATGTAAAACCAAAGGCATATGGGATTGGGTGGAGTTGGTAATCCATTCTGGAGTTAGTATGGAGATTATGTATTAATATAGATAGTGTGAGAGGGTCACTTCTTGACATGTGAGAGGGTCACTTCTTGAAATGTGAGAGAGTCTTTGGAACTCTCCTCACATACCCCCTCCCCCCCCCCCCAAGTGTTACTTATGGATCATTGCACACCCAGCCACAACAGTGCACTGGTTACAAGGTTCTGGAGGATTTGATCATGTGTGTACCACCATCTTGATTCCTGAAGCTATATATATATAATAAATGAGGGAGTCTAACTCTCCTACTTTTCACTCTATATTTGATTTCCTTCCTTGCCTGTAGTGATTTCCTCTTAGCCTATCTACACCACTCAAACTGCCAGCCGTCGACTTTACAATCAGGCTAACGTTTGTATTTGGTTATGGTACATTATAATGTCACAGTAGCGTTATACTGATGTTATACCATGTATTGTAATGTTATAATGTCACAGTAATGTTATACTGACGTTATAATAGCACAGAGCCGTCGGATGGTCACCACACATTTTCCACCAACGGTGTAAAATCTTCTTAATCTTAACCAAAATGATTTTGCAATGAAAATGGTGTTTAATGAGCACTGGAAGGCATTTATATCTTCTGACTCTCCAATAACCTGATCTGAAAGCAACTGAATTACACCTCACCTACGCTTGTTAGTTAGGCACATTGTAACATCCTTCTTAACCATATCTCGGGTGGCCCGCTGCTGGTTGTCACTGCCCCGCATTGGGCCACCACCCATGGCCCGATGTTGGTCTGATGTCAGGCACCGACGGTGTAAAATCTAATCTTTTTTCAAAATTTCTTTTTAAAATTTAAATCTCTTTTAAATGCACTGGTGGGCATGTATAACATTATATTCTTACTCAACCGACCTGCTCTGAAAGCAACTGAATTACACCTCACCTATGCTTGTTAGTTAGGCACATTGTAACATCCTTCTCAAACATATCTCTTTACTGCTTGATGGATGGGGGAGATTGAAGACCTGAACATAGGCTCTGTAGCATGCCATAATTTGGGACCCATATGGGATCAACATGGGTCCCAAATTATGACATTCCAACAGACAGGCAACTACAGAGCCTCTGTTCAGGTCTAGAATCTCCCCAATCCATCAAGCGGTATAAAGATAATGTTGAGAAGGATGTTAAAATGTGCCTAACTAACAAACATAGGTGAGGTGTAATACGGTTGCTTTCGGAAGAGGTTAGTAAAGAGTCAGAAATTACAAATGCCTGCCAGTGGTCATTAAACACCATTTTCATTGCAAAAGTGTTTTAGTGAGGAGTGCTGGGTTTTGCACAGCAGGCATCACCTCTTAGCTTAACCTGTTAGCCAAGATTAGTGTCTTATCATCTTAATATCTGATATGAGGTGCTTGCATCTCTATGATATTAAATTGATTTTTTTTAAATTGGAGTTTACTCTCCCAGTGTCATGCTTTGCGATAGATGTTACCTTTCAGTTCCGCAAAAGGAGGGTTCTCTAGCTATGATTTTGGTCTTGTTTTCATGACATAGAGCACAAAGTCTCTACAAAGTCTTCATCAAATCACTCAAAGGGGGCTAAAGGAGTTCTAGAATGTTATAAAAAAAAGTCCTTTTGATGTTGAAATACATTGCACTAACGTTAAATGAAAACGTCATAGTGACGTTAAAAAATGTCTCTATAATAATGATATATAATGTTATTTACTCCATACAAAATAACTTTTATATGACGTTGTTTTATAACGTTATTATAACATGGAATAGCGTTATACTGATGTCAGTGTGACATTTTTTTGTTAGCTGGGAATAGAAAACGGTCTTAGATTTTCCAAATCAAAAACCGTTTGCATGCACTTTTGTCTTTTACAGACTTTGCACCATGACCCTAATTTAACAATTGGAAATTACCCTATCAAATTCATCAAAGAGACCAAGTGTTTAGGAGTCATCTTTGACAACAAATTGTCTTCTATCCCTCATATTAAGTATTTAAAGTGCAGGTGCCTAAGGACTGGTACACACCTACCGTATAGGATTCGCGCACTAAAACTCGCGACTCGACCCGACCCGCTTAAAACTGAAAACGGGCCGAATCATTTTTCGAATCGCGAATCGCAATCGTAATCGGCCCGTTTTAGCCCTAAAACTGAGGTTTTATGCGCGAATCGCAATCGCTAGGTGTGCGCGGGGAGCGCACACCTCGCGATTTTTGTGTGCGAAAAGGGCAGTTTTAGATCGTATATGGTAGGTGGGTGCGCACAAACGGTAGGTGTGTACTAGGCATTAAGGCACTGGACATTTTAAAAGTTCTTGCCCGCACACAGTGGGGAGCAGACAGCACTGTCCTGCTCCAATTATATAGAACATTAATATGTTCAAAATTGGACTAGGCTGTATTGTTTATGGATCAGCCAGAAAATCATACATATCACAGTTAGACACTATACACCATCAAGGCCTTCAGCTGGCCCTGGGGGCATTTAGAACCTCGCCCATCCAGAGCCTATTTGTCGAAAGCCAAGACCCCTCCCTTAAGAGTAGAAGGCTCAAACTGTCTATGCAATATGTGATAAAAAGAACTATTTTAAATCCTGCATATAAGTACATTTTTATGACACCATATGAACACCTCTATGAAGCAAGGCCAACATACATAAAGCTGTTAGGCCTCAGAATAAAGCCTCATTTGGAGGCCCTGGGGGCAAATCTACATAATATCGCACCCTCACAATATTCAGATGTTCCTCCTTGACAGCTGAGGAAACCAAACATTATCCTACAGCTGGCCATGTCGAAGAAATCCCAAATGCACCCACTTTCATATCATGAAAGCTTTATCGATGTGAGAAGTGCTTTTAGTTCCCACCTAGCCGTTTACTCTGATGGGTCAAAGACAGACAACAGAGTCTCTGCAGCAGTCGTCTACGGACATGAATTAGGTATGCGTATTCCAGATCAGAGTTCCATCTTTACTGCTGAGGCACGAGCATTCCTACTCGTGTTAGAGTGGATCGAAACCTGAGCCAGTCATAAATTCATCATTTTCACTGACTCTTTTTCCTGCCTACAAGCTTTAAGCAATAGGAAACTGGACCACCCAATACTACTTAAAGTACTCATTAAACTAAACTCTCTTTCAATAGCTAAATTCAACATTCACCTATGTTGGGTGCCCAGTCATGTGGGTATCCCATGAAATGAGAGAGCAGATCAAGTGGCCACTCAAGCCCTGACTGCTCCTTTGAAACTTTGTCGACTGCTCCTTTGGAACATTGTCATATTCCCCACTCTGATCTGAAACCTACCATTCAAAAATACATCTGGAACCTATGGCAGATCGAATAGGATGAACAACCAAACAAACTCCATAGAATTACCCCCTCCGTGAACGGACTGCCGCAGAGTCGCCTGGAAGGGCGACATGACCAGGTTGTTTTAACAAGATGCCATATTGGCCACTCATGGCTAACACACATTTTTCTGCTCAAGGGGGACACTCCCCCTGAATGTATTGGATGTCAGTCCCTACTGACATTAAAACACACTTTATTAAACTGTGTGGATTTCATGGTCATGCGCCAACAATTTTACATGGCAAACAGCATGCATGACTTTTTTACTAATGTAAAACAAGAAAACATTTTAGCCTTTTTGAGGAGAGCTGGTTTGTACCACCTCATTTAGCTTTTAAACAAATTTCATCAGTGAATAATACTATCATCTAGAATTTTATTTAGCTTGACTAGAAACTATATGATTATGAGTTTACAAAATTCATGAGTGTCCATTGACACAAAATTGATTATATGGTTTTACAGGTAAAAGCGATGGTTTGAACAAAAACAAACATTTCTCGCCGTGAATATAGCCTATGCTGCCGACACGGCGTAAAGCAACCATCAATCAATCAATCGATTAGTGCATCATTTCAAATTGTGGTTGGTTCCCACAGTGGCTGTCTTTGGTCACCGTCTCACCCACTGCCAACATGTCGCTTGACTACCGACAGTTCCGAGCAGACCCCCTTTCCCTCCTTATATTGCATCATTGTGGACAATGACCTCTACCTCGATATAACCCTTCCCTTTGGATGCCGAACCTTGGGGGCTGCCTGGGTCCACGTGACCTCAGTGGTGAGTTGGATACTGGCCCGGCGTGGTTTCTTCAGCTTGGTCTACATGGACGATTTCATCGGGCACGAGCCTTCCTTCTTGGTGGCGATGGATGCATTCAATGAACTGCTGGAGATTTGCGACATGGACGATCGAGTGCGATTCATGCCTGACCGGGGAAGGGGATTTCTCCCGAGATCGCTGCTTCTCGGAGGCCTATGACCGAGAGATGTAGTGGTCATGGTTCTTAAAATGAAGGAAGGAAGGGTCAATGCGTGTCGCTATATTAACTGACTCATGTTTAACATGCAGGTTGTAACCTTGTATGCGATGACTTTAAATGCCCTAATAGCAATACCCGTTATTGAATTCTGGCAGCATCCGTGGAAGGTCGCCGCCCGTGTCTGCGTCGGGCAGAGGACAAGACGTCGAAGGTGGTGCTGCTTCCAGGGGTGGGCCAGGCGCGGCACGGGGAGCGGCAGCTGTACCACTGTGAGGGTGGGCTACAGGTATGTACAACTTGAGGTGTGCTGCTGTGAGGGTGGGATGTAGGTGTGTACACCCTGAGGTGTACTGCTGTCAGGGCAGGTTGTAGGTATGTACAATGTGAGGTGTACTGCTGTGAGGGCAGCCTGTACGTATGTACAACATGAGGTGTACTGCTGAGAGGGCGGGATGTAGGTGTGTACATGAGGTGTACTGCTGTGAGAGTGGGATGTAGGTATGTACAATGCGAGGTGTACTGCTGTTTGGGTGGGCTGTAGGTATGTAGAACATGAGGTGTTCTGCTGTAAGGGCGGGATGTAGGTATGTACAACATGAGGTGTACTGCTGTGAGGGAAGGCTGTAGGTATGTACAACGTGAGGTGTGCTGCTGTGAGGGAAGGCTGTAGGTATGTACAATATGACATGCACTGCTGTGAGGGTGGGCTGTATTTTTGTACAACATGACCTGTACTGCTGTGAGGGTGGGCTGTAGGCATGTACAATGTGAGGTGTGCTGCTGTGAGGGTGGGCTGTAGGTATGTACAACATGTGCTGTTCTGCTGTGAGGGTGGGCT
The DNA here is from genome assembly GCA_030323885.1 of Branchipolynoe longqiensis. Taxonomy (NCBI): domain Eukaryota; kingdom Metazoa; phylum Annelida; class Polychaeta; order Phyllodocida; family Polynoidae; genus Branchipolynoe; species Branchipolynoe longqiensis. Next base: position 70,248,722 of record CM059196.1, on the reverse strand, counting down.
GTAGGTATGTACAACATGAGGTGTACTGCTGTGATGGTGGGCTGTAGGTATGTATAACATGTGGTGTTCTGCTGTGAGGTTGGGCTGTAGGTATGTACAACATGAGGTGTACTGCTGGAGGGTGGGCTGTAGGTATGTACAACATGAGGTGTACTGCTGTGATGGTAGGCTGTAGGTATGTAGAAGATGAGGTGTTCTGCTGTAAGGGCAGGCTGTAGGTATTTACAACGTGAGGTGTGCTGCTGTGAGGGTGGGATGTAGGTATGTACATGACATGTACTGCGGTGAGGGCAGGCTGTAGGTATGTACAATAAGAAGAGTACTGCTGTGAGGGTGGGCTGTAGGCATGAATAACATGAGGTGTGCTGCTGTGACGGTGGGCTGTAGGTGAGTACAATGTGCGGTGTAGTGCTGTGAGGGTGGGCTATAGGTGTGAACAACATGAGGTGCACAGCTGTGAATGTGAGGGCGGGCTGTAGGTATGCACAACATGATGTGTGCTGCTGTGAGGGTGGGCTGTATGTATGCACAACATGATGTCTGCTGCTGTGAGAGTGGGATGTACAACATGACGTGTACTGCTGTGAGTGTAGGCTGTTGGTATGTACAACATGAGGTGTACTGCTGTGAGGGTAGACTGTAGGTATGTACAACATGAGGTGTACTGCTGTGAGGGTAGGCTGTAGGTATGTACAGCATGAGGTGTGCTGCTGTGAGGGTGGGTTCTAGGCATGTACAACATGACGTGTGCTGCTGTGAGGGTGGGCTGGACGTGTGTACAACATGAGGTGTGCTGCTGTGAGGGCAGACTGTAGGTATGTACAACGTGAGCTGTACTGCTGTGAGGGTAGGCTGTAGGTATGTACAACATGAGGTGTTCTGCTGTGAGGGTGGGCTGTAGGTATGTACAACATGACGTGTACTGCTGTGAGGGTAGGCTGTACGTATGTACAACATGAGGTGTGCTGCTGTAAGGGTAGGTTGTAGGTATTTACAATGTCAGGTGTACTGCTGTGAGGGTAGACTGTAGGTATGTACAACATGAGGTGTTCTGCTGTGAGGGAGGGCTGTAGGTATGTACAACATGAGGTGTGCTGCTGTGAGGGTGGGCTGTAGGTATGTACAACATGAGGTGTGCTGCTGTGAGGGCAGGCTGTAGGTCTGTATAATCTGAGGTGTACTGCTGATAGGGTAGGTTGTAGGTATGTACAACATGAGGTGTACTGCTGTAAAGGTAGGCTGTACGTATTTACAATATGAGGTGTACATCTTAGAGGGTAGGCTGTAGGTATGTACAACATGAGGTATGCTGCTGTAAGGGTGGGCTGTAGGTATTTACACTGTGAGGTGTACGGCTATGAGGGTAGGCTGTAGGTATGTACAACGTGAGGTGTACTGCTGTGAGGGTAGTCTGTAGGTATGTACAACATGATGTGTGCTGCTGTGAGGGCAGACTGTAGGTATGTACAATATGAGGTGTGCTGCTTTCAGGGTGGGCTGTAGGTATGTACAACGTGAGGTGTACTACTGTGAAGGTGTGTACAACATGAGGTGTGCTGCTTGTAATGGGGCTGTCACACTACGACGGTTCTCGCCGGTGACCCGACAACGTGTGCTGATTTTGGGCGATAATTAGGGAAATGGCGACACACGCTGGGGGCCCGTTATGCGCGCGTCGGTACACGTCGGTACACTATCCTTGACGTTGATGGTCAGCGCAGAACGCCGGCGCGCATTGCCGGTCGGCCAAGGTTTTAAGCATGTCAAAAAAAAAAAACGACCAGCAGCGCGCGCAAATATATTGGTAAGGACATTAGGAGGACGTTAGGCGGTCGTCGAGCTCCGTTGGACGCGCCAAAATAACGTTATGGAAACGCTAGGCAGACGCCGCGCGCGCGGGAGGGTCGTTCCCACCCGTTGCGGCAAATTGGGGCATTGTTGTTTTACGCCCTAGCAACATTTAAGGTTATATGAAGACGTCGCGCCAAACTTTTTTTTTTCTTCCCCCAACACGTCGACACACGTTAGCCGCGCGCTACTAACACGCTGCGCTGACGCCGAACTTTGTCCCCAAACCACCGAAAAGTTGGACGTTTCTCGACGCTTAAAATTTTATTTTCACACTGACGGGTCGCCGGTGGAAGCGTCGTAGTGTGACAGCCCCATAAGATATGTTTTACATAGCGCATTGAGAGTAGGATACTGGTATGTATCGCATATATACCCAGAATTTAATGCAAGCCACCATGAGTTGAGGTTGTGGGTGGAAGACGGTTATATTATGTTTATTTCATTCAGCAGTGTCCACTTCTTTGTTTGTTGGGGTTTTTAAGATCGCAAGGTCATGTTAAGATGGGTCCTGACTCAGGACAGTGTGCACGCATGACGACTTTGTAGTGTTGTCCCAGTGTAGACAAGGCCACCAGCGTCATAACCTGGTATCCCACTGATTCACATTATTGTGATTCTACCTGTCCTTTTGCTATCCTATTAATGCCAGCACCAGGTATGGGCCTGTCACACTACGACCTATGGCATTAGCATATGCCGGCGTATGAGGTTTTCGACCAATACGTTGTCATACGCCGTCATTGGTTATGCATAGGTTGGGCATATGCCATATACGCTCTTCATACGTCGTCATACGCCAAGCCGTCGAAAAAGTTTTGTGCATGTTCAAAATTTGCAACCTATGCCAGCGTATGCCGGATACATTGCTCATAGGCTAGACGTACGCTAGGTATACGCCGGCATAGGTTATGCATAGGTTAGGGGTAGGTCGGCATAGGTTAGGCATACACTGAACCCGCCCTTCGGCGTATCCCTAGCACATATAGCGTACGCCTAGCTTACGTGTAACGTGTTCGAGCGTACTCCTAGCGTATAACATGCGTAAAACAGGCATATGCTCGGTGTATGCCCGGCGTATGCCCAACCTATGGTCTCGGTATATAAAGGTGCCACCAGGCTTCTTCTGTCAGTCCTGCTCAGCTGCTCAGACAGGATGGATGTCCAGGCACTCCATCTACAGTTTCAGCATCAGTACACACTTGCCCTTTATCAGCATGAGTTAAGTCTCTACCTCATGGTTCTTCTGGCAGCCCGTCTCCAGAGGAGAAGGAGGAGGCAGCGGCGCACAGTGTGGGTCAGACCCTGGATTGGGAGGCGGCCACAGTTTGACTTGTATGACAAGCTTAAGGTCGAGCTCCGCGCAAGGACACTGCGTCGTTCGTGAACTTCATGCGGATGCCTCCCCAGTTGTTCGACGAGATTGTGGCGCGAGTGGGACCGAGGATTGAAAGAAAATGTACCACATTCCGGGTGCCGCTCGAGCCTGCGCTGAAGATCGCCCTTACTCTGCGGCACCTGGCACCTGCCATCTGGCACCAAATACTCATCCATGAAGTTTGGGTGGAGGGTCCCCCACAACACACAGTCGCTCAGAGTGCGTGAAGTCTGTCAGGCCCTCATCGACAAGTACATGGATGAGGTCATGACGTGTCCGACGATTCCAGAAGGATGGCCTGCCATCGTGGACCAATTCCTAGAGAAGTGGAACTTCCCCCATACCTGTGGCGCTCTGGATGGGAAGGACATCACCTGCCGGTGCCCTCCAAAGAGTGGATCACTCTACTATAACTACAAGGGGTTTTACTCCGTGGTCCTGTTGGCACTTGTAGACGCGGACTACAAGTTTATCTGGGCAGATCTTGGGGGTTTGGGCTCCGCGTCTGATGCCCAGATCTACAACGACTCCGAGCTGAAGGCAGCCATTGAAGGTGGCACCATCGGCTTTCCGCATCCTGAACCGATCGTGGACGGCCAGAAGGATGTGCCATATTTTCTCATAGGTTATGATGCTTTCGCCCTGCGGCCGACCATGATGAAGCCGTACAGCAGGAGGGGGTTGACCAATGAGGAGCGACTGTTCAACTACCGGCTCTCCTGAGCTAGGAGAGTGGTGGACAATGCCTTTGCCATTCTAGCCAACCGCTTCCAAGTGCTGCTGACCACTATGCAGCACTACCCCTCCACCGTGAAGGTCATCATCACTGCGTGCATGGTTCTGCAAAACCTCATGAGGATGCGCGACCCAGCGCTGCAGAACTTGCAGCTGGAACGTCCCGAGACTGGCACCAACAACTTTGTCCCCGGAGCGTGCCAAGAGGGGCAAAACCTGCCAGACATTGACATTCTACCTAACCCCAACACCCCCTCCAAGCTAGGAAAGGAGCAGCGCAATCTAATTAAAGACTGGGTCGTTTCGCCCGCCGGAGCACTATCATGGCAAGACAGCATGATCTGATGTACCAAAACATTGTATTTGTCTGTATGCACTGTGTATGTGTACTGTTATGATATATTCATGAAAACTTACGTGCATTTCTTTACACTGTACAGTTATCGCTTACATGTCCAATGTTGTGATATGTCTACTGTTATGAGATGGTAATATGTTTATATGTCTATTAGTTCAAATATACGATATCAGTTTTAGATATCAAAACACAACATGTCTGTTATATTCTTTCTATCCCTAATTAAAATTATCTAGTTAACAATACTTGTAATGAATTTGCTCTCTTTTTATAAGAATTAAACTTTTGAAAGCATAACCACTGTTATATATTCATGAAAACTTATGTACATTTCTTTACACTGTACAGTTATCGCTTACATGTCCAATGTTGTGACATGTCTACTGTTATGAGATGGTAATATGTTTATATGTCTATTAGTTCAAATATACGATATCAGTTTTAGATATCAAAACACAACATCTATCCCTAATTAAAATTATCTAGTTAACAATACTTGTAATGAATTTGCTCTCTTTTCATAAGAATTAAACTTTTGAAAGCATAACCACTGTTTTTACCTACATACTAAAAACACAGGGAAAAAGAGGGTGAGAGACAGGGACAGAAAGGGACAGAAAGGGGGAGAGAAATGGGGAGACAGAGGGGGGAGAGAGAGAGAGGGAGGGAGAGAAAGAGAGGAAGGAGGGAGGGAGAGAGGGAGGGAGAGAGAGAGGGAGAGAGAGAGGGAGAGAGAGGGAGGGAGAGAGAGACAGAGGGAGAGAGAGGGAGAGAGGGAGGGCAAGAGGGGAAGAGAGAGGGGAAGAGAGGGAGAGAGAGGGGAAGAGAGGGGAAGAGATGGGAAGAGATGGAGAGAGGGGGAGAGGGGGAGAAAGGGGAAGAGAGGGTAGAGACTTGTGTCCTTAATATTAATAATAATTATTCTTTATTTTCAATTTTACTTTAATTGTACTTTAATTTATAACAATTACATTATGGCATGCCATTATTGAATGGGGACAGTAAAATTCTAGCTTACAAAATATGTCTTTATATAAGACATCTTGACACATATATACATATGTACATACAAACATACAACGATAAACAATACAACATAAGATTTTACTAAAAATACAAACTATGACTACATATCTACACATATATACACATATCTACAAATTTTACAATCACTTGTCATTCGTCCCATTGGAGCCCACCCCAGCTGGTGACATCGGGGCTGATGGGGGGAAGAGGTCCAAGTTGGAGACCCCCAACACTCCTGAGATCCCCAACAGCCCCGACAAGTTCAATAGTCCGTCGGACGTCGGGCTGGCCGACTCAGACAAAGTTCCTGGTGCGCTGGCGGCTCGTGTCGGCGTGGAACTCACCACGGTACCGGCACTAGAAGTCGTCGGCCAGCCCACACTGCCAGTGGCCGCACCAGATGGGTGCGCAACTAGTCCTGCAGGGGCCCTGGTGTGGCCCGCCATACCTAGTGTCCGGAGTCCCGCAGGTGGCTGCGCCATCACCACAGACGGCCGTGGCACGACCTGAGGCTGAGGCATGTGGAGCGGCTGTACGGGCAGAGGTTGAGGCATGTGGATCGGCTGTATGGGCAGAGGTTGAGGCAGAGATTGAGGCAGAGGTTGAGGCAGAGGCTGAGGCTGAGGCTGAGACTGAGGCTGCGGCTGTGGCTGAGGCTGAGGCTGAAGATGCGGCTGCGTCATATACTGCTGCACATACTCCCAGGGTGATGCCGGTGGTGCCTGGTGAGTCCACTCGTGGGGTTGAGGCTGGTATAACTGACTTGTTGACACAGGAGCAGGTGCAGCCACATGAGTTGCCGCAGCCACAAGAGCTAGGACTTGTTGGCATTGGCAATCCGCCTCCAAAACCTGCAACAAGATCCGGTTGATCGGCACACAAGTCTCCACAAACCACTCCTCCGGCATCATCAGGACCATATCACGCACATAGTTCGCAAACGAGATACACTGCGTCATCGCCGGTGTAGGGAGCGGCTGCATCACCTTCAGCATGTCCCCAGACTCATTGAACCTCTTCTGGATGGCAGCGAGGAGGTTCATGTCATCTGGGGTTGACCGCTTCCCCTTCCCCTTTCCCCTCTCTCGGACTGGAGCGGGAGGAGTGGCGGTAAGGTCCTCCTCCATCCCGATGTCCAGATCCGGGTGAGATTATCCTCGAGGCCGACATCGCGATGCACAGCCTCTATGGCAGCGGCCACCTGCAAGACAAAATAATAAAATAACATAAGTAACATGAATGCAAATCAATCTTTCCACACAAGACAACACAAGTAAAAAATAAAGCACAAATATTTAACGATAAATGATGAAATTGATTTATCAAGATTCATTACATAAATAACATATATCGATTGTCGACTTCTCGATATATCAATAACAACACAACAAGTCAACAATAAAGAAAAACATCAAATAAATAACATTGAACAATGAACTTGATCAAGATTATCAAGATTATTTACGTAAATAACATATATCAGTTTGTTGACTTCTCCGGAATAATAGGGGTTTTACAAGAATCCTAACATCCACACTAGTCAGAAGGATAAAAGATTATGTACTTACACTTCTGCCGGGTTCTGGCCGGTGACGGACGACGGACCGCAGGAAATCGAACTTCCGCATTATCCACTGCTCCCTCTCAGTCAGTTCAGGCGCTCCGTCCCCGCTCTTTTTTTTGTGCAGGCGCGTGTTGGTGTCCTGGAGTAACTTGAACCACTTCTGGAGATGGACTGCTGTCATCCCGAAAAGCGTCTCCCACATCTTCCCCTTCCTGTCCGAGCGGCGGTAGTCTGTCATCTTGACATTCCACATGACTGGATTCTCCTGCATGACTGGATTCTCCTGCATCTGACCCTCCTTTAAGACCGACAGAGAACAGTTGCTTTGCTTTTCTTGGCCCTCCTTCTCTTGGCAGAGGACAGGCCGGAGGTGCTGATGGAGGCTGAGGTGGAGGCGGTGGAGGCGGTGGAGGCGGCGGACGACGTCCGTGAGCTGCCCCGAGAAGCAGGAGATGGAGAGCTGGAGCGGGGATGCCACTGGAGCATCGTCTGCGTCTCCACTTCCATCTCCAGCTCTTCCAATGGAGAGAGGTGTTGTGGAGAGTGGTGTTGTGGAGAGTGGTGTTGTGGAGAGTGGTGAGGTGAGGAGGCAGGTGAGGAGACTGATGATGGTGAAGATGGCAAAGTCTGCCTCTTCCTGCCTCTCCCACAGCCTAGTCCTCCTCCAGTGATGAGAGCAGCCCTGGAGGCTGGTGTAGCAGCAGCAGCAGTAGTGGTGTTCTTCTTAGCATGTATGGTGGAAGAGTGAGGGGACAGCTGCTGCTCCAGGGTATTTATACCCAGGCGGCGACCGACCCCCATGACCTCTCGGCGACAGCATACGCTTTGCATACACTACAGATAGGTTCCGCGTAGGTTGTGCATACGCTAGTCATAAGTCGATACGCTAGGCATAGGTTGGCCATAGGTTACATATACGCTTGACCTTTCAATCACAACCGTCAAGACACATCACAGAACACCGCGCATAGGTCGGGTTACGCTTGGAATACGCCGCCATAGGCTAGGGGTAGGTTACATATAGGTTATGTATAGGTTACGCCTTCGCTTCAAAAGCTCCCGCAGTGCAAAAAGGTAGGCTTATGTCGACCTATACCGTTTTTCAAATTTTTGCAGTACGTTACGCATACACCACCGCCATAGGTTGTAATGTGACAGGCCCATTAGGTAGACACAATTATCAATTTTGTAGGCCCTTGGTTTAACTCGGGCGGAAAACCTTTTCCCAGTGAATAGAAAACGTATTGAAAAAAATATACATTGAAAGAAAGAAAAGGTTTCTGTAGTGAGTACAATGATGTTTCTTTTCATCAGGCACACGGGGTGAAGTTCTCTGACACCGGCTACAGCTACGTCTTGTGTAACGATGGCAAGTGGATTCCCGAACCCATGTGCGTAGGTAAGTGATACTGATAGTTAAAGAGTTACTTTGTCTTCAGTAAAGTAAAGGACTGTGCGTGTTGCAATGGCATCCATTGTTGGTGCGTAACCAGGTTGTAAATATGTCAGACTGTGGTTTATTTCACAGATCCTCAAAATGGCTCCGGCTGGTAAGGGACTGGGTCTACGTTGTTGGTATTATTACCAAATCAATGCTGCGGCTCTAGTAACCAGCCCGACACTGACCCCTCACCCCGGCCACCACCTCCGTGGTTCTATCACCAAAACTATGTTAAAATGTGGTGGAAAGAATCGCTCATGTAGCGACGGCTGAATGTGTGTGAACTGCGTGTTCTAAAATGTGTGGGTTAGTATTGGTTGATATGTGTCGTTAGCTGCAGAGGCTTATTTATCGGGAGGGGGCGGGAGGGGGGGGGGGCATTCTTTGCTGGGGGGTGGATGACATGTTGACATGTGAATCCCCCACTACCGGAAAACAAAGACCCTATATTACGCGGGCGTCACACGGGCGGACAGTTAAGCCGTGTTCACACGAGCAAAATGTGAGGCGAATCAGACAAATCGAATCAGGTGAGGCGAATTAGCGGCCCCTTCACACGGGGGAAATCTGCGCATGAGCAAGTCCAGACTAACCAGCGTCAGTTTGGGTTCGTCGACGTCGGCCGAGAGAGTGTGGGTTCGACCTAGATATGTATGGATTGAATCGTATTGGTTTGGAACGGTCAAAACTTCTGCTGGGCAGTGAAACCCTAAAAATAAATTATGAAAAAAATATCTGTGCATAGATAGCGGTTTCATTAATTAAATTATATAATATGCGCTTTTGATCGACCGGAAAGTCAACAAACTAAGGTCGACTGCGCATGCGTGTGAGGTGCTTAATCCGTCTCAGTTGCGTCCACACGGGCAAAATAAATCGATTCACAGAAATCGCCTCACATAAACTACCTCGATAGGTGGTTTACAGGATCCGCATCACGTGAATCGATTCAGCCCTAATCCGCATCAGACGCCCGTTCACACGAGAAATGTGAGGCGAACTAGGCAAGTCGCTTTCTACGAATCGATTTACATTGCCCGTGTGAACACGGCTTTAGACGCGGGTGGAAAAAAATCGAAAAATATGTGATAAGCAGTCAGCGTGCGGGCATCGTGCGGGCGGATAGAATCGCTCCTGGAGCGATTTTTTACGTGTGACGCGTGATGCCGCCAGAGAGCGTGTATTTCTGTTTATATACACGCTCTCTGATGCCGCTTGGGTTTTGCCCGACTTTGCCCGACTTTACTCGATTTTGCCCGACTTTGCCCGACTTCACCTGACTTTGCCTGACTTTGCCTGATTTTAACCGACTTTGCCCGACTTTACCCAACTTGACTTTGCCCGACTTGACTTTACCCGACCTGACTTGACCCACCTGACTTTAACCTGACCTGACTTCACCGGACCTGACCCGACCCGACCTGACCTGACCTGACTTGACTTTGCAGAGATAGAGACAGACAGACAGAGAGACAGAAAGAGATGCACAGATAGAGAGACAGAGAGAGATGGACAGAGAGAGACAGGGAGAGACAAAAAACAGATAGAGACAGGGAGACAGACACACAGAGAGAGAGGTAGAGACAGAGAGAGTGACAGACAGAGACAGAAAGGCAGATACATACAGAGAGACAGACAGACAGAGGACAGACAGAGAGGCAGAGACAGACATACAAACATGCAAATCAGACGCTTGCCAGACGCCTTCAGTGTGTTCACTATTTCCACGTGAGTGCCGCATGCTGCCCGCTTGTACTTTCCGCCAGCATGACGCCCGCATCATATCTGTCCCTAGCTTTAGGCACACACACACACACACACACTCACACACACTAGCTAACCCCCTGTACATATGTAGTGAAACTTAAGCTTTAATAAACTCGGTAATTAACCCACATGCAGTATAATTCACAGTTACCACATATTTATAACAGATATCCAGACTATGTTATAGGGCTAGAAGACTATTCAATCGGTGTCATGGCAAGAATGGGCAGAAGGATACAAGTTCAGCAGAAAAGAACAACTAACAAAGTGTCACATTTTTACTGATGCGCAGTTGTATTACATAACATGATCTGTATGCCGTCAGTTGGGGCAGATGGAATTGTGTGATGCCAGAACACAGCAAAGACACCTCAACACTAAGACGCCCATTTTCCCGCTTGTGTACATATCTCGTAAAAGCCTTTGAGCTTATCGACCACAATGTGGCACTGACATCCATGGCTGATCTTGGCATCGCCAGACGGCCTCTTGCGGGCATCTGAAATTACCTCCAGAACAGGCGAGTCAGGGTATGTGTTCAAGGCACCTCTTCCCCCTACCCCCAACTAAAAAATGGCATCCCCCAGGTTGCAGTGCTCAGCCCCCTCCTCTTCAATGCAGTGTGGCATCTCTCGTGAGGAGGCTTAAACAAGACTTAGCCACCCAAAAGATCACAGACACAACAATCGTCTACTATGCAGATGACATCGCCATCAGCTGCTCCCATGCAATCAATGCACAGGATCTGGCTGAGCAGGTGCTCCACCTAGTAGGGAATGCCTGTCGGGACCTTGGACTAAAGATCTCCCCCACCAAGACCAAGATCATGCACATGTTCAGAGGTCAACCACTTCACCCCCTCTACATAGATGGAGCCCCAATCGAATGGGTCTCCCACTTTCGACTACCTAGGTATCCGTCTAGACCGAGACCTTAACATGAGAGGCTCTGCTGCCACCTGACACCAGAATGACCAACCGACTCCTCCTCATGAAGAAGATTTCTGGCTTCTCCTGGGGCACCCTTGATGGTGTACTTGCACTGTTCTACCACCAGGCAGTCCACTCCCTCTTTGACTATGCCGTGCCCACACTCACTCTTATAGCCCTTGGGCTTGATAAGCCCCAAACTCGACTACCCCAGAACAAATAACTTCCTGAATGAGTTCCAGAAATTTGACATCTAACACCGGGCTGCCAGGCTTGTCCTCCTTGTTCCCAGCACCACCAGGATCCTCCTCCTCGAATCCGGCCTCTCTCCCCTCCACTTCTGAAGGAAACAACTTCTTACCACCCACCTCACAAGAACCCTCGCCGCAGAGCCGTGGCCTACCTCTGAGATGGGACTCATGGTCACCCCTACATCTCCTACTGCCTCAAGGATGCCATCACCACCCTCAAGGACTCCCATGGACTCCGCATTGCAGACTCCACCCTGAGCCCTCACAAGCCACCTTGGGTTTGCATTCCAGTGGAAACCCGAACCACCGACCTCGTTGCTGCCAAGGCGGTTTACACCACCCCAGAACTCCACTCCCTGGCTCTCAAGGCCATAACATGCTAAGATGGTCTACACCGATGGCTCCCTTAACCCAACATCAGGTAGAGCCGGAGCCCGAATCTTCATCCCCTTCTTCAACACAAAGAATACCACCAGAGTGTCAGACTTTGCCTGCACTCTCAATACCGAGCTCGCCACCATTCACTTGGCCCTTGACGACCTCCACAACTCAAGTGCCATCATATCATTACTGACTCTCAGAATGCCATCAAAGAGATCAACCGCCCAAATGCCTGACACTCCCTTGCCGACGAGATCCAGATCATAATCTCAACCAGACATTAGGCACACCTCAACACAGTTGTGCTGTGGGTCCCCTTCCACATAGGACTCTATGGTAATGACCAGGCCGACGGTGCTGCTCTTCTAGCTGGTGCCAACCAAGCAGACTTGGAGACAGCCATCCCTCCCTCCATCACCAAACTGACCGCCGCCGCTTCTTGAGCCACCACCAAACTCTGGGAACACGCAACACAGAAGGAACAAGTACAGAACCTTTATTCAATAAGCTGGCTCTGGTACACCCTAGTCGGAACTAACATCCCCCATCCAGTCGGCCTTCCTGCTTCTACCCAAGTCACCATCAACCGCTTCAGGACTGGCTACCAATGGTGGATTGACGTCCCCAATCTCCAGCGCTGTCCCTGCAGCACTAAGATCTTCAATGTGGCCCACATACTTGCCTCATGTGGCGCCGTCAACAGATCTGCCATCAGTGACTTCATGGAGGACTCCGACCACCAACTCAGTGACAACAGGGCCACTCTGGCCATCCTCTCCAGGATTTCCAAGTCGTCCTGGAACGCACTTGCCCGCTTCTACTGCCAGAATGCAGATATCATCAACACTGTTGGTCGCCCAGACCCTGACACTGAGGACTAGCAGGCCCCACCTCATCCCCATCCCGAACTTGACACCACTGAACACAACTAACCATTAATCTATAGTCTTTTGTGGGGCACACTATCAAAGGCTTTAGAGAAGTCCAGATAATGTTTGGGTTATTTTTAATGTCTTAGACAATTTTGTCCTCAAAAGTCTCTTTGTGTCCACTAACATTGTCATTTGCGGCATTCCTAGCGATAGTGTATTTTTCCCAATTTGTCCAATGTGTTATTCTTGAAGTAGACATTCCATGCTTTGTTTTTCAATTTTCTGGCACTGGTAATATCCAAGGAGGTTGTTTCCTGGTTGAGAATTTGTTTAGTGATATGTGCCTTTTGATAGCACCTGATAACACATTTTGAAACAGGTCTCAGCACTCTTGCACATTTTTCCTTAAATTTATTTTGCAAGTCTTGGGACTCATGGTCACCCCTACATCTCCAATAATCCGCGCATAATGGTCATCATGGCAATGTAAGATGCCAGTGGCCCAGTCGATTTCTTTTAAGTTAAAATCCCCAATGATAATCAGGTTATCATGTTTCATTTCTTTTATCTCATTGACTAATTCTAGAAGAGCATTATTGTTTTGCCCACTGCTAGATGGGCTATGGTAAATACATCCTAAAATGACTCCATCAGTAAGAATTTTGCACCAAATTGATTCGTCAAAAACGCTTTTTGGTGTGAAATGCGTTGCTGTCAAATGATTTGCAATGTACATTATCGTACCTCTTTTCTCTAATGAGTTGGTAAGAGGATAATATCAATTATTTCCAGGCATAATTTACTGATCTCGTATAAACTATTTTTCGGACATACTTCGTTGATGCATATAATGTCAGGTCTCAAAGAACTGATTTCAACTTCCAGTAATGACTTTTTAATGCTAGTTAAGACATCTATGTTGGTGTACATAACTTCTAAGGTTTTTATTTTGTTTACTTTATAGCCTATTCTATTATCTATTTTTCTTGACCTTGCTTTCTTATTTTTAACTCTTTTATGTTCCAGGGAGGACCCCGGACCTTGTATATCCAGTTTTTTGACCGATCAGAGTTTCCTTAGCAGCTTGTACATGTTTGTTAAGAGCTTTACGATCTTCTTTGTCGAGATCATAACATACTCCTAAGTTCTTTACTTTATCGGGAGCATCCTTGAGTTTGTTCAAGTTGTTCATAACAGACTCCTGTGTTTCGACTGAGTCGAATATAACTTTGAGAGGTCTGTTTAATTTCTGACCCTCCTTGTATTGGCCGAGTCGGAATACATTTTTCGGTCACGCTTCTATGCCGATGGCTTGTAGCAAATCATCTACCAACCCTAGATCATGGGTTTTCCTGGCTGTTGATTCACTACTGATTTTTTCGGGTGCCCTGTGAATGCTTACATTCATGGCCCTCTCTTTGTGATTTTTTTCGGTCGCTTTCTCCATGACTTTTTGAGCCACAATGGCTTTTTTCACAACTGCCTCTATGGGGCTGGATTTGGCGATGGAACGTGCCTCTTTTTGTTCCCCGGTTGTGTAGCTTCAAGCTACATCAGACCAGAGTTTTGTTATATTTTTCTCAACGGACATGTTTACGTCTGTCTTCAGTTCACCGAAGCACTGCTTTATTAGAGTCGGTAGCACCTCTTCCATCGACTTAGATATTTGGGCTTGGATGGATGATTCCAAGTCCTCTATTTTCTTTGCCATTGTGTTTAGGTCAGGTTGGGGTTGTTTCTGGCCAACTAGACTTTCTTTAGCATTTAGCAGCAGTGTTTTTTGCCGGTTGCTCACAACAGAGTGTCTGGGTTCCTGGACAAGAGAAGAGTGTCTCCTGCTAGAGTGCCTAGCTCAGAGTCTCCCTCAAGAGTGAGTCTCAAGAAGTGCCTAGAGTGGGGTCTGTGTGTCAGGTACAGTATAACCCTATTAAACCAAGCTTGGTTAAACCAAATGATCGGTTAATCCAAACTTTTTTCGGCGGCCCGGCAAAATACTACCATTTATCATATAAAAAAGTTGGTTAAACCAAAGTCGGTTAATCCAAATTATTGGTTAGTCCAAACAAAATTGTCAGTCCCAGGATCATTTCCGGTACGGTTAAACCAAACTGTCATGTGGTTATAAGGTCATCTGGTCATCTGAGACCCCCCACAGCATCTTACACCACACTTGTTTGGATAAGTGTTAGCACTAGTGTGTGTGTGTATGGGGGGGGGGAGTTGGGAGTAGTGTAGCGAGCCAGAGGAGGGAAGTGAGTGTGTGGGGGTACTAGTGTGTGTGTGTGGGCAGGCGGGGCAGGTGGGGGTGCAGGAGGGGGGGGGGGGGGGGGGGGGGGGGGGGGGGGGGGAGTAGGGTGGTGGGCTGGACAGGGAAAGTAAGTGTGTGTGTGTGAGCAGTAGTGTGTGTGCTGGGGGGTAGGGGGGGGGGAGTCAAAGTCTAAGTTGAAGCCAAAACTCGGTTAAACCAATGATCGGTTAATCCAAACAAATTTGTAGGGTCCCTTCAAGTTTGGTTAAACCTGGTTATACTGTATAAGGAATGCAGGTGACTGGGCCTCCCACAGCCAGCCAATCAGACACCCTCTACAGCCTGGGGGTGACACCCTAACATGGGGCAGCTGTCACTCAATCCCAGGTGCAGGTGGTGTCCATAATGTATGCAGGATGGCTGGGTGTGCTTGCCCATTGGTAACAGGTAGTTGCAGACAGTTACAATAAATATATATTAAAAATGTCCTTCCCCTCCACTTCCATTCTTACTGGTGCAGAGAGGGAACATTTCACTAAACATTAACTGTCTCTTAAATATGAACATGGGAGATGGACGATCTAACTCATTCGGCCATCCCGTCGTGAGTTTTGCAACGTTGTTCAGTCTAGATTCTAATGTTGGATGTTAATTGGTTGATCTCCCCTTTCCCGCCAGGTGGGCTCCGGTCGTGTGCGCGCGCAGTGAGCAACCATGATGTCACGTTCTTACCGTCTGGCGGCCATACGCGTTCAGGTGACCTTCAGCTGTACCGGTGTCCGAGCGGCTTTAACGCTAAGGGCACCAAGTTCTCTGCCCGCGAGTACAGCTATGCAATGTGTAACGACGGCATGTGGGACCCACACCCGGAATGCCAAGGTATTGCCCGCCACTCTCTGCTTCCTTTGCAGCTTACTGTTCATAGGGGGGGTGGTCGACTCCACAGTTTGAAACACATCTATTACATGTTTTTCACTTTAACTTTCCAGTTTGATCAATTATGATACAAATTTTGAAGACATGTCACACTTTATGTCTAACAAATTAAATGCACTTACTTTTCCGAGCCCCCCATGAAGGCCACAAGTTGTGACGACGAGGGTCATTCATCTCTAATAAAATAGAACTAAAACCTGCTTAGACTCATGGGTCACTAATTATTGAGAGGAGCTAACAAAAGGCAGTTCACTGCAATATACAGATCCGTATGGAATGTAGTAATAACCTTATTTGGCTGATTTATAGTAAATTTTAATCCATATAACTTGACCCTCTAACCTATGTAATTCTACCTACCCTTTCCGTGCCTGATGTCACTGATTGGCACGTAATTTCTTAATTGTGGTTTATTCGAGGAGGGGAGTCGGGTACCCACCATTCCCCAAGCGGATTGGACAAACATCACTGACCTATAAACCAACGCCCTGCCTAACTGCCATTCGGCCTCACCCCACTGTATCAAAAGCAACATTTAGCGATATCTGACTCCACCCCTGCCACCCACGTCAAATACGGAAACCAGGAATACCATTTTTAACCAAAATTATTATTTTTAAAAAGAATGCAGAGGATCAGACGAATGTCACGACCCGTCGACAGGCCCACCAATCGCACAGTAAGACAACCTCCCCCAGTGGAGTAGCAACTCAGTGATGCCAGTGACCAATATAGCGATGGCGACGATGCGTCCTGCGCCGGCACAACCCAGCAGTCGGTGGCAGCCGGCCGTTCCCGCAGGCAACCGCCTCCCGGTATGGCGAAACGGGCTCCAACCACAGCACAAAAGCAGGTAGACCTAATATATCAAATGGAAGAGACAATGGACGCAATGGCAAAGCCTGGGAGCACATGGAGGAGCACATCGGACAGCAGGGGAGGGCGCTCGCGGAGGCAATGGCTGCCCTCACTGCGGCGGTCGCCTCCCGTAGCAGCGACCGGCAGGTCCATGCACCCATGCCACCCACCCACGAGGGTCACTGGGATCGCCCCCGCCCCCAGAAGGCTACAGCCTAAGAACCAGCACACACCCAAGCGAGGCTCCCACAGCACCCTTGGCACCCATGGCGCCCACAGCACCCTTGGCACCCACAGCACCCCCGGTAACACGGCTAGTAATCCAACTATATCCTTTGTTGACATTCTTGTGGGAGAGCCACATGCCATGGCTTCCCGCTAGGTGGGGCTACCCTGGGGATTCCCTGTAATGGCCTCCCCACATCTGGCCGGCTCCCCAGCACCCACGCATCCACAACCACACTCCTGTTGACATTCTCATAGGGGAGCCCCATGGCTTCCCCTGGGCGGGGCTGCCCCGGGGATTCCCCTTGATGACACCCTGCCCATGGCCGGTTCCTGGCGGTGCACCGGCAATGGACTCCGCCCATTCAGCAACCATGATGTCACGTTCTTACCGTCTGGTGGCCATAAGCGTTCAGGTGATCTTCAGCTGTACCGGTATCCAAGCGGCTTTAATGCCAAGGGCACCAAGTTCTCTGCCCGCGAGCACAGCTATGCAATGTGTAACGACGGCATGTGGGACCCACACCCGGAATGCCAAGGTATTGCCCGCCGCTCTCTGCTTCCTTTGCAGCTTACTGTTCATAGGGGTTGGTCGACTCCACGGTTTGAAACACATTATTTGGTCACTAATTATTGAGAGGAACTAACAAAAGGCAGTTCACTGCAATATACAGATCCGTATGGATTGTAGTAATAACCTTATTTGGCTGATTTGTCATAAATTTTAATCCGTATAACTTGACCCTCTAACCTATGTAATTCTAATTCTACCTACCCTTTCCCTGCCTGATGTTGCTGATTGGCGCGTAATTTCTGAATTGTGGTTGATTCGAGGAGGGGATTCGGGTACCCACCATGCCCCAAGCAGATTGGACGAACATCACTGACCTATAAAGCGCCCCCTGCCTAACTGCCATTCGGCCTCACTCTCTATCGAAAGCAACATTTAGCAATATCCGACTCCACCCCCGCCACCCGGCCACCCACGTCAAATACGGAAACCAGGAATACCATTTTAAAACAACAACAAGTTTTAAAATTAGAATGCAGAGGATCAGACGAACATCACGACCCGTCGGCAGGCCCACCAATCGCACAGTAAGACAACCTTCCCCGGTGGAGGAGCAACTCAGTGATGCCAGCAACCAATATGGTGACGGCGACGATGCATCCTGCGTCGGCAAAACCCAGCAGTCGGTGGCGGCCGGCTGTTCCCACAGGCAACCGCCTCCTGGTATGGCAAAACGGGCTCCAACCACAGCACAAAAGCAGGTAGACCTAATATATCAAATGCAAGAGACAATGGATGCAATGGCAAAGCGCTGGGAGCACATGGAGGAGCACATCGGACAGCACATCGGGCGGTCGAGGCGGCAACGGCCCCCCTCACCGTGGCAGTCGCCTCCCATAGCAGTGACCTGCAGGCCCATGCACCCATGCCACCCACCCACGAGGGCCACTGGGATCGCCCCCGACCCCTGTTGACATTTTCCTGGGGGGGCCCGATGGCTTGCCCTAGGCGGGGCTGCCCCGGGGACTCCCTTTGATGACACCCTGACCCTGGCCGGATCCTGGCGGCGCCCCGACAATGGACTCGCCCCCCCTTCACCCTCCACCATCGACTGGCTGAAGGGATTCCCCTAATTTGCATATACTGCCGCCGTAGCTGGTGCCCGGTGGCAGCCCCCCCATACACTGGAATAGGCAACCCGGCGGACAGCCCGTGACGTCACACATCAAGCTGGCTCCCAGTACGCTGCCACGAAAGCCAGAGAGCAGGCCCACGCCACCCTCATGAAAACAAAAACTAATCGCCCCGACAAGCGGTCGCCGTGGCAAACTCCAACCGTTCCATGACCTGTATGACACTCACCACCGGGTAGACGGCCAAGGTGAAACATCAATGGAATGTGCAAGAGACACTGCTGGCAGCACCGCATTGCGGCCCACCAGCCACAAATATAAACACTCACTCGCCAGCATGCCATTTGGCCTGCAATATCTGGCACAGACTGGCAATGGTACCCAGACTATGCAGCAAAATTTGGCGCTGCTTGGGATGCGGCCCTTCCTAATTTATGGCCACCCGCATCTTCATCCCACCGAGGCTTAAAATCCCAAACTTGAGGAAGGCCCTCGCCAAACACCCAGACACCATATTGGTCAACCAGCTGGAGTTTGGGTCCCTGGCCAATTACTCTGCGTCGAGGCCACCCATGCCAACCTGCCACCACCATCAGGAGGGCCCGGCCCACGCCCGCTTCATGACGGAGTATGTGCGGAGGAGCTCTGGCATGATGCACCGTTGGGCCCCTTCAATGTCCCCACCCCTTCACCCCCTGGGCACAGTGCAGACCGATGCTGATGCGCCCGAAGTCGACGCCGGGGAGGGCGCGCATCATTGTCGACCTCTCCTAATCTCCGCCCCCCCCAGGGCATTCCACGGAGGAAGTACCTCGGGTGTCCACATGTGCACACGCTTTCCACGGTCGCCGACCTGGGCCCTGTTGTGTATGAATAGACACGAACGCCATGAAGTCTGAATGCTTAGTGACATTTATTCAGTTCGCACTTTACCACGTTAACTCCGTCACGTGACCCCCTCTCCTGGGTCCCGCTTGTTACCTGTACACTACATCTCCTTTCCTCAGATTCAACAAGTGGAACGACTCACATCAATGTTCTTGGTTTACATACATCGCCGATCCGGCCCGATAGATTTGTTTGTTTCTGTATAGAATCACGGGCTGGTGTTAAGGTCTTAATTTAGCTCTACTCCGAATATTGATAAACTTTTTTTATTTTATTTTTTTTAATTTCTTTTATTTTTAATTTTTCTTATAATTTGCAAAGGCTGATATTTAACCAGCAATATCAACAAAATCAATGTGCTTCAGGTCGCCCTTGGAATGCCACCCTTTGGGCGCTGCCACTTTCTGACCTGTCTACCATGCCCCGTGATTTTATGTCAGTGCAGTCAGGTGTCACTACACGCTTGGTAATCCTGTAACAATGACTCCAATGGTCATCGACATGCTTGACATGCATATTACATAAGACAACACCACACCGAACTTTCGTACATTGGCACACATTATAATCCCAAGTTATTCGTGCCTGGGCAGACATCCGTGACTTGGCCTAGTACCCTAAACGGTCTATCTGTTTGATTGTTCTCCCCCCCCCCCCCGGGTTACGTGACCCGTGTTTCGTGCCACTGGCTGTTTGAGAGGTGTTGATGCGGTCCCCCCTGTGTTATTGTGGCTTGCTGTTCTGATATTGCTTGTTTCAGGTGCTCGTATAATAAGTGTGTGATTTCTTCTTATTGTTTTGTTTTCGCTGTTTCGAATACAGTAGTGTCGCCCATGTTGTTCATTTTTGTGTGTGATCGTGCCCTCCTTCCATTAATTTTTGTGATTTAGGTACCGTATGCGTTTGCCAACTTTTTTTTTTTCGGTAAATATTTTTATTCATCTGAATACATATTTTGTCAGTGCCAGGGCACTGGTCTTCCAGTTTAATTTTAATTTTGCATGTGACTTTCCTGCGCGAATGTCATGATAGGCTTTCTGTTTTTGTTGTCTGTGCAGTATTTCTGTCTTGCGTGACGTTAATGCTCTAGCTTTTAATAAATTTGGTAGGGTCGGTATCCTGCTTCTCAACTTTCTGCTCATAAGCAGCTGTGCGGGTGAAGCTTCTAAATCCTGCATTGTCGTATTTCGGTAATCTAATAGCGCTAGGCTGAAATCTGACATGTCCATTATTGACTTTTTAGCATCGATTTGATGGTTTGTATGCACCTTTCTGCTTGACCGTTACTTCTGGGATACAATGGGCTTGAGAATTTGGGAGTGAACTTGTAATTTACAGCAAAATTCCGATACTCATCACTTGAAAACTGGACCATTGTCAGATACAACGACTCTAGGTATACCATGTCGTGCAAAAATTTGCTTCATATTGTCGATGACACTCTTGCTAGTTGTATCTGGCAATTGTACTACCTCCGGATACTTCAAATAATAGTCTACTACCAATAGATAGTTCACACTGTTGCATTGCAACAGGTCTACACTGACCTTGTAGAACGGAATGTCCGGAATGTCGTGACTAATTAGTGGCTCTTTGTGTGGCCACACCCTCACTGATTGGCATACCTGGCACCTAGCAATTTTGTCTTGTAACTGGCTGTCTATACCTGGCCAGAATACACTGTCGCGTGCTAATTGCTTACTTTTAATGATGTCTAAATGTGCACTGTGCAACTTGTTCAACATTTGCTTCTGCAACACTTCTGGGATTACTATTCTGTTCTGCTTCAATACAGCATTTTCTTGTACTGTTAATTCGTCCCTGTATGTGTGGTATGGTTTTACGTTATGGGGTATTTTGCTGTCTTGGACAGGCCATCTGTCATGGATGTATTCAGTGTCTGATCTTGTGCTGTCGCTTCAGCAATTTGCGCTAGATCATCACCGCTGTAGTCTAACACTGCAATAGACATATCGTCATCATATAAGTCTATTGGCTTGCTATCTGTGGTGGGTGCTCTTGATAGAGCATCGGCAAAAAACATATTAATGCCCTTTACATATTCTAGTTGTAGATCATAATTCTGTAAGCGTAATCTCATTCTCTGAAGTCTCGCTGTTAATGTGTGTACAGGTTTCGACATGATACTCACGGGAGTTTTATGATCTGTCTCGACTGTGATTTGCTTGCTGAATATGTAATTCTGAAATTTCGCACAGCCGAAACAGATCGCGACCATTTCCCTCTCAATAACTGCATAATTTCCCTGACATTTACTCAGTGCTTTTGAAGCTATACTAACTGGTCGGTTGTCCTGAAACAGCGCAGCACCAAGCCCGGTCATTGAAGCGTCTACTTGCATTTTCAATGGCTTTTTTACTTCATAGTATTTTAGAACAGGGGCTGCTACTAGGAGCTTCTTTAACTTAATAAAAGCATTATTCTGTTCTGCCTCCCAGTGCAATAGTAGCAACGGCTTAGCAATATCCGATAAATTTGGAATGAATTTATGGACATAGCCCACCATTCCCCAAAACCGCTGGACACTTGCCTTTTCGGTAGGTGTGGGCATTTCGGTGATCGCCTGGATCCTATCGGGGTTGGGTCTGACGCCTTCCCCAGTCAGCAGGTGTCCAACGTACTCTACTTTTGAACTGCACAATTTTTACTTATCTGGGTTCAACTTTAGACCGACTTGCTCTGCGTGCTTCAGGACAGATTCTAACCTTTCGTTATGCTCGTGTATGGTACTGCCATAAATTAAAATATCGTCAGCAACCACATCCACGCCCGGGAGGCCCTTCAAAATGTTCTCCATCTCTTTATCCCGAATAGGAGCCGGGTATATCTATATCGCCCCCAGGGCATATTGAACGTGCACAGCAATGAACTAGGTTTGTCCAACACTATCTGCCAGTACCCACTTTGGGCATCTAGCACGGAAAAGAACTTCACACCCGCTGTGTTAGCCACTACTTGTTCGACTGTCTTAATTGGGTACGGACCCCGCAAAATGGCCTTATTCAACTTTGTTGGATCCAAACACACACGTAATTTATTAGGTTTCTGCACAATCGTGATAGAATTTACCCAAGGTGTTGGGTCTAGCTGCTCAATGATTACCCCTATTTTAACCATTCTGTCCAATTCATTCCTCACAGCATCACTGATGGCGTGTGGAATGCGCCTTGGGGGATCGATCACTGGAGGAACATTGTTATCAACATGGATGGTGGCGTCTACTTTAATACACCCTAAACCTGTAAATACATTATGGTACTTATCTACCAGGGATTTAGCTTCTGCATCGACTGGAGACTGCACTCTGTCGGAGTCCGTTCTTTTGTCTGCATCCAATGCCAGCACCCGGTTGAGAAGATTCAGGCTAACGCGCGCATCCTTTCCTAGTATGGCGCAACCGCTGTCGATGACTTTGAACACTATGGGCTTCCCTCGGATCTTGATCATAACCTCTCCACGGGGGACATATCCGCTCCCCCGAGTATGTGACCAGTCTGCATTGTGGTTTCTGTAGGACCATGTTGGGTAGAGCCATAAAAACTTTCTCGGGTATTATGTTTGCCTCCGAGCCGCTGTCCAGCTTGAATTGTACTATTTCATCACATATACGCACGGTCTCATACCACAAGGTCTTTCCTATGGCTCCCACAAACAGGTCTTGTTCCTCGTCATCTGTGCCATCCTCTAGCTACGTCCAGTGCATTTATTGGGGTTTGCTGCCATTGCCCTCTCCCTCTGCAGACTCTAGCGAAGTGCACAATTCGGCCGCATGTTAGACATTCCTTGTCTCTGGTTGGGCAATTGCCCCGTGGGTGCGAATATCCGCACCTGATGCAATTAGAGCGGTTGAGGGCGTCTCTGTTGGTCCCGCCTGGTGCGGTTCGACTTCCCGTGGCACCCTCCCCTTACTGATAAATAAGCAAGGGGAGGGTGCTTATTTTCTGGCATTCGTCACTCTCCATATTCATGATGTGGAACAGCTTTTGTGCCTCCAAACCGGCTATGTGCAAAAAAGGGCAACATTGCACTTTCTCACTTTTGCTTGAAAGTTTGGTGGCACCTGCGAAAAACTCATACGCTCCGTGCCAAATTCGCCAATTTAGGGCCAGGTTCCCTTCTTTCTGAATTCCGAATTCAAATAAATTTACAAGTGTGAATATAAGTGCATCCTAAAACAGGAAAAGCAAACAACATAAATAAAAAATTGGTATATTTCTAAACGATTTAAACATTCTCCAAATGTGGGCCTGCCATTTCCGCCATGTCTTAAAGTTGCATAGGCCGAGGAAAAGATCAAATTTTCAAAACTAAAACAATTATCTAGATTTGATTCTACATATCTAAAGCCCCAGTGAGTACCCGGACGAGCCCCGGGTATTTAGCCGGACCACCCCCGCTATTTTGGTGGTTTTTGGCCTCGCCGTCACACCTACCCGGACAAACCACGGTCTAGCCACGGAACAGAGGCCAAATCACCCCGGACTGAGCCGCACCACCTAGTAGTCACGGATCAGTCCTGGACAACCCCGGATGGATGCCAGACCACCCCGGACAACCCACGGACTCCCTGGTGTATCCAGGGATTGTACTCGGACTGGGCCGGAGACCCCCCGGACAACCCCGGACGAGCCCCGGACCATCCCCGGGCAGCCCGGATGATCCCTGGTTCAACCCCGGTTCACCCCCGGACTGCCCGGACAACCCCCCGGTCCGTGAGTATAAATGCCGGTGCGGCGCTGGAGGGCTCATTTAGCCATGAGTAAAAAAAGACGGCGCGGCACTGGAGGGCTCATTTCCAAATCCAGCAGCGTCGACAACACATCACATCATAACCAAACCAACTGGGAAGAGAGTAGCATCGAAGAGGGTTGCACAGAAGGAGCCCACCCCACACAAGGTCGCCACCAAAACACTGAGGAAACCACCACCGTCACCCTCAACTTCCGGGTTGTCATCAGAGGAGGAATCTGTCTGGGACGTGTCGCCGCCTCCCCGTGCTGTGATGCCACCTCCAGCAGTCCCGTTGTCACAGGGGAAGACGGCAGTGAAGTGCAAGAAGGTGGATGCTCTACCTCGAACAAGTAAGCAGCACATCGAGATGTCAGAGTGGTTATGGTTACATGACTACATTTATATAAAATGACGTAGTGACTATAAGAACACCATTTTAAAGAGACGTGCGTAGGAGGAGAAGGCAAAGGAAATGGGGTTGGACAACCCTAAACCGCTCATCACCTGGTACGAGTCTATGCGGACAAAGGTGGGCAAACTGAGCGATGTGAAGTCCGGTGCCGCAGTGAGGGAGTTGTCAGATCGGGAGATCTACATCAAGGAGCATTTCGGATTCCTTAGGAGTCATATCGTGCGGCAGCCGTCCAGATCAGGTGTCACGCTGCAGTCCCGGTTGCAACCTGTCCCGCCGGCTTCGACAGCAACAACCACAACAGCAGCTACAGCCACAGAGGCTAGGTGTTAACGCCTTTCTGTAGAACGTGTCCTGCTTCGTGATTCTGGGAAGGATGCGAAGGAGAACCTCCTCGAACATACCCAGATCCATGCGGAGAAAGTTTCTGTAGGCTCGAACATCTTCGATATGTAACTCTTGCATTAGATTTGTGAACTGGTCAAATTGAATTCTTCTCTCCAACCATGGACGAACCCACACACTTCTTCTCTGTTTTCTCTTATTAAGTCTTCTGTGGATTTGAAGTTGCTGCCTGCGCTGCCTCATGCAGGCATCCATGATGTGCACCATCTGAGAGTCAAGCTCCAAGTAATGCATGAAGTTGACTTGCTCCTGCTATATATATGCAAAAATGGGGCTCATCCTGGACTGATCCATGGTAAATTGGGCTATCCGTGGTGATCTGTGGCTGATCCGTGCTCAGTCGGCTTGTCCGGGTCTTATCCGGGCAATCCGGGAGTGGTCCGTGGCTACGTCGGGGCTAGTCCGGGTTAAACCGTGGCTAAAACATGGCTCACATGGGTTAAAAAACGGCTGGACAGCCCCAGACTGGCCCGGATGCTACACGGACTTCCCCCAGTCCAGCCCCGGACTATCCGGACCACCCCCGGATGATCCCGGAGGATGCCGGATCGAGCCCGGATCGCAATATTCCCCGGATCGCCCAGCATGTTTTAAACATTTTTGTGGCGTTCTCTGTGGCGGAGTGGTTAGAGTGTCTGACTTTTTTCTAGGTCAGACTCCTAATCTGAGGGTCGGCGGTTCGACTCCCTGTGCCCCCATCTCTGCCAATTTGGATTTCCACCACTGTGTATAACTTACAGCGTCATCAAAGGCCGGTTGCTCTCATACCATGTCTATGTGGTGTGGGAGGTTAAAAATCCATTGGGTCGGTAAAAGTGTAGGCTCGGGCTTTCTATCGACCAGCGGTGGAATGAGGAAGACCAGTCGTCTATGACTGAAATTTCCCCTGCTTAAACAACTAATGGACCAAAAAAATATATAAAAAAACATCCGGGGCGGACCCTGGATGAGGCCGGACCAGCCAAGGATCACCACGGACCACGGTCCGGCCCCTGATCTGGGTAAGTGTGACCTAGGCTTAACTTAGATACTGGTCCACTTATTAAGCATTTGTCGTCATATATAAGGGAATATTGGGTCAGCTTAATAGAATCTGTTACTGCAGAAACCTATAGCGAATGGTAGACAGGAAGTGTGAACACTTATTTGTCTATGGTGTAAGAGTTTGGGAAAGCTAATATATAAAAAGTTATCCATTTAAAATAAAAGTTACCACAAACTAAAGTAATGTAGATTATAATGACCAACCTAGTATATTTATCTCAGAAAACTTACAGAAGCTCAAAACCATCGGACTATGCAACTTTAATATTTACACTTTGGATATCTGCAGGCCAACGAGAATATTTGACTGTAGTTGTTTCTACATAAAGTTAACGAAAATTGAATTCTTTCAGAAAAGAGCTGGTTAATTTACAGAAGCCTGGCTGGCGTGGCTGTCGGTGGGCAAGGGGGCGAGGCGGGGGAAGGGTATGGTGGGGAAGGGGCGGGGCACGTGCCGGCAGTAAAACAACGAGCGCATCTGGACTGGCGGGGGTAGTAAACTTATTTCCCCAGGTAATAGAAATATAAAAACAAAATAAAGATTTATTCAACACACCTTCGCTTTACGTCTCTCTTTTTTAAGTGGTTGTACGTGTGTATCCATGGAAATCAGGTTTGCGGGTGGAGAAATATCTGAGTAGAAACTCCATGTGCATGCATAGTCCTATATGCATTAACGTTTTACTTTTACTATATACACACATCGCCGCTGTACCTAGGAATTTTTGTTTGGATTGGCAGATACATATGGTGGGGGGTGGGGTGGGGGTACGCCCCCCTCCCCGGGATTTGCTTAAATCTAGATGCTCTGAAATACAATCTATAACCATTTCATGGAGGTTACTAGATAAAGGATTCACCCGGTACTCGCAGTACATGGGTGAACGACAACGTAGTCTAAATATGGGCGAAAATAGCTTTAGTATGGAACAGAGAGTAGAATGCCTGCCTCCAGTATCAAATGGATACTTCTATAGGCACAGAGTTGGTGAAATGGGAGAGAATGCAAAAAGACAAGATGGCGGCCGCAGAACGCCGTCGATTTCACTTTTAAATCTTATTAAACTAGATATTATATTATATTTTTCAACTCAAAGGTAGCGGGCTATCAATAAGACATATGTAAAGAATAATTGTTGCTTCTTAGATTGTGAAATTAGGCTCTAAATTCTTTGACCCGCATTTTCTACAGCTTTTACATAGGGTTGGTTTGCACCCCTACTGCAGCAGTACGGGGTGAATCTTGTATCTAGGTGGTTACATACTTGTTTTTGGCATTGTGGGTGTACAAGGGTGTATCTGTCGGGAGGGGGGGCGTCTCTCTCTCCTACTCCCGCTAGATACGGGACTGATGTAAACATGTATATAGCGGCATAGCCGTGTCGGCAGCAAAGGCATGTGCATACACAGCCATATATACATATAATATATACACATATACGCATATATCAAATGATATCAGGCATAGAGTGAACCTCGAACCCACATTTCTGCCATTCCGAGGGGGACGTCCTAACCATTAAACTATCTAGGCGCCCTGATGCAATAAACCTATCCATGCCTACCTGGGTGTGTGACATTTCATCTGGCGGGGTTGTTTGGTTGTTGGCGTTCATCACGTCTGATTCACCTGGGGAGGTGAGTGTAACTCACTACACTACCAACAAATAGGCCTACCAATTGTTGTATTTCTTGGATTTTACTTGACCAGGGATCGAACCTACTCAGTTCAGTGAATATTAATATTAATGGGCCCATAATTTCCGAATTGTGGTTGATCCGGCGGGAAGCCCGAGACGGTCACGTCCCCAAGCATCGCATGCTCCCTCCTCCTCCTTCCCCTCCCCCCGCGTGACCCGCATTAGGGCTCCAGACTCCTCCTGCATGGAATTACCACGCCCGCCACCCTCTTTTATTGGGGCCGTATGCATGGGCCGCTGCTACGCGTAGCCGGAGCTACACACTATATCGCGGATAGCTATCCGCGGCTAGGATGGGGTCGGTGAAGTAGGTCAAACAGTATGCACGGGTCCTCTAACCGGGGCGGATAGCTAACCGTGAAGTTATTTATAGATTTGGGAAATCCCTCGATTTGACAATATGAATAACGCCGCCAATGCTGCGGCTACATTAATATCGGTTTGAATTTAGGGTTAAATTGATAAGATTTCACTTATTGCATATGTAATTCTGTTAAATATGACAGCATTTAATAGATTTGGGCGTAAGAAATTCCCGCCGATTCGGCGGTGACGGCGGCAGCCATTTTTATTTGACGTTCTACAGTATGGATATCGATGTCGCTGCGGCGGCGGCGATTTGTTTACTTTACATTCGTCGATTCGAAAATATTAATATCGCGGCTGTTACGGCATCAGCTTTAATCTCGCTTCAGATTTAGGGTTAAATTAATAAAATTTCACTTATTGCGTGTGTAATTCTGTTAAATATGACAGCATTGAATAGATTGAGACCCTCACACGCACACTAACCACTTGGGATACCCCCTTAACCCTGGTCTGGAGGGAGGGTAACTTAGCCTAGACTATGGTCGCCGGCTAGCGCTGGCACCGGCTCATGCATGCCGATTTTCGACCCTTAGCCGTGTGGTGCCAAAATAGCCGCGGTTAGGGCCCTAGATCCGGCCCATGCATACGGCCCCAGTATGGGTTAGGGTTAGGGTTAGTGCTTAATTAAATACAGAAAAAGTGAAATATCTCTACAACCACACCACGTAGAAACAAATCGCTTGGTACACATATAGACAACATCGTTACCAACAAGATTATATTAAATTTATAAGGTTAGCGTTCTTGATATCTATTAATTTTGAATAAAAGTAATATTTTCCACCTGTACGTATTGACATTATAGTGACAGTGTCTTCTCGGAAAAAAACCAAGATGGCGGTCCTTCATCAACATTCCGTACCGGGTAGTTCAAATCGTATTAACACGAATAATTCCATTAATACATCGTAATAAATTACTAAACTTTTACAAAATAATCTAAACATATTAATAAACAAACCTGTTAAATAATTCCTTAAAATTCCTCCGATTTCTGGAGTTATTTGTTAAAAAAGAACGCTCCTCAACGATCGCACGTGTGCCGATGGTGACTCGAGCTGGAAAACATATTTAACGAAGTGCGCATGCGTGTATCAACAAGTTGCAAATCAGTGGTGGCCCACCACCGTCGGCCTGACGGTGGCCCGATGGTGGCCCGATGGTGGCTCGAATGTGGAAAATCAATGCAAACCAGCGGCGGCCGCCACCGTCGGCCCGACGGTGGCCCGACGGTGGCTCAAAAGTGGAAAGGGATTGAAACCTAACATCGGAACACCACCGTAGGCCCGACGGTGGCCCGACGGTGGCTCGATTGTGGAAAATCAATGCAAACCAGCGGCGGGCCGCCGCCGTCAGCCCGACGGTGGCTCAAAAGTGGAAAGGGATTGAAACCTAACGTCGGAACACCACCGTAGGCCCGACGGTGGGAAGTCGGTGGCGATGGTGTGACCAATAGCCGACGTCGGGACGACGGCTGTGTGCTATTTGGGATGGTATCTCAGCGTATTTATCGTGCTGAGACCCAAGAATGCTGGAGGATGCGAATTCTTGTGGATTTGGTTCTTACAAGTTCATCACACGAGCGATATTAACAGAATTATCAGCGTGAAACCGTTGGGTTTCCGGTACGCTAGATACACCATGCCACGGTTTGGTAGCCATCTTGACCTAATTCCTGTTCGCAGGTGAACAAACGCATGTGGAATATGGTCATCGCTCAAAACATTGAACATGGAGAAGATCGGCGACTCGTGAGAAGTAAACAAACTGATTCCAGCAGTCTACTACTGCCGATTTCTGTATGTATCGGCAGAGAACATCACTAAGCAGTAAAAGGTACCGACATCTGCAAGGCATACAATATAATCTGGACCAAAAGCAGATCAATTGGATAAAATCCCTATTATCACTCACATCACTGACACTGTCAACATCACAACTGTGAATTGAATATAGTGATGTAACACCGAGCTGATTATCATGCCTCGGCCACAAGGATGGCTGGATAGATTATAAACAACTAAGGCTATCAAACAGAGTGGGGTTGACAACCAAGGAAACCTCCAAAAGGAAAGCCCAGAGTTTGTTTCTAGATGGTGTGGTTTAAAGGAAATTGATCGCTTGAAATCACGTTAAACGGCTTCGCGTGCCTTTGTTTACCTGCCACCAGATGTAGCCTCGTTCTCGCGAAATTAGGTCATGCCCATATATGGCCAAACCGTGGCATCGTGCATTGACAGTCGCCATTTTGTGGCTGTCGGGCCCGATTATCGCCAGTCTATTTTGGCGTCGGTCTCGTGTTAAAAACCATGCTGGGGGGATGCGAAGTCTTGTGTAGATTCGTTCTTGCAAGTTCATCAAACGAATAATTTGTGCATTCAGTGGCCTCTTTCGAGTTAAACGAGTATATTTGATGAATTGGACATGCGTGAGTTTACGGCGCTGTTGACAGCTGTATCACATTCAAACCACCGGCTCTCGTCTGATCATACTTGGATGGGTGACCACCTGGGAATGCGTGTTGTCGTCGCCATTGGACATGCTTGGGTTTACGGCATTGTTCACAGCCGTATCACGTTTAAACCACCGGCTCGCGACTGATCATACTTGGATGGGTGACCACCTGGGAATACAGTTGTCGTGACCAATCGAGCTCAGCCGGGAGCAGCTCAATGGATTCGAACCCACGTCTTCAGGCCGACCACAGGGATGTAACTACACCGCTACGGGAGGACTGTACGAGGTGTCAAACATCCCATTCACCGGCTCTGCGCCGATGCGAGTGGCCGATTGACACTGGGGCCAGGCACTCTGCTTCCTGTTCCATGCTGGGCTGTTTGCGCCCGTGTTAACAGTGCCTGCCCTTCACCCCGGCGCTGCGGGTGTCGGGTGAATCTTTGATCTGCTTCAGACCAAGCTCTGAGATCTACCTACACTACAACGACGACAAACTACAAAGCTTCAAATATCAATTAGCACCTCAGATGTGTGGGTTGATAAACTTCATACACAATGGACAAATTTAAGAGTGACTGTGCATTAACAACACATGTGTTGTTCGCGACCCTCCGGCATGCACCATGTGATGCCACCTGCCCCACATGGTCATAGTAACAGTGTGTTAGTGATACCACCCGAGTCACCCACATTACGACAGAAAGTCTGGAATCACCTTTAACCTGAATTGTTGTCAAAAGTGACAGGGCTGGTAATTTAGTCCAAGAGACTACGTTGCCGTTCGCCTCTGCTGGACGAGCGGGGTGAGTCTTTTATCTAGGATGCGCCCCATCTCCGGGTGTTGACGGCGTCGTCGTGACACCACCCGAGGCAGCTACACCACACGGGAGGAGTATAAGGATCTGAACCTGACTCCCATGGATGTGACACACATCAGGTACCGGCTCGCTCCCTACTGTTTGGCCGAGCAACCTGGAACCTGTGCGAATGTCATGAAAACGGTCTCCACCAAGGAGGAAGTGCATGGTTGGACCAAAGCCAGCAGCTACCCACCAGCCAGGAACCCTCCTCCCGACAACACTGACTGACACCTTCTCCACCCCCGGACTCAATGTGAGTGACCCGTGCATGCTGACAGCGGGCACAGTGCTAATATTGCTGAAACTGAAAACATAAACATCGGCGATTTAATATCTGTTAGGCCATTCGGCCCAAGTTCCATCACACAAAGACCCACAGATGACGGAGGTCAGGCCCGCACACATACTGATGCTGATGCTGTGAGCAGTAGCGATTTGATGTTAGCTCTAAACACTGCCGACTTTATCTCTGCTGGGCCGTTGCGATGAGCAGCATCACACAACTAACCTAGTGCATACAAATCTGCAAACCTGGGTGATTTAATGCCCATTGCGCTATGGCCAAGTGACCTTCCGCTGTGTAAACGTCACGATTGAAGAAATCTGTGTAAACATCGGTGATCTGAGATTTGTTTAAGCAGCGGTGATTAGTGCCTGTGTGGACATCGATACTTGATGTCCGCTAGGTCAACGCACACACTGTCACTGAGTCTATGGATATCGGCCACGTGGTGTCTTTGTAGGTGTGGACGACTTGACATCTGCTAGGCCAACACACATACTGACACTGAGTCCATATATATCAGGGATGGGATTCCTGTGTGAACATTGACATTGATATCTCATCATAGCAACATCGCCCATGTCAGCCACATTGGTCGTAATGCGAAGCATTACGTTTGATGCGAGGGAAGGAGGAGACCCTCCCCCGCCGTTGTGGCGCTGCCTACTCACCTCGGCCGAGCCCCGGCTCGCCCCCCCCTCCTTCCTCCCACCCTCTTTGTCTGGCGCTCACGCCTCACCCGACGCCCGCTGCTCGCCACATCTCACCCTCCCCCCGGCCGCCAGCATTCGCACCTCCCCCCCCCCTTTTCCCTTATAAGGCCGCCCGCCAGCTCTCCTCAGGCACTCACCTTCCTGCCGTCTTCCGCGACTCTCCACATTTTCCTTTGGGCCTACACCTCGGACCGCTGACGCACACCAGCATCCACCAACCATGCCTCAAGGGAAAGGACGAGGACGAAAGGGCTCCCGGGCCGCCCCCCGGTCCCCGGGGCCCTCTACGTCGCCCGGGAGGGTCGAGTCACCAAGACCGGTCGCGGTCTCCCCCCCCGCGCCCTCGGACCTTTCCTCGGGCGCCAAGACCTCCTCAGTGCTGGAGGCTATCCAGCGCATGCAGCTGGAGCACCGGCAGGCCAACGAGGAGCACCGGCAGGCCAACACCGAGCACCGGCAGGCCACTGCTGACCTCCATGCCCGGATCGACCACATCAGCGCCAACGGGACCCGGCCCGCGCCAGAGGCGCCCCCGCCGGCCGCACCAACACCTCGGGCATCTGCCACCGCCGCGGCCCGACCGCCGCCGCCCCCCCAGGCGGCCCTCCCCGGAACGACGCACGCGGAGTACGGGAGGTACCACCACATCCTGCCCCAGCTGCAGCCCTCCACATCGCCTGCCTACCAGGGGGAGGAGACCCGCCACAACCCCGCCTCCACGGCCGACGCCGTCAGGGAAATCCTGGCATCCGCCGAGGCGCGGCATTCAACCAGACGCCAAGGCATCCCATCCCACTACATCTTCCCCTCTGATCTGGTGAGGCGAGGTCCCGAGAAGAAGCCAGTCAAGAGGGGGGAGGCGACCAACGACGAATACGCCCTCGCCCTCCTCACCCTCATCGACCACCCGGACTTCCCCGCCCACTCCGCCCCCGGACTCCACCACCATATCCTATCCATCTGTCGTGACAACCTCCTCTATCCCTGGACGACCGTCCGCCACTACTCTGAGGCGGTCTTTACCGCGATCGCGGACGGTACCCTCCCCCATGGCTGGCACGACCCAGTGGCCATAAACCTCCTCAGACTGGAGTCCCTCGCCATGCCTCCCCACTCCACCACCACCCAACTCCCCTCCCTCGACCCTGCAATGCCCCGCCCCCAGTTCCGCGGCCACACCGACACACGCGTGGCCTACAATAAGGAGACCCACGGCCCACTCTGCTATGCCTGGAACCGGGACCCCAACTCCTGCACCCACGCAGCCCCGGGGGAGGTCCACGGCCAGGGGGTCTCCAGACAACTACACGCATGCGCATACTGCGCCAATGTCCGGAGGGTACTAACCAGGCACAGCGAGGACGCATGCCTGGCCAAGCGCGCCCGGGCAGCGGCTCCCGCCTCGCCGGATTTTTGAGGAGCCGGCACCTCCAGCCCGGCACGGAGGCCCCAGACCGGCCCACCAACCCTATCAAAGCCGCCCACCACACTGCTACCAGCCCTCCGGACACCACCGCCCACCCGCCCGAGGCGCGGCCTGCCCGCCGCCTCGGCGCCGCCGTGCCCTCCGGCAACCACCCCCGCCTCGGGCCCCAGCGCCCCCTCAGTAAGGCTCCCATCGCCGCCCGGCGCCAATCGCCCGTCACCCTCGACCCAGACATCCACCTCGACCCAGGCGAAACCGCCTTCCTCTGCCCCCCTGAACCCACCGACCCCCCCACCGACCCGCCCCACGACCCCCCCCCCCCACCGCCCGCGATTTCGCCGCCCCCCTAGCCCGCCCCCGCCGCACCTCCTCCCCCGACCCCTGCCCTGACCGCCACCTCGGTACTACCAACCACATCGGCAACCACCGCCCAGTCGGGCCCCAGCGGCCCCTCAGTAAGGCTCTCACCACCGCCCACCGCCACCAGCCCGCCACGGACCACAGCCCAGCCCAGCCCAGTTTGCCCAAGGCGCGGCCCGACCGCCGCCTCGGCACTGCCGACCTCATCGGCAACCACCTCCAAGTCGGGCCCCAGCGCCCCCTCAGGAAGGCTCCCAGCGCCAGTCGCCCATCACAGAACACAGCCCAGCCCAGCCCAGTTTGCCCGAGGCGCGGCCTGACCGCCGCCTCGGCACCGCCGACCTCATCGGCAACCACATCCCTGTCGGGCCCCAGCGCCCCCTCAGTAAGGCTCTCATCGCCGCCCGGCGCCAGTCGCCCATCACGGACCACAGCCCAGCCCAGTTTCACAAGGAACCCTCAGGCCACAGCCCAGCCCAGCCTCAGAAGGAACCCTCAGACCACAGCCCAGCCCAGCCTCACGGAGAACCCTCCTCCGAGGGCACAGCCGCCGACCACGACACCACCATCATCAACCCGCCCGACCCGACCCCGACCCCCGTCCCACCCAGCCCTGAGGAGTTCGCCGGCCGACCTCCTCACCCGATCCCTCCAAGGAGCGGGCCGACCTTTATTTTGGCCGCCCGCCCCTTGTCGACCTACCCCGCACCGTGCACCTCAGACCACACAGCTCAGCCTCACGAGGGACCCTCTCCAGACAATCCAGCCGCCGACCTCAAGGCTCTGCCCTCACGACCCTCATCTCACCCAGATCTCCGGCCCCCACCTCGGGCGCCCCGCGCCCCCCGCCTCGGGCGCGCCTCGAGCCCTCTCCTACTATTTGGTGGAGGGCTCCTCGGCACCCCCTCACTCCACTGACAATCAACCGGACCACCGGACTTACTGACTCTCTCCTGCTCCTTATGAGCCTCTCTGCTCCCTCCTGGGAGCCCCTCATTATCCTTGATACCATGTCTATTTTTCTATTTACCACTGTGCATATATCTTCTTATTTCTACCTACACTTACCACTGTGCATATATTCATTATTTGTATGTACTTAACATTTCCGCTGAGGCGTGCAATAAACACGCCTTTCTTCCACCCACGCCTTGCTTTCTTCCTTCTCGCGCATCGGTCGTAATGCGAAGCATTACGTTTGATGCGAGGGAAGGAGGAGACCCTCCCCCGCCGTTGTGGCGCTGCCTACTCACCTCGGCCGAGCCCCGGCTCGCCCCCCCCTCCTTCCTTCCACCCTCTTTGTCTGGCGCTCACGCCTCACCCGACGCCCGCTGCTCGCCACATCTCACCCTCCCCCCCGGCCGCCAGCATTCGCACCTCCCCCCCCCCCTTTTCCCTTATAAGGCCGCCCGCCGGCTCTCCTCAGGCACTCACCTTCCTGCCGTCTTCCGCGACTCTCCACATTTTCCTCCGCCCACCCACCCTACTCTCCATTACCTACTCACTCCGGAGGGTGGAGGGCTCCTCGGCACCCCCTCACTCCACTGACAATCAACCGGACCACCGGACTTACTGACTCTCTCCTGCTCCTTATGAGCCTCTCTGCTCCCTCCTGGGAGCCCCTCATTATCCTTGATACCATGTCTATTTTTCTATTTACCACTGTGCATATATCTTCTTATTTCTACCTACACTTACCACTGTGCATATATTCATTATTTGTATGTACTTAACATTTCCGCTGAGGCGTGCAATAAACACGCCTTTCTTCCACCCCCGCCTTGCTTTCTTCCTTCTCGCGCATCAAACATGCCAGTGACCATGCTATTGTCAACACTCACCCAGGCCATCACTGCGCGATGTAACAGTCACGTCGCCCCAGTCATGCACATACTGCAATGTCCGTGATGTCACCACGCCGAAGTCGTCATGCGCGTCACTCAAGTCCATCAGGTCACTACGACCACGGTGTGGCCCACGTTCACGGCCTGACCCATGTCCCAGACATCACCCATGCCCATGGCGCCACCCAAATCACTCTCAGCAATGATGTTACCCACGTCCACAAGGTTACCCACGGTACCCACGTCACTCATGCCCACGACGTTACCCGCATCCACAGTGTCACCCACAGCCAAGTCGTCACCCATGGCCATGGCGCCACACACATCACTCTCGGCAATGATGTCACCCGCATTCA
Organism: Branchipolynoe longqiensis; assembly: GCA_030323885.1. Taxonomy (NCBI): domain Eukaryota; kingdom Metazoa; phylum Annelida; class Polychaeta; order Phyllodocida; family Polynoidae; genus Branchipolynoe; species Branchipolynoe longqiensis. Next base: position 70,212,392 of record CM059196.1, on the reverse strand, counting down.
TAATCTCACCCACGGCACCCACTTCACTCGCACCTGCGACGTTACCCATGTCCACAGTGTCACCCACATCACTCACGCCCACGACGTTACCCGTGGCACCCGCGCCCATGGTGTCAATGACATCGCCCGCAATGCCACCCACATCCGCGGCGTCACCCACGTCAACATCACCATGCCCATGGCACCGCCCATGGCCATGTCGCCCGGGCCAAAATGATGCCAATGGCATCACCCATGTCCATGACGCCACCCACATCACCCTCGTCGGTGATGTCACCCACGTCCACAATGTAACCCATGTCACTCGCGCCGACGACATTGCCCATGTCACCTGTGCTGGTGACATCAGTGGCATTGCACGCAATGCCACCCGCATCCATAACGTCACCCACGTCATCGCCATCTCCCTGGCATCACCCGTGTCCATGTCACCCAAGCCAAAACGATGCCAATGGGGGCCCCCGACATCGCCCACGGCATCAGCCATGTCAAAAGCGTCACCCACATCAGCCAGGCCAAAGGAACTACCAACCCCTCCGAACTGTGACCAGACCGGGCCTGGCGCTGTAGTGTAGGGCCTGGGCTGTCCTGCGGGTCATCACCACTCTGACATCCTAGTGACCCTGCAGAGCAGTATAGTGCTGGTCAGGGAAGCCCTGGAGGATCTGGCTGTCCTGGGGCTAGTTCATACTGCACGATCTCGCAGGAGGGCGGTCTGGGCGTGCGCAGCCCGTGACATGGGCCCCAGGGCACTAATGGCCCCAAAGCTGGGAGTCGGACACAATTCACTCCAATTACCTCCCGGGGTAACCTCGGTCGCCCCCCGAGCCCTGGCTTTGTGTTTGGCTCGGCTCGTGGCTACCCCTCGGTGGCTTCGAACCCGTGACCTGCACGGCCCTCTGCTGAGATGTAGGAGGTTGCCTCAATGAATTAACTAACTATGACATAGAACTACCCTAAAATTGACTAAGATTGTATAAGATTAAGAGTGTTATGTGAATAAAACCTCCATTTCCCAAACTGATATCGCTCTCCTGCTTTCCTGTCCGAATTGGTGCATAATTTCAAATTGTGGTTAATTCGGCAGAAAAGCCGGTGCTGACCCCTGGATGCTATTCCACACACTTAGAGGGACGCCTTTGTTCCGCCACTCGGGCACTCGGCCCGGTTCCTCCAACACATAACCTTTGTTTGACCACACCCACCCACCCTCTTTTTAAATAGGCTCGGCTCGGGGCTCCCCCTCGGTGACTTCGAACCCGAGACTTGCACTGCCCTCTGCTGAGATGTAGGAGGTTGCCTCAATGAATTAACTAACTATGACATAGAACTACCCTAAAATTGACTAAGATTGTATAAGAGTGTTATGTGAATAAAACCTCCATTTCCCAAACTGATATCGCTCTCCGGCTTTCCTGTCCGAATTATCCTGCTGTTGGTCGCGATGCGACAAAGACTGCTTTCATTACTTGTACATTTCATGAAAGCTGCCTGCAAAAGTGCTGCTGGCTTTTGCAAGTTACCAGCGGCACTCTCTCGGGGAGCAAATAGAGGTTTCACACCGGCAAGAACATGTCAAGACAGGCGCAAAACTATTTGTCCCTGCAGTGGCTGGTCGGGAGATGTTGGGGGTTCCATAAATCAACCGCCCTTAATGCTGCCACAGTGACATGGCTTTCTGTTTAGGGTTTGCTCCCTTAGCCTTTGGTTCTGTCAAGAACCTGTACCACAAGGCAGTGGTTTACAACTCTGCAGGGCAGGGGCGTCAAACTCCCTGGGGTATTGCAATACCTGCAATACCTGCATACCAACCACGGGTTGGTGTGCAGGTATTGCAGGTATTGCAATACCTCAGGGCCAGATGTCACTAAATACAGTATAACCCAGTTTAACCAAACTTGAAGGGACCCTAGAAATCTGTTTACATTAACCGATCATAGGTTTAACCGAGCTTTGGCTTCGACTTAGACTACCCCCCCCCACACACACACACTACTGCCCACACACACACTTACTTTCCCTGTCCAGCTCACCACCCTACACCCCCTCCCTCCTGCACACACCCCCCCCCCCCACCCACCCACACACACTAGTGCCACACACACACTCACTTCCCTCCTCCGGCTCGCTACCCTACTCCCAACTCCCCCGCCCCCAACACACACACACTAGTGCTAACACTTATCCAAACAAGTGTGGTCAAAGATGCTGTGGGGGTATCAGATGACAGTTTGGTTTAACCGTACTGGAAGTGATCCTGGGACCGACAATTTTGTTTGGATTAACCGATAATTTGGATTAACCGACTTTGGTTTAACCAACATTTTTATATGATAAATGGTAGTATTTTGGCGGGCCGCCGAAAAAAGTTTGGATTAACCGATCATTTGGTTTAATCGAGCTTGGTTTAAGGGGGTTATACTGTATTGCGGTGCTGCACCACGGGACTAAAACAGTTACAGAAACAAGTAGGTCCGTAGATATGTATGTCTAAATATATGTACCAATCCGATAACCCCTAGTGCCAGTCAGCAGGCGAACCTATCCTGGCCTTCGGTTAAAAGTCTGGGGAATCAGCATCAGCCTGTCAAACAGGCAATAAGTACCTAGTTTTGATTTTTAATTAGATGTGTTAAATCCCAGCTATATTTCCATTAGGTGTCTCCCATAATTGTACAAACATATATAAATATATATGTATATAAGAGTTATAATAAGTTTATATATATATATAAAAGGCCCCGGCGCGGTGCGCTTGTGCCGGCCTGCACCTGACTGCCAGTCTGCCTGCCCACAGGTAACCCGTGTGAGCGCGTCAACACGTCCCTGGTTCGCTTCCCAATGCGCGGCATCGCTGACCACGGCCACCGCCAGCTCTTCAAGTGCCACAACTCGGCCCGCACCGTCAGTGGCAAGAACTTCGGCTTCATCAACTGCAAGAACGGAACCTGGGCACCACTGCCCCGCTGCTTCCCCAGAGGTAGGTTCATTTGTTGTTATTTTTACGTATTATTAATACGCACCGTAGCAAACAAAGCAACAAATGAGACACAAGACATTTAATATATATATAGTTGGATGAGTAATTCCTCTGGCTGGTACCTCTAAAAGGCCCCTCCGTTTATTTTATGAAGCACATTTCCCTGCCGAATGGATGCAGAGACAGTAGCATGCAGACGCACGAGGCCCCGGTGCGCTGCCGGATCCGGTTAGGCGCTGCCCAGTAGGGAAGCCCAACTTCAAAGCAGCGCAGTGCTGCATAAACACATCGGCTGCACTGTCCCATCGGACCATTTCACCAATGAATAACCTAGCCTTAGCTTTTAATAATACTTGCGTAACAAGTTACACACCACATTATTAATACGCACCGTAGCAAACAAAGCAACAAATGAGACACAAGACATTTGATATATATATATATAGTTGGATGAGTAATTCCTCTGGCTGGTACCTCTAAAAGGCCCAAACCCACCCCAAACCAGCTAGTTATGACCTCCCGCTGCCAATATTGTGGCCACCCGAAGGTCCCTTCATAGTCTCTCCTGAAGAGACGCCCTCAGGTACTCAAACACAGTGTCTGATTTCCATTCCCCCCTTTCTTTTATTTTGAGTATCGAAGCGCCACATAGTCGTAGAAAGGTGACTCCACCCCTCCTCAGGCTGTGCGTGGAAAATTCCACTGGGTTCATACCCACCCGCGCACATAATAACCTTATTGATGTTAAGTAGAAAGAATATAGCATCGATACCGAACTAGCCCCTTTGGGCAGCCTGAATGCATGGGAGTTTCCCCTGGCTTCCACCTCCTGGGAAATGTTCTCCCACCCAGTATACGGCACACATCGCCCGGTCTGCTACTTTTGACACCGGTATTAGGTGGACCCGTTCTCTGTACTGTATTGTCTTCGACTTCCGGACCCTTACCATCATACCCCATTCATAGAATGCGAAATCCGATCTTAGTAGTGTCGAGTCCGACTCTGAAACATGACATTTACGTAGCAACGCCCTGAAAGAGACCAGCATTGCCGCCCTCAATGCTACATGCCCCCTGGTGTTCAGCATCATGTTAAAAATTGACCTTAGATGTTTAGTTAATAGAGGCGCTGCTTGCCTAGGCTTGTCACCCAAAATCCTACGGATCCCTGCCAAGCACTTCTTTAACCTGTGACTAGTGTAGTCGATAGGACCCATGCCCAGATCTTTCAGGTGGTTGCTGAGTGCACTCAGGTACTGCCTAATTGAATTATAACACGTGCGTCTCGCTAGAAATGATATGTACATACACGTTTGAGATGAAGAACATGGATATGGTGATAATTGTTCAGCAAATATTTCACAAAACTCAAGATATGCTTTAATTTGTACAGATCTAGTTAATTTTGTCGACTCCGCGTAGTGGGCGTCCTCGTATCGACCACGCTCCAGCCCTAGCCATGCCCAATCTGGAATCAACAGGAAAAGAGTTCATGGCAGCACATTGCCCGTGTAACGCCCGCATCCTGTATGCGCGCAATGTTTTTGTATGCTTCCAACCTGCTTAAGCTGTCACAAATTACGTTGTCTCGAGTGTTTATGTAGACCGATTGAACATCGAAGTTATGTCTGATCGACAGCCAAAATATTAATCTCAGCCAGGTCATAGTGTTCTTATTTCTACTTCTACCAGAGTTGAGGGCTGCCCTTACCTAGGTGTTATTGGTCACAAATACCACGGTTCTATTTTCCCAGAGGTAGCCCCACCTACGAACCCCCACCAGGATTGGCCATAACTCTAGCACGTTTATGTTGTCCGTCTTGCAACCCCCGTCTTTTGCATCCGCGAAGTGGTGTCCCAACCACTTCTCCAGCTGCCTCGCATTTGTTATTTTGAATGCCCCCGCCAGCCAATCCTCCCCGTGTGTAGGCCCAAATCCTGACAGCGAAGCATCACTGTACACTGAGATACATGGTTCAGATGATTTGATTATTTTGGCTTTCCCGTTGAAAGAACTGGCAAACTCCACCCACCACTTCAAGTCCAACCTGAACTCATCGTTGAGCCTCACCCTGTGCGTGCTTTTCTTCACGGATGCCACCAGATCGTAGACACGCCGTGAGAATGTTCTGCCACCATGGATTACCTTACAGCAGTGTGCAAGCACTCCCGCCAGGATTTCCAGCTCTTTCTTTGAGGCCTTCCACTTGCGTAAGAATGAGTGCAGCAGTGTCTGTAATTTATCTAATTAGTCAACTGGGAGTCTCAACTCCATCAATACCGAATGTATGTCAATATCAAAAAAATGTATAATGTGCCCCGGAGGTACCAGTTTTTTATAGCTAACATAAAACCCGAGCCTATGCAATATTTTCACCAGCACCCACTGAGCCTCCCTGCATTCCTGCTCCATGTGTGCCACCACGCAGAAGTCATCTAGATAGTTAATGCATTTTGTGTAGCCTTCTCTTACCATGCACCAAACTACCATGTCGCTCACTTTGGAGAATACATAGGGGCTGCTGCTCAGCCCCATGCACAAGCGGTTATCACACAGGTAGACCGTGCCTTCCCCAAAGTCCCATGCCAAGCCCTGCTTCTCCCTCGATGTAGGGTGGATGTTCACTGCCCTATACGCATTACTTATATCGACTCTAGCTAAGTAGTCCCCCACCTGCAGTATTTCAGTGACCGATTGCACTGAATTATAACAAAAGTTTGCCCGGCAGCCATTGGTGTAATCATTGACACATACCATCTAGACTCGAGCAATCCATGATGGCCCTAAAATCATCATGACCTTTCGGTACAGCGCCTAGGCCATGAATACATACACACGGTTTATCAACAACAGTCAGCAATTGTTCATCAATTTCAGATTGCAACCTCCCACACATTGCAACACCGATCTCACCCTTTGTTATTGAACCATAATTGGTCTTATTATAGTTACTGTCGCAAGACTCATCAATAACCCTGAATCCGAAGCATGCGCCTCGCAAGACATATTCCCAATCGGGATCCACATCGCCCCTACAAAGGCATTCAGAAAACACATGACAAGGTTTTATTTGTGCCAACACCCCATCGATAATGTAAACACAGTCACAGTAACCCATTGTGCAAGCAGAAAAAATTTCAATGTAGTGTTCTGTCCAGCTGTAGCGAATCTCCCTGTCCACTACCCAGAGGGTACAAACTAGATCACCACCCTCGCTGCGGGCTGGGTCTGGGCCGATTACCCGTCGTCATTCCGATTAACCAACTCCCGATGCGAGACCCCGAAGTCACCCGAGGTGAGACTACCCCCAGCTCAGCCTTTGTCCGTGCCGGTCCCTTTGTTGTAGTTACGCCCAGTGGCAGTCTCAGACACGAGATCCCTGCCCGGGTCTGTATGTGTAGCACTCGCCTCCTCCTCTGTTGGTTCTTCCATCACAAACAGTTCCCTTTGTTTGCCGTCGTCGCTTCCCTCGCTAATCCCCAAGTTGGGATTAGCGACCACGTCGGTCCCGCCTTCCAAGTGTATACAGTGATTCAACCGCCCGGTGGCGGCATCTTCAAGGGGATTACCGGCATCCTCACCATTTTCTCACTGCTGCGGATTTCCTCAGCGCCCTCCTCCCGCATACCGACATCAATGTAACCGAATTTTGACAGTCAATATTTTTTCTGCGGGCAGGCCTCCGCCACCTGGCTTTTACTGCGACACGTTAAACAATAATGATGCCATGTGCATTTCTCCCACGTACAACCATCCTTATTGTAGTTGTGTGCAAAACACGAACCTCTCACCTTCTGATGCGCACTCCCCCTGGTTTCACTTTCCTTACTGTACGTTCCCTTTGGCTTCCTCACCTCTTTGTACCATTTTGAATTGTCCATATTGAAATGCAATAACGATAGGCCATTTTCACCCATCTTGAATGCCCGCAGCCCTTTCTCCTTCGCCTTCTCCCGTATCGCCCTATCGTACCCCTTATACGCCTCATCCGAATAGTTATTTGTTGTAGCGTGCATGCACATATATGCCAGGTGGCCTAGATAACCCATTAGTGCATCCACATCCAATCCTGCCTTCTTGGCCCTCTTGGACCCCACACACAAGCAGCATACATTAATTAGTTCATTATAACTAAGATTCTTCACATTCTTCCTCCCTTTTGTATATTTATCCAGAGCAAACTTACTGCGTTTCTTCCGACGGCACCTCTGGCGGTCCCTGCTCCGTTCCCTACTGCTGTCCGTGTCCGACGATTCAGATGACAAACTCAACGAATCACTGCTTGGGCTGGAATCCGGGTCCCTCACGGCCGCCTCCTCCTTGTGTCGCCTACTGCTCTTCCGCTTCTTTTTCTTCTTCTTCTCCTTTTGTTTTGTCCTTGATCTGTGCTCCACCATGTCCTCATCCTCTGAACTGAGTTCCTTCTCCAGTTCCGCCCTTAGCTTCGCCTTTCATCTCTCAAGCACTCTTTGCGCCAGTCTGCGGCCGAACTCCAGGTCCTCCTCATCTGCCCCCACATCTACCACACTGGCCGATTTACTCACAGCCCCTTTCGTCTCCTTCACATCACTAATAGACATCGCCAGCATTTTATCGGCCATGTGCAAAAAGGTTAAGTTTAATTTTGTAAGTCATTAGTTTAACCCGGCCGCAGTTCGAACCAACATCCACACAGGAAAATGGTGTTCAACCCATTCGGCCATTCTGTCTAGTCCAAAGCAATATTGTCAGTAAAGACAACCATGTGCATTTGGCTATCTCATTGACGCATAATTTCTAATTGTGGTTGATCCGGCGGACGAAGCTCGAGACGCTCACATCACTAAGCGGAGCATGCGCCCCTCCCCCCTCCTCCGCCTCACCCGCATTCGGGCTCCAATTTCAAAGGCGGTTTGTTTGATTCCGACACGCCCGCTTTGACCCATGCACTCCCACATCACAAAGCTTGCGGAAGCAGATAAAAGTCACCCACATCACACAGCAGGATGCAGCGAACCCGACGCGCCACAATTCCGAGAGGCTGACCGGCAAAGCATGCCACCAGGAGGGTGTCGGCGACGCCACAGACCGATCCGAGCGATTCTATCAACTCGCAAGATGGTGACCCATCCCCACAGCCCCCCTCGGCACCGGCCAGGCAGTCGGCCCGCGCGAGGAAGATGTTGGCCAGGGCGAAGCAGGCCGACGGGATGCTAAGGATGCAGGCATCCATCGACGCCATTGAGAAGCGATGGGGGGCCCAGGAGACACACGCCGCCCAGCCACAGCTAACGCACGCCACCGCGAAGCCACCCGGTCACCATACGTGTCCCGCACCCCACCGACGCGGGGCTGGCACATGTCAACAGACCGGCGCCTCCCCAGCCACGCCAGGACATTGTCGCCAGCGTCCCCAAGCGCTGCACCAGCTAGAGGTCGCACCAGCTCGCACACAGGCCGCGACGTCCGACAGATAAGCCCGGCGAGCATTTGGTTCTCGCCTTCCCCGTCGCCGTGACACCGGAGCAAGCGCTGTTGCGAGAAGCACAGGGCGGCCCCCGCCTGTCTCGTCCGGCCGGCCCTCACGAGGCAGGCCCTCCAGAGGCTCATGGGCCGCCTCGCACACATAAGTACCTGCATTCCGGGGGCCAGAAAATTCATGTGCCGTATTCTCCACAGTTTTCAGGCGGCCACCACGACCGGCTCCGCCGATGTGGACATCGACCTTCTGCGTGACATCTGTTGGTTCCGCGACTTCGTGGCCAGAGGGAACAGTGTCTGCCTCCTCCCGCCCCCGTCGTGGCCTGGGTGGGTAATAGAGTGCGACTCTTGCCAGAACCAGTGTTTCTCTGAGGCCTACGACGAGGCCATGATCGCTGCCTACCCCACCATCTACCAACTCGAGGCTGTGAACCTCGTCCTCATCGAGGTCGTCGTCAACACCGACAACGCGGCCTCGGCCCAAGCCCTCGACTCCGAGCATGCTTCAGATCCCACCCTTGGCGCATCCGCCTGCGAGATCTGCCTCATCGCGGTGCTCGGCTCCTTCACGATTACAATCCACCACAAGCCGGGGATCGAGCTGGTCCTTGCGGATGCCCTCAGCTGAGCGCATTACTCCCGGGTCGCCCTCGAAGTTGTGCATGAACAGTGTCGCATAAGGGGGATCGTACGCATAAGGGCCATACACTCCCCCAACATTTTTACACATGAACTGTAATTCTCTTCCCCAGATTATGACTGGCAGGCCCATGAGCACCTCATGACCATCCACCGTGCTGCCATCACCCAAGGGACCTGGCACAACCGTGATCGCCACGCGAGGCGGTACCTGGAATTCATGCTCGGTTGGAGCATTGATCATCTGGCCCCCGCCCCGTATGACATCGGGCATTTCATCGGCCACCTTCATCGCGAGCTTCCCTCCCCCAGCTCGATCGCAAACACCCTCTCCAGGGCCCGGTCTTGGGACCGGGAGGCGAGAGGGGACGTCACCCCCTTCGATGCCCCGTTCGCAGAGCGGGTCAGGAAGGGCGACGAGAAGCTCTTCGCCGTCCCAGTGAGGAGGGCCCTCGCCATCACCCCCGAGATGATCCCCGGAATGTACGCCCACTTACGCTCCCGAGGGCACCGAGGGGTCGCCCCGTGGGCGACGGTTGTCATTGCGTACTTCACGTTCATCTGGCAGTCCAACCTGTTGTCGCCCTCCCACACCCCGTGGGGAGGTCCGCGCACACTGCGCCGCGATAACGTCTAGCACACCCCGGGCGGCCTCCGCATCTCCTCCTCCAAGACCATCCGCACCCCGCCGCAGGTAGTCTCGCTCTTCGTCCCTGCGCTTCCCGGGTCGCCAATGTGCCCCGTCCGCATGTGGGAGAGGGTGGTCTCCCTGGTGCCTGCTCCAGGCGACGCCCCGGCATTCCTTGCCCGCGTGGGGATGCCTCTAACCCCCCCCGTGACGTCACCCCCCCTTCTCTGGGCCGCCCTCGAGGCCGCTGGAATCCCAGAGGCCGCCAGGTACAGCCTCCACAGCCTTCGCAGGGGCACTGCACAGGCCTGCTCCTCCAGGGGGGTGGACCTCTCCACCATTATGGCCCATGGGATCTGGGATTCGGACGCAGTGTACGTGTACGTTCCAAGGGTCGTGCCTGCAGACGCCCCGAGTGCCTTGCCATTATGCTTGGGTCGGCTCCAGGGCCTACCTCCTCGGGCTCCCAGGTCCTCCCTCTACCATCAGCCGACATTGACCAGGTGGACTGAACCCACACCTCAAACGACATTTATTATTGAATACTGAAATTAAACCTGTGTACCATTTATATTATTGTATTTGAATAAATCCTCCTTCTCCCACACCAGTCTCGGGCTTCCTCTGTCCGAATCGGTGTCTTATGCCAAGTACACACCTACCGTTTACGATTCGCGCACTAAAACTCATGCTACACACACCAGTCCATAAGAGGCACTGACTTGTGTTCTACTTATTCCATAGGATGTGTTAACGGCTTTGAGAAGTTTGAAAGCAAGTATTGCTCGGGGGAAGCGCTGATCCGCAACTGGCTTAAGAAGTCGATCCTGGAGTGCACGACCATGTGCAACCTGCATGACCGCTGCACAGCCATGCAGCACGACTCCAACTACTGCAAGCTGTATGAGGACTGCAAGCTGACCACGGCCTACTACAACACCTACACCGTCTACATGAAGACAGAGCAGTGCAAGCCACGATAGGGGGTGGGGTGACTACTGAGGGGTGGGGTGACTACTGAGGGGTGGTGACTACTGAGGGGTGGGTGACTATTGAGGGGCGGTGACTACTGATGGGGTGGGTGACTTCTGAGGGGTGGGTGACTACTGAGGGTTGGGTGACTACTGAGGGGTGGGTGATTACTGAGGGGTGGGTGATTACTGAGGGGCGGGGTGACTACTGATGGGTGGGGTGACTACTGAGGGGTGGGTGACTACTGAGGGGTGGGTGACTACTGATGGGTGGGGTGACTACTGAGGGGTGGGGTGACTACTGAGGGGCGGTGACTACTGATGGGTGGGGTGACTACTGAGGGGTGGGTGACAACTGTGGGGTGGTGTGACTACTGAGGGGTGGGTGACTACTGAGGGGTGGGTGACTACTGAGGGTTGGGTGACTACTGAGGGGTGGGTGACTACTGAGGGGCAGTGACTACTGAGGGGTGGGTGACAACTGAGGGGTGGGTGACAACTGAGGGGTGGGTGACAACTGAGGGGTGGTGTGACTACTGAGGGGTGGGTGACTACTGAGGGGTGGTGTGACTACTGAGGGGTGGGTGACTACTGAGGGGTGGGTGACTACTGATGGGTGGGGTGACTACTGAGGGGTGGGGTGACTACTGAGGGGCGGTGACTACTGATGGGTGGGGTGACTACTGAGGGGTGGGTGACAACTGTGGGGTGGTGTGACTACTGAGGGGTGGGTGACTACTGAGGGGTGGGTGACTACTGAGGGTTGGGTGACTACTGAGGGGTGGGTGATTACTAAGGGGCAGTGACTACTGAGGGGTGGGTGACAACTGAGGGGTGGGTGACAACTGAGGGGTGGTGTGACTACTGAGGGGTGGGTGACTACTGAGGGGTGGTGTGACTACATAGGGGTGGTGACTACTGAGGGGGTGGTGTGCAACCTTCCAAGCACCTTCCTCCAGCCCCATACTACTAGTGTTCATATTATACCTTATATGCAGCATTAGAGGCTTTACAATTCAAAGTTTCCAACATTGTAACTGTAACCAAAATCAGCTTTCTTTTCAATATTATTACTGCCACATTTCATTTAGGATCATACTGAAAACTAAACATGTGTTGATATGAAGAATGTACACTTGCGGTGAGTAGGGTGAAGGGAGGTTGGTAGGAGGGGTGGAAGGTACATAGGTAAGAGGTGAGGTAGTTTGTGGCGGAGTGAGACGGTGGTGGGAGGTGGAGTATAGGTATGTGGGGTGCTTGTTGAAGGATAGGTATGGCGTATCAAGTGGACAGGACGGAAGTAGTTTTTGAAAGTGGGGGGGGGGGGGGGGGGGGGGAGGGGACTCTGGTTGGGGCTAACCCATATGAGGTTGGGTAATACGCTGGGCAATGTGTTTTGAAGGTTGGTTTAAAAAGTTGTTATTGACAGTAAGAAGAGTAGGTTTGAGGTGAATGTACGATGGGAACAATCAAAGGGTCTAACATACACTAACCTACAGTAAGGGTGACTGCGATAAATGTGCATAAACTTGTTGCTGCCTGAATACAGACATAGTAGAACAGCTTCCTGTGTGGCGCGGCATGGTGACACCTGTAATAAGGCCTTCTGCCCGTGGAAGGGTAACCCTCATGAACCTCATTGCTGTCTTAAGCAATTCTCGCACTCTCAATTTACGACAATATACTTCATCACCAATTCCTCACCAAATAGTCCTTGAATCCGGAATTTTAATTATGAAATCAAATTCTAAAGGGATGCATGCATTGATAACATAACTATCTCTATGCCTAAGAATGCATTGAAGTATCCTACAATGCAAGGAAAAGGGTAAAGCTTGTTTTATTTAACGATGTGTCTAGAGCGCATTGATTGTTAACATCGGCCATTGGACATCAATACAATGCAAGGTGTGCATACCTGTCAAGTACTACCTTTTGGCCGTAAAGACTACGGTTTTACAGATAAAATTACAACTACGGCCGTAGGTGAGCAAACCATACGGTTTTCGGCGTATTTGAATTCTCAATTTTTCTTACCACTGACATAATAGGAATGTAACTATTTATTTATTTTTTACAAATATTCACTGGGAAATCAGGCCATCACTACCACTACCGACTCAACTGGGAACCGAACTCCCGACCTTCTACATGCGAGGCCCACCCTCAGTGCATACCTGTCAAGTACATTTTGGCCGTAAAGACTATGGTTTTGACAACCTTAGACTACTGTTTTCATTCTTGAGGGTTGACACCTATGGGTGTGGGTTCGTTAAAGCCCATCTCATACTGAAACTAGTTATGTCCTTAGACATAGACTTCCGACAGCAAGCAATTCCCGATCTCACTCAGGGTATGCATGCCTTAAGGTTGGAGTGTCGAGGTGTGGGCAGGGGTGAGAAACACGGCTGCGACGAGTTGGTAGCTTTCTGACCCAACACATGCTGCACCCAGCGGTTAGGCGGCGTACGACTGAGGAATGGCAACATATATGTGGTGGCAGGCGAGTGGTTCATGTTATACTGGTGGCAATGAGTAGCTGGGGCCTTCGTGCGCATCCGTCTGACTGAGTGAGAGCGCCAAATGGACTGCGACGTGACAGATATAAATCGGCACTGCCTGGCACCGTCTACAAAAACATGTGGTAGGTCTGCAGTCGGCGTTTTTCTCGCAGGGGAAAAGCGGGCGTTTTTAACAAACATCAAGTTTGGGTTGTCTACTCTAACCCAGCTAAATGAACGCACATAAAAGCAGTTTCTTTAATTGTCAGCGGCAAGTGAGACCCTTAGGGTTTGGTTAGTTTGAATGGGCACCGACTTGTAACTTACGCATGGTGACATTATACGGTTATAGTGCTGCACCACACGAAGATAGGCCTCCAGCACCATGACTTGATAGCACATATCAGTGCTTTCCCTACCCTAGCTTTGTGAGTGCCAGACTCGGTAGTGACTTTGCAAGTCATTGGTTCGACTCATCCAGCGTTTCCCGCACAGCAAACCAGCCAGCACTCTTACCAATTCGACCATCCAACCTGGTTGACCCTTCAGTTGTAGTGCCCATGTGGTTTATTTGCTCCTTACGTTTAAATTCGCTCTCTAACACTACAATACTGATAAACAGCCAAACATGACAAACTAAAACTAAGGCTTTGAAAAATAATGCACTCACATAGTATTGTTTTGTTGAGGTTTTACATCCTAGAAACATATATGCTGATACGATAGGACACAGTATTGAATGTTGAGAGTACTACCGTAAAAACTTGCGTATTGCATGAGCCGGCAGGTAAGTCGAGGTAATTTGTTGACTATACATAGTTACTGGTGAACTGATAGCGAAAAGGTAGGAGATATGATGCGCGCATAAGTCGAGGCGCTTCTAAGAACCTCGTTTTTTTTTTGTTTCTTGAATCGACTTAACCGCAAGTTTTTATGGTAAGTGAATACCACTACACAGGTTTATTTCCCTCTACCCACAACTTATCCAAACCACAGGCCCAACGTTGGAGGCGCATTGATAATGGTATCTGCTTTGTATACTTATGTCCTCTTCTTTTAATTTTTTTACACCGCATGTGTATATGATTTTCAATATTTAATCAACTTGTAGACAGAAATCAATCCATGTATAATTGATTCATTAAAACATAAAGGGACCGGTAATTAGTCACCTATTAGTTTATCAAAACTTTCATATAGTTGGTTATATGTGACCATGTATACTAGAAATATACTCGCATATCAGCATACAAATAAACTGTTGTAGGTCTATTTTCATATACTTGGTAGTTTCGTTTTCTGTTTACGATACTGTGCTGAACGGCTTTTCACCTTGACGAAGCCACCTACAAAGAATGGATCCTGGACTTTGTAAATGTTGATAATAATTAGTATGTTGCTTGCTTATCCTACCGTTGAGCAATTATGTAGGTGTTGCTACATGTACTACTGGATCTTGTGACAGTAAATAAACCATCATATAATACAGAGGGCATTACTACGCAATAATACTGAATACACTTGTGCATCTAAAATTAGAACATCATCAATGTATTTCGATTTTAGAGATCTGGTTCATAAAGATACACTTTTTCCTAAAGAGATGGACTGATGCTGGGTTGTCTTAAATTATTTACAAAGTATCACAAACACGTTAAATATACATTGCACAGAAATATAAATAAAGGTTGTTGGAACGATCTCTCGCTTTTTGATTGTATATTCGCTCGTGTCTTCTGCATAATTTAGTGCAGCAAGTATTTTTCAAGTTAAAAAAAAAAGACTCAATTTAGTACATTGATTGGTGGTTTTTGTGTTTATTCAAGGCATTATATATTCCTTCCAATTACAATTCCTCCCGAGAGAATATAGTATGATAATTGAATCAAGTAATGAGTAGTTAATAAGATAATAGTGAGAGCTTACTCATGTACCGCCCCCTAGTACACAGTGCGTGCACTATCAGTTGGCCATGTACTGTGGAACTCAATGGCGACTCGTCACTGGTGGGACTTGTACCGTCAGATGGCAGCCACTGACAAGCTCGTACACCCCAACGGTATTGTCACAGTCTAAGCATGGTGAGAAGTGAGGCGCCCTCCCATGTGGTCCTACTCGTTACTGTTAGCTTGTGTGCAGTGATGCCCCCTGGTAATCTGTTATCCGACCAATGGTACTTTAAAGCATCTGCCCTAGAAGTACATCAGGGTTGCGATGATATGGTTAGCTATTTGATTAAAGGGACCAGATATAGGTCGCTGGCGACGGGAACCGTACTCCGACAAATGCTCTCCAAGCACAACCTTGTTTGGTTTTTATGTTTAAAGAACCAAATATGTGTGGGGAGAGTAGGGGACCCACTTCACCACCAGAAGTGGGTCAGTTCTGAGGCTGGGACTAGCTGGCAGCTGTTGTTTTAAAAATGGCTGGGTGAGTGGAGATAAGGGAGAGTAAAACTGGGGTATTTTCAATCTTCTTTAGAGTAGTTCAATCAGGAAATATATTTGTGTAATGTAAAATATATGTTAGTACAATTACATTGCATAATTCAATGAGAAACAGATATAGATGAAAAACGTTTTTTTGTTGATGAATGTAAAAAAGGTTCTGCTGTGTATGGGGTTTGAACCCACACCACCAAACAACTTCAGATTACAAGTTCAACACTCTAACCACTAGGCCACTAAGACCCCACATAATTAGTAATGTCACTTCAGGCTATTTGTGTATAGGACGTCACATATACAAGGTATGTATGTATGTATGTATGTATGTATGTATGTATGTATGTATGTATGTATGTATGTATTTGTTTGTTGTTGTTTTACATCCTAGCAACATCTAAGGTCATATCAGGACCGGTACCGACTTGTGACAGTGCACACGCATGGCAACTCTATAGTGCTGCCCCACTGGAATACCAGGCCACCAGCACCATCACCATGACCTGATATCCCACTCAGTCACATTATCATGACACTGAGCCAACCAGTCCTTTTCCTATCCTAATAATGCCGAGCGCCAGACTAGGAAGCAACAAGTATCAATTTTAAAGTCATTGGTTTGACTCGACCAGGATTCGAGTTAGAGCGTCGGTCTCCCGTGTTGGTAGATCTTGGGGTCGTGAGTTTGAGGGTCATGAGTGCACACTGTCACAAGTCGGTACCCGTCCTGATATGACCTTAGATGTTGCTAGCACGTAAAACAACAACAAACAAACAAAACAAACATACACACACACGCACATGTTTTATATGTGACGTCCTATACACAAATAGCCTGAACTGAAAGTAGTAATCATGTGTGGTCTCTGTGGCCTAGTGGTTAGAGTGTTGGACTTGTAATCTGAAGTTGTTTGGTGGTGTGGGTTAAAATCCCATACACTCCAAACCTTTTTTACATTCAACAACAAAAAAACGTTTTTCATCTATATCTGTTTCTCATTGAATTATGCAATGTAAGTGTACTAACATATATTTTACATTACGCAAATATATTTCCTCATTGCACTACTCTAAAGAAGATTGAAAATACCTCAGTATTACCCTCCCTTCTCTCCACTCACCCAGCCAATGGCACAACAATCTAGGTCACTCTCCTGTACACCACCAAGTAGAAAAGTTCAGTACTAAGCATGCACCACTCCTGTGGCACACATCTGAACTATTCTGAGTTCGTTTGTTTTCCCGACGAGGAATAGATAGTCCCTTTAACAACTTTTCAACTGTCAAACTAAGCTCCTTCCTGGGATACTGATAAAAGATCTCTACTTTTACCAGCTAGTGCCACCCTAGTATGCGTTACTACTGTCACAGGGCACGACTGGTGGTGCTTCTGTGTAGTGTCAGGTTCCTGGGAGTCCTGCTGTGTTGTATCAGGTAGCGATGCCTGGTGGTATGCTGTATTGTATCAGGTAGCGATGTGTGGTGGTATGCTGTGTTGTATCAGGTAGCACTGCCTGGTGGTAGGCTGTGTTGTATCAGGTAGCACTGCCTGGTGGTCCTGCTATGTTGTATCAGGTAGTGCTGCCTGGTGGTATGCTGTGTTGTATCAGGTAGCACTGCCTGTTGGTATGATGTGTTGTATCAGGTAGCGATGCCTGTTGGTATGCTGTGTTGTATCAGGTAGCGCTGCCTGGTGGTATGCTGTGTTGTATCAGGTAGCAACGCCTGGTGGTCATGCTGTGTTGCATCAGGTAACACTGCCTTGTGGTATGCTGTGTTGTATCAGGTAGCGCTGCCTGGTTGTCCTGCTGTGAGCTGTCAAGTGGCACCCTCTGGTGGGAAGCGTGTGCTGTGTCAGGTTGCATTCCTTGAGATCACTATGGCTTCCAGCCTGTGCTTAGTGTACTCTTCTATAGGGAAATAGGAGACCAGAAGGAGGCGTCCGTCGAACCGCTTCCTGAAGAGCTGTCCGCATGCTTCTACAGCGGCCGTCCACAGGGCAAACACCACATACACCTAGACATGGCAAGGACAACCACCAAGTACTTAGTGAAGCAGTCTCACAAGTTTTTGTAGACCTAAAGGTTAGCTAACATTTTCAACACCTAAATATAAGTTTAACATCCACCAATATTCCCCACTATATCTAAAAGTCAATAAGATACGTTCCCAGTTCCCCACAGTGGGACATATATACATGCATCGACATGCAATAAGTCATGAAAACGGCGTAGCCTACTTTTGTAACTTACTCATGCAGAGCTACACCCAGACCTTGATTCAAGACACATAAAATGATACATGGCTCGTTAGTTTTATGGTACCCTTATCTGAGCACTGTTATTAA
Source organism: Branchipolynoe longqiensis (assembly GCA_030323885.1). Taxonomy (NCBI): domain Eukaryota; kingdom Metazoa; phylum Annelida; class Polychaeta; order Phyllodocida; family Polynoidae; genus Branchipolynoe; species Branchipolynoe longqiensis. The sequence goes on along the minus strand of CM059196.1, from coordinate 70,194,421 downwards.
AGTTGCATGGTCCGATGAAATATAATTTTGTCAAAATTAAAACAACTACTTACATTTGATCCTATATATCTAACTTAGATACTCGTGTATTAGCTAATGATTTGGGACAGCATATACAGAATAACCAGTGAATTTATAAGCTCACCCCTTTAGACAGTCACTTTGAAACACCCATTATGCAGGGAGGCCATTAACCAACTAGGCCAATCTCGTGACCTCATTAGCCTCCCCCCAACCAAGTAGGCCTACTGTGCAGGGCCATAGAGGGGAAGGGGATATGAGGTGTCTGTGTCTGTGTGTGTGTATGTGTCTGTGTGTTTCCTGACTTGACTTTACAGAGACAGACATACACACAGACATACACGCACAGACATACACACACAGACATACATACACACACAGACAGACACCCATAGATAGGCACACACAGACAGACATGCACAGACAGCATACACATACACAGAAACACACAGACATGCACACACCCAACATACACAGACACACATACACCCGACCTGACTTTGCAGAGAGAGAGCCACACACACAGACAGACACACACAGACAGACACACACAGACAGACACAAACATACACACAGACAGACATTACCATACATACATATACACACAGACACACACAGACAGACACACATAGATAGACACAGACAGACATGCATAGACAGTACACCAGACACAGAAACACACAGACATGCACACACCCGACATACACAGACACACATACACCCGACCTGAGTTTGCACAGAGAGAGACACACACAGACAGAGACACATAGACAGACGCACACAGACAGAGGCATACACACATACATACACACACAGACAGACATACACAGACACACATACATGCACACATACACAGAGCCAGACAGACACATACACACATACATACCCACACATACACATACACAGATAGACACACACAGATATACACAGATACACACAGACATACATAGACAGACACAAGCAGACAACAGACACACATTATATTTTGTTAAAAACCATAGTGACATGGGCCTATGGCACTAATCCTTTCCCAGAATGTGCCCACCCCAAACAGAAATACCTACCTACAGTCCTGTAAGGTTCCAGGTCATCTCACATCACGTGGTCAGCGTGAGATGACCATCTGGGTCATAGCCACAGGACTTTTGGCAAGCTTGTCGAAATTATTTTTGGTTCTTTCAGCTCATATTACTTCAAAACTAATCATCTTTAATCAAAATCACTCCGGACTAATGATTAGTAGCTTGTAACGATCAATTTGATATATTTATCTCAAAAATAAGACAAAAATTCAAGTGCCATCGGGCCATGCAACTTTAAGCACAATGCACATGGAACATAAAGGTTACTTGTCTCAATTATCTCAAGAATCTTAATGCATATTTTGAATTCGTAGAAATAAATCAACTTACAAAATGTTGGAACTTGCTGCTTGTATTGGTTGCGGGAAATTCACGTACATTTACTTATGTGAAATACTTACTACTTACTGCGACGTTTATGTACATTTACTTTTGTGAAATATCTACTACTTACTGGGACCTTTATGTACATTTACTTATGTGAAATATCTACTACTTACTGGGACGTTTATGTACATTTACTTATGTGAAATATTTACTACTTACTGGGACGTTTATGTACATTTACTTTTGTGAAATATCTACTATTTACTGGGACGTTTATGTACATTTACTTATGTGAAATATCTACTACTTACTGGGACGTTTATGTACATTTACTTATGTGAAATATCTACTACTTACTGGGACGTTTATATACATTTACTTTTGTGAAATATCTACTAATTACTGGGATGTTAAATACACTTACTTTTGTGAAATATCTACTACTTACTGGGACATTTATGTTCATTTACTTTTATGAAATATCTACTACTTACTGGGACGTTTATGTACATTTACTTATGTGAAATATCTACTACTTACTGGGACGTTTATGTACATTTACTTTTGTGAAATATCTACTACTTATTGGGACATTTATGTACATTTACTTATGTGAAATACCGACTACTTCCTGGGACGTTTATGTACATTTACTTATGTGAAATATCTACTACTTACTGGGACGTTTATGTACATTTACTTTTGTGAAATATCTACTACTTATTGGGACATTTATGTACATTTACTTATGTGAAATACCGACTACTTACTGTCCCTTTGAAGGCGGCAACTTCCTTGACCTTTCCATATTTTTCACATCCCTCTTGTATTTCCTCTAAAATATCTAAAACGAAAACAAATACCACCATACCATCAACACCTAGGAAGACCTCATGAAAGTTCTGTTGAAATACAAACAAATTTAGCTAGATGTTTTACAACTCTTGTTATGAATTCAAAATTATTGAAAATTGACCCGATGTAGACAAGTTATGCTTTACTGATGGATATAATCATATACATTTAATCAGTGGAAATTTAAACCCCGTAAAATAGCGTAGACCTGAAAATTGACAGTGAATTAAACATGATAGCATAATGGTGACTTGGTCGTAATGCGAAGCATTACGCTTGATGCGAGGAAAAGAAGAGTCCCCCACCCCCTCCTGACCCCGGGCTGTCGCGCAGCATTCGCGCCTCGCGCGACGCCCGCTGCTCACCCTCGCCCTCCCCCGGCCCTGAGCTTTCACGCCTTCCTTGCCACTGCTCACCTTCTCCCTTATAAGGCCGCCCGCCCGCCTCCTTCAGCCATTCGCCTCCAGTCTCCACCACGCTGCCCTTCTTCTCTTCGGACCGCTCCAGGATGCCCAGACCGCCCATCCCAGCACCTCGGGCACACCTCGCCGGGGGAGCGGCGCAGAGCACACCGCCCATCCCGGCACCTCGGGCACGCGTCGCCGGGGGGGCGGCGCAGAGCACACCGCCCATCCCGGCACCTCGGGCACACGTCGCCGGGGGGGTGGACCCTCCCCCGCCACCTAAAGCAGCGCGGAAGGGAGCACGGACGGCCGCCGCGGCCACGCCGGGCCCCTCCTCGGGCACGCCGGGAGGCGCCTCGCCGAGCTCGGCCCCGGGTTCCCCCCCGGCGCCTCGGGACCAGCCCTCGGGCACCGAGGCCGCCACCCCCCAGGCGCCTCAACAGATCACGGCCTGCCCCGAGATCCTGCTCACACCTCGCCGGACCTCCTCACCGGATCCCTCCAAGGAGCGGGCCTCCTCTATCTTTGGCCGCCCCCCCCTTGTCGACCTAGGCCCCGGACACTCCCGCCCACACAGGGAACCCTCACCTCGCACCTCACACCTAAGACGACACAGCCCAGCCTCACGAGGGACCCTCCCCAGACAGCCCAGCCGCCGACCTCACGACACCGCCTTCACGACCCTCCTCTCACTGCTCCTCTTCCCGTCTTACCTGCTTTGGACCTCACCTCGCCGGACTCCACCTCGGACTGCTGCAACTCCTCAGGCCGCCCCAAGCATGCCAGGACAAGGCAAGGGCTCCCGGACGACCGCCCTGGCCACGCCGGGGCCCTCCTGCGCGGACGCAGGCCCCCGACACTCCCCGCCCACGCCTTGGTGCGGGTGGGGGGGGGGGGGTCTCCGGGGAGGCTCGCTGCGCCTCATCTGCCGCTCCACCCCTACCTCCCCCGCCCGTGCTCGTCGGGAACCAGGTCTGCCTGCCTGCCTGCCTGCCATCACCTAGGTCTGCCTGCCTGCCTGCCATCACCTAGGTATGCCTGCCTGCCATCACCTAGGTCTGCCTGCCTGCCATCACCTAGGTCTGCTTGCTGGTCACCCACGTCACCCACGTCACCCAGCCATGGCACCCTAGGTCTGCCTGCCATCACCTAGGTCTGCCTGCCTGCCATCACCTAGGTCTACCTGCCTGCCATCACCTAGGTCTACCTGCCTGCCATCACCTAGGTCTGCCTGCCTGCCTGCCATCACCTAGGTCTGCCTGCCGCCACCCTGCCTAGGTCTGCCTGCCTGCCTGCCTGCCTGCCTCACCGCAGTCACCATCGGATTGCTGGTCACCCACGTCACCCACGTCACCCAGCCATGGCACCCTAGGTCTGCCTGCCTGCCATCACCTAGGTCTGCCTGCCTGCCTGCCATCACCTAGGTCTGCCTGCCTGCCATCACCTAGGTCTACTTGCCTGCCATCACCTAGGTCTGCCTGCCTGCCTGCCATCACCTAGGTCTGCCTGCCTGCCATCACCTAGGTCTGTCTGCCTGCCTGCCTGCCATCACCTAGGTCTGCCTGCCTGCCTGCCTCACCGCAGTCACCATCGGATTGCTGGTCACCCACGTCACCCACGTCACCCAGCCATGTCACCCTAGGTCTGCCTGCCTGCCATCACCTAGGTCTGCCTGCCTGCCATCACCTAGGTCTACCTGCCTGCCATCACCTAGGTCTGCCTGCCTGCCTGCCATCACCTAGGTCTGCCTGCCTGCCATCACCTAGGTCTGTCTGCCTGCCTGCCATCACCTAGGTCTGCCTGCCTGCCTGCCTCACCGCAGTCACCATCGGATTGCTGGTCACCCACGTCACCCACGTCACCCACGTCACCCAGCCCTGGCACCCTAGGTCTGCCTGCCTGCCATCACCTAGGTCTGCCTGCCTGCCATCACCTAGGTCGGCCTGCCTGCCATCACCTAGGTCTACCTGCCTGCCATCACCTAGGCGCCTGCCATCACCTAGGTCTGCCTGCCTGCCTGCCTGCCATCACCTAGCTCTGCCTGCCTGCCTGCCATCACCTAGGTCTGCCTGCCTGCCTGCCTGCCATCACCTAGGTCTGCCTCCCTGCCTGCCATCACCTAGGTCTGCCTCCCTGCCATCACCTAGGTCTGCCTGCCTGCCATCACCTAGGTCTGCCTGCCTGCCTGCCATCACCTAGGTCTGCCTGCCTGCCTGCCATCACCTACGTCTGCCTGCCTGCCTGCCATCACCTAGGCCTGCCTGCCTGCCTGCCATCACCTTCGCTGCCTGCTATAACCCAGCCCTGAGGACTTCGCTGCCCCCCTGCTCGGCCCTCCTCGGACCTCCTCACCTCACCGGATCTCGCCAAGGAGCGGGCCTCCTCTTTTTTGGCCGCCCGCTCCCTGTCGACGCAGCCCCCGGACACTCGCCTCAAGGCCCAGGGGACCTGGACCTCCGAGGCAGTGCACTCCTACGTGCCCCGCCTCGCCCCCTCGGGCGCGCCTCGAGCCCTCTCCTCCGTTTTGGTGGAGGGCTCTTCGGCGCACCCCCTTCCATAGACCCTCAGGACTCCCTCCTCGGGCCTTTCCCTCGGCCGGACGCTCTCAGCATATAACCTACCCTCGATATCTTCTCTATAGCTGTTGATATTTGCACTGTTACCTGCCCTGTATATCTCTTCTATATGTTTTGATACTGATTGCTGTATATTGCTCTGTTTATATACTGCCCGAGGCGTCTCAATAAACGCCTCAGCTTCCCACTCCCGAGTTCTGTCTTCCTTTTCGCGCATCGGTCGTAATGCGAAGCATTACGCTTGATGCGAGGAAAAGAAGAGTCCCCCACCCCCTCCTGACCCCGGGCTGTCGCGCAGCATTCGCGCCTCGCGCGACGCCCGCTGCTCACCCTCGCCCTCCCCCGGCCCTGAGCTTTCACGCCTTCCTTGCCACTGCTCACCTTCTCCCTTATAAGGCCGCCCGCCCGCCTCCTTCAGCCATTCGCCTCCAGTCTCCACCACGCTGCCCTTCTTCTCCACCCACCCACCCAACTATCTCCTTCTAGCTCCCTTCCTGGTGGAGGGCTCTTCGGAGCACCCCCTTCCATAGACCCTCAGGACTCCCTCCTCGGGCCTTTCCCTCGGCCGGACGCTCTCAGCATATAACCTACCCTCGATATCTTCTCTATAGCTGTTGATATTTGCACTGTTACCTGCCCTGTATATCTCTTCTATATGTTTTGATACTGATTGCTGTATATTGCTCTGTTTATATACTGCCCGAGGCATCTCAATAAACGCCTCAGCTTCCCACTCCCGAGTTCTGTCTTCCTTTTCGCGCATCAGAAACTAACCGGAGAACTATTTACCATTAATAAAGTTAGTCAGACACTGCTTTACTAAAGCCTCTAAGTCGGGCTGTTAAAGGTGCATGGTCTGTTGAGCATATTTTCAAAACGCTTACCTACATTTGATTTCCAACTTAGATATTGGTGCATTAATTAATGATTCGGGGTTGCTTAAAAGTAATAATTATTTAATTTATTAGACCACCCCCATGGGCAACTACTTTAAAAAATCCATAAAGCAGGGACACTGCTGGTAAAGTCAGGTAATCTTGTGACCTCTTATTATTTCCCTAATTACAAGTACCACACAGGCCCCGCATGTCCCATGCCAATTTGGTGGTGCTCCACTTTGTCCAGAGGGGTCCTACAGAGATATAATTATATTTGTGTACTATATTACATTAACCGTATCAACCAGCAAAATTTAGTCGACGGTTCTTTTGTTGGGGGTGGGGGGTGGGGGGGTTGTGTCCTAGTAACATCTAAGTAAAACACTATTCTGCTCTACTTAACAATCGTATATACAAATAGCCTGAACGGAGACAACTATGTGTGGCCTGTGTGGTCTGGTGTTATTGGAGTATTGAACTTTTAATGTGAATTTGTTTGGTGTTTTGGGTTCAACAACAAAAAACCGTTTTTCTTCTACATGTGTTTCTAATTGAATTATGCAATGTAATTGTACTAACATATATTTTACATTAAAGCAAATATAATTCCTGTTTGAACTACTCTCAAGAAAATTGAAAATACCTCAGTTTGACTCTCCCTTCTGTCCACTCACTCAGTGATTTTCAAAACAGCAACTGAAGTCCCAGCCTCAGCACTCCCCCCCCCCCCACCCCCCACCGACCTCAGCACTCTCCCTCACCCAATTCAAGTGCAGTGAGTCTTCAACTCTCCCACCCCACTAAACATATCTGGTTATATAAACATAACAACTAAGCAGAGTTTTGCTTGGAGAGCATTTGTCGGAGTACGGTCTCCGTCACCACAAGGTATAATGGGAGACTTTAAGCTAGTGACATCTATTCGTGGAATCTGGAACCACTCTATTCGGGTACTTTCCAGCTTAAAGTTGCATAGTCCGATGAAATATATATTTTTCGAAACGAAAATACTTATCTACATTTGATTCATTATACCCAACTTAGATATTGGTGAATTAACTAGTAGTTTGGGAGAGCATATACAGAATAATCAGTGAATTTACTACTTCATCTCATGGGACACTTACTTTGAGGAAGTCATTAGGAAGGGAGGCCAGAAAGGAATTAGGTCAATCTCATGACCTGATTTGTCTTGCCCTCATTCCAGATACCATATATGGCGTTAGTCAGGTTCTAAGATATACACACATTACTAGGTCAACTCACATCACGTGACCATCGTGAGATGGTAATCTGTGGCATAGCGAGAGGACTTTTGGAAAGCTTTTCAAAATTATTTTGGGTTCTTTCAGCTCAAATTGCTTCAAAACTGGTCATTTTTCAATAAGACAAAGATTCACACGCAATCGGACTATGCAACTTTAACTGGCAGGGTCTATTATATTCACTGATTTTACTAGTCATTGTGATATGAATATTTACTCTATGTGTGTATGTATGTACGTATGTATGTATGTATGTATGTATGTATGTATGTATGTATGTATGTATGTATGTATGTATGTATGTATGTGTGTGTATGTATGTATGTATGTATGTATATGTTGGTATATGTTGGTATGTATGTATGCGTATGTATGTATGTTGGTATGTATGTTGGTATGTATGTATGTATGTATGTACTGTATGTATGTTGGTATGTATGTATGCGTGTGTGTGTATGTATGTATGGTGGTATGTATGTATCAGGTTCACATCCATACATGCCGTAGTTACAATGTGCTTCATGTGACTAACGGGGGTGGCCGTACCGTAGATCTCCTGTGGCTGGTATGGCTTGCCGGCCTCCATAGCGTTCAACACCCGCAGGATGGGGCAAGGCAGCAGCAGCAGGTCGCGGTGTGACAACTCTGAACAACCCGACAAACAGCACATTAGTAAATGTTCTACACTTGGCCAGCTCGACGCAAAACGCTACTTTCTTAGTCATAAGTCAATTTAAATTAAGATATATCGCAATCGGTGATAAGGTCAGACATGAGCCCGACACCGTACTTGTAGTGTTGGCAGCAGCCAGTACATGGCGTCCCCGCTCATTACAATGACAGTTTGTGATATTTGGCGGGTATTTGACAATGACAGCTTCTATTTAACAACTATTTTACTGTGCTGACAGTATCTAATGATAACTGCTCGCTTAGTGGAGCTTTATGGAGTTTTCAATGAGAAATGGAACAGCACGCGCAATGCGCCCCTGTAAACCAGGTCGAGCTGTTGCCAGTTAGCTGGTTACCTTGTGGGGTGGTGAAGAAGGCGTGATTTAGCACGGTGCTCGCGGACGGACGCTTACACCTGTCTGTCTGCAGTAAGCTGCAGAGGGAGACACCACATGGCAGTCAGTCCCCTATATATAGGTTAGAGCAACAGGCAATTACACAGAAACGCACTCAGTTCGCCCTCGGTGGTAAATAGCTTGTTTTGAAATACATTTAAATGAATTCATTTCACTTGTCCTCTCAAGGATATTATATAACATTATTTTATTTTAGCCCCTGAAAATCGAGTGGGTTCTTTTATTTTGCTTAAAATTCCCACCATGGAAACATGCTAGAAATGTTAATATTTACGGATATATTTACTATTCCACTGTGAAAGAGCAGAATGCTCAAATATAATTTACTTGGGAGGATCAATATAATTATGTTCTACTAGTGGGGCGGCTTTGCTAAAAAAAAACAGGTTCGATTGTGCACTTTCCCTTAAAAGCATGAAACTTGCCACATGGTTAGAGTAACACAATACAAAGATTTTTAGTCCAGGGGCCACTGAAAATTGCACACCGTATGGTGGCCATCTTAGATTTCAAAATGGCTGCCATTGTGGACCTGCTTTGTTAAATATCTCCTTAACTAGTACAGAGATCGAGACAGTTGAAACACATATACCTACATTTTAGGGTTCTATAGTTGAAGATAGCCACTATCCAACGGCTATTAACATAGAATATCATCAGTTAACAGGTCGACACTCAATATGTGAAAGAAGAAACTCTGGGCTTTGCCAAATTACTACACCAACATACCACCTGTTCAGGCAAGTGTAAAGGGGTTACTAGTTCCAGACATAGGCCTAAAGTCTCTGGCCCAGGAGAAGACGTCCAGTGACGATAGATGGCTTGAGCATGTAAGAGAGGACATAGAAAACAAGACCACAACCTCTCCTGCTGACATTTCTTGGGCAGCTTACTAAAA
>CM059196.1:69520942-69584528 GCA_030323885.1 Branchipolynoe longqiensis | reverse complement strand
GTTTTATCATTTTTAAAGCACATTGGACTGTTTAACCGGTTTTATGACATTTTGATGGCATTGTATAGCCCTTAGTGTGCTGATATGCCGTTAAGCATTAATTCATTCATACCACTTCCTAACGACAAGTTACCCATGCACTTTCTATCTAAGAGACTTAATCTCACCTTGTCTTAGGAACCTGACTATCTGAACCAGAGGATTTAGAACCTCTTTGAGAAGAGAAAGACTTGGAAAAATCCAAAGACTATTTAGACTATCTATTTTCTCACATATAGCTAAATTACCAAGACGTGATTTATCACGTCTCTGCTGCCTAATAACAGACCTATCACTGAGAATAGACATTTCGAAGGCTTCTTTAAAAGTTTTTGGTTGATTCATCTCTACATACCACATGGTATTATCATCAAGTAAAGAGTCAAGAAATCTCGAAAGGAGTATCTCAAAGGTATCAGTGACAAAAACTGCAGTAGGAAGATTCCAACCTTTAGCTGCAGCCGTCTTAAACCGCTGACAGTATGCAGCTACTGTTTCCCCTTCATTTTGCTTCATAGCCATCACTATCCCCTTTAAATGATTTTGTTCATCCGCTGTCAAAAGAGTAGATGCTATCACTTCCTTAATTTCATTCCAGGACCTAGCATTCTTATGCTGAAAAGCGGTGAAAAGAACTTCATGCAAATTCCCTGTTGCATTCGATAAAGCAAAGTGAATAATGTCTAAGTCTAAAACATCTGCAAGAGTCATGACACTTTCGATCAAGTCAATCCAACTACGTAATGCCCCTCTGTCTGACTCGTCCAACAAGGGAACAGACTTGTCATACCTCGCTCCGTCTATGTTCAACTTGCAAAAGCTCACATGCTTCCCTACGTTCTTCTCTACCTTCCCTTATTTCCGTCCTGTCCCTTAAATCAGACAAACATTCTTCATTTTCCTCTGAATATCTAGCCTAAGTGCCATAAATTTAGACCATGCTTCTAACGCTCCCGTATCAGCCGAATAATTGCCCAGTGTACACTGACCTTGAAACCAAAGTTGAAATTCTTCATGCAATAGTTCCTCCTTTCCGCGTGTCACTGGCATTTTCAAGCTGCTGTTGTATGCGGTGGTAGAAAAGATTTAGCAGAATTGAATCCAAGTATAGTTATGTCTGTAATGTAGAAGAAATAGTAAAAATAAAAAAGATGTGTATTCCTACGCTCAGCCATCCGTGACAAGGTTAAAGAAAACCTGAAAGTAGTCCCATAATTTCTTTTATTTTAGTGGGGACGCGAGGGTTCCATAACGGCACGTTACAGACATACCATCAATAAAGTCTAGCGGACCTTCTAAAATAGTAGTATTGTCGGAGATAATCATCGACAAACCCAATTCCGAATAAATTTCAAACCCCCACAGAGTCGAATAAAATAGCAGAAAAAACACTACCTACACAACACACCAAACAAGTAGTGGCCAACAAGTTCTCTCTTTTTAAATCAACACCATGTCAATAATCAATGTGGTCACCACCCATCGTGTTAAATAACCGTTGTGGTCAAATAACTAACGTGTTACTAACCGTATGTCGATAACCGTCGTGGTCACCAGTTATGTAAAGTTGAATCCACTACTCAACTAATCCACTCATTTACCAGTTATGTTAAGGCTAGGGCTCGAATTTGTGGTTGTGTAGTCAGGCTATAGTGCAAAGTGTAAAGAAGGAGAGAGAGTCAAGCCCTCTGGTTTATTATTTATATGGTAACATGGGTTCATTGTAGAGTATCACCCCCCACCCCTTTCCCCGAATGGGAAACAAGCATTCTTGGCCCTACCAATAGGGATCCAGCATTCCTGGTCCCCATGGCTACCTGAAGTTGGTTGGTGGTGTGGGTTCAAACCCCATACAATCCAAAACCTTTTTCCATTCAACAAAAAATAAGTGTTTTCCTTCTATATGTATTTCTGATTGAATTATGCAATATAATTGTACTAACATATATTTTACATTAAAGCAAATATATTTCCTGATTGAACTACTCTAAAGAAAATTGAAAATACCCCAGTTTTACTCTCCCTTCTCTCCACTCACCCATCCATCCAAACAACAGCTGCCAGCTAGTCCCAGGCTCAGACCCCCCCCCCCCCCCCCACCCCTGACCTCCGCACTGACCCACTTCTGGTGGTGAAGTGGGTCCACTACTCTCCCCACACTTATTTGGTTCTATAATCATAAAAGTGCTTGGAGAGCATTTGTCAGAGTACAGTTCCTGTCTCAGCAGTCTATACCTGGCCCGTTTAAAATTGATACTTGTCGCTTCCTAGCCAGGTGCTTGGCATTATTAGGATAGGGCAAGGAGTGGTTGGCTCAGTGTCAGGATAAATGTGACTGAGAGAATTTAAAGGTCATGATGCTGGCAATCTCGTCTCCCAGTGGGGGAGCACGATAAAGTCATCATGAGTGTGCATGGTCATGAGTCAGAGCCCGTCCTGATATAACCAGGACGTAATTTATGCAAATACGGGCCCAAGTTGGACGTCAATGCTGCGTAGTTGACGTGAGCGTAACGTCGGTATAGCATAGTGACAACGCGTGAGGACAAAGGAATTAATAATTGTGTCAACGGAGGCTAGCGGAAGCCCAGCGCTCGTCGCGGCTTAGCGTCGAGCAGACGTGATCATGCCCACCCTAATGTCACCACATCCAACTCAACTGTTTTTTCCGTTGTGAGTCGATGTCGCCACACCGAGAGACTAGTGTCGCGCTGACATGAGTCCAGTGTCGTCAGCGTGACAGCGCGTACTTGACGCGCTCGGCGTGAGCGGTATGTGGGCCAATGTCAGGAAAAGCAAGGTCTTAAATACTCAAGGGCAACACGTTCACACCACATTCACAAAACATTTGACAACGTTCGAAGGATGTCACAGATGTTACGTGCACGCTAGACGCTCGTCAACGACGGCAGGACACGTTTGCGAAACGTTCGAGCTACGTTAGGCGTGCGTCACAGACATGTTAGACCTATGTTGTGATACGTTAACCCCACGGTGTCTTAGCACGGGCTGCATGTTCCTTCCTGTGCGTGATGCTGACGTAATGCAATGTTGATCTAACGTAGCCGACACAGCGCTATCGCACGTCTAACGTCGGTGTAATTTGAGTGTAACGTCATCCCAACGTAACTGCATCACGTCGAGCTACGTCGAAAGTTTTGGAAATGTCCAAAACCTTGATGCGCACCGACGTAACCTCATGTCTCTCAATGTATCTCGACGTCTGCCTAACGTAATCATGACGTAACCCGCCATACCTCAACGTAATGACCAAAATTCACCTACATCGGCTCATGTTAGCTCGTTACATCATAGTGTGACAGGCCTAACAAAAAACCTTAATGGTCGTTCCGTCCGTTTGACATTCGGTTCTCGTCCGTTGGCTATTCGTATGTACTTTCCATGTCCGTTTAGCGTCCGTAGAATCGTGAATTGTTTATAGAATAACATGAAACTTTGTATTTAAAACCTTTAGAATGAGCTCTTTACATCGGTGTAATCCGCTAAGCTCTACTCCTATTATCCAATGAGTAGTAGGCATGTGCACATCACAGTATTTACCCGACTTTCGCTCCGGCCGATAGTCATGAATATTTATTATTATTTGAGGATATTCATTTTTTAATCTACCATATTCATTTTCGTATACCTGTTTTCTATGTATTGACCAATTTTCATGAAAAATGGGTCATGAGCAGATGCATTGTGATGATGTATAATAGGCTGTGATGAGAGTCACTCACCACAGCCATAAAATTCTGACCTAAGGAATCCAGTGAAAACGTCCGGTTCTCGTGTGTTGGCTATTCGTTAATGTAAATTCTATGTCCGTTTAGCGTCCGTGGAATCGTGAATTGTTTATAGAATAACATGAAACTTTGTATTTAAAACCGTTAGAATGAGCTCTTTACATGTGTGTAATCAGCTAAGCTCTACTGTTATCCAATTAGTATTAGGCATGTGCCCATCACAGTATAAGTATTTACCCGACTTTCACTCCGGCCGATAATCAAGACTATTTATTATTATTTGAGGATATTCATTTTTTTAATCTACCATATTCATTTTCGTATACCTGTTTTCTATGTATTGACCAATTTTTTATGAAAATTGGGTGATGAGCAGATGCATTGTGATGATGCATAATAGGCTGTGTGCTGTGAGTCACTCACCTCAGCCATAAAATTCTGACCTAGAGAATCCAGTCAAAACTGCCTGACACCAACTTTTGGCTGCCAGATTCTAGAGTTGCGATTCCAGCTGTAGTCATTGTATGACCATTTTTAGGAAGAAAAAATGCTAGTTTCACATTCTAATATTCAATTCAATTCTTAAATTTTAACTCTCTGCAAGGTATGTTTACAATAAACTGAGGTGATACAATAAATGCATACAAATTCCTTACAGACAGAAAGGATCCCAGAAAAGCGATGCTTATCTAGCTGGTCTCCATGATGTGAATGAACAAGTGATGACAATAACAAATGATTAAACTTAAGCTACATTTTTAACTAATGATTATGATGAGATACTGATGCGTCTCTTCACAGTTAGTAAAAAACTAAGTAATGATAGGAATATTATATGTATATTGTGTCATGGATTCATGTACTTACATGCAGTATCAGTAGTTATTTTGCATGTATGTTAATAGGGGTAAATCTTATGTTCTTTGCCATAGCCACTTGATATTTTAAATTATGCGACTAGTTAATAACAACTATATCCTATTATATATATTCTTTACTGGTAATCGATTTAGTATGCATTGAGATAGCTTATCTTTAGTTTTTTACAGAAGTTTTTCAAAGTTTTAAGGTTTCTAATCTCTACTGGTATTGAGTTCCAGATATTGGTTCCTTGGTTTTCAGTTGTTATTTTGCCATATTTGTTTCTAGTGTGTTTGTGATGTATGTTATTTATCTGTCGTGTGTTATGGGAATGGACCTGATTGTTTTCTTTGAAGAGATTATCAAATATTTCAGGGAGGAGGCCACTCTTTTGCTTGTAAACAAATTTTGCAATGTATATTTTATAAATGTCAGTTACCATAAGTAAGTCCAGGTCTTTATGAAGTGATTTAGTTGGGGTGAGATAGTCTTTGCTATATAGTATTTTCAAGGCTCTGTTTTGTTGTGTCTGTACCTTTTTAGGGTTGATAACTTGGCTCTCCCATACACCTCTATACCATACTGGATTTTGGAGTAAACGTATGCATAGTATAGTAATTTTTTATTTTCCTCATGTACCTGTCGTCTGATTATTTTAAATGAGTTAGCCCTTTTAATGATTGAATTATTTAAGCTATCAATATGTTCATCCCAGTTGAGGTTTTCATCTAGAATTATACCTAGGTATTTCACAGAAGGGACTCTCTTTATTGTGTTATTGTTGATCTTTATGTTGTTTAGGTAATCAGGAATGTTAGTACTTCTGCTTTTAAATATTGTGTAGCATGTTTTGTTCAGGTTTACTGTTAATTTGTTATCATTGCACCATGTAAATATATCTGAAAGGAATGTTTTAATTGAATGTTTTAGTTTGGGTGAATTTGAGGTTATGAAGCCATTGGTATCATCTGCAAATAACCTTGTTTTGACATCTTGTTTTGTACAGTTGACTGTATCATTTGTGTAGATCAAAAATAGGAGAGGTCCCAGGACAGAACCTTGGGGAACACCATTGCTGATTGAGTTTACCGTTTATGTATGTAAATTGCTTTCTATTGCTTAGGTAACTCTCAAACCATTTAAGTCCCTGGCCTCGAATTCCGTTGTGCCTAAGTTTTGAGAGTAAGATGTCATGGTCTATGGTATCAAATGCTTTGCTCAGGTCTAAGTAGACTCCTGCAAAATGTTTCCCATTTTCAAGGTCTTGTAGTATATTGTCTAAGATTTCAGTCAGAGCCATTATTGCTGAGTGATTCTCTCTAAATCCAAATTGATATTTGTATAATATGTTGTATTTGTTAATTAGTAAAAATGCCTTTCAAATGTCCTACAACACTGAAAATAGTCTCTATCTGTGCTTAAGTCTTTGGTGCTTCAAAAACGGATGTAGCAATGAATGCAGTGTGTGCCTGTGCTTCATGTGTGGTGCCGTTTTCCGACATGACTGTGCCGCTCAGGAGGTCGCAAGAAGTTGTACGAGTTTTATCGGTCCGGCGACAGTGGCGCTATACAGACAAAGAAACTTATTTATTTTGGCCACATCATTCGTCAGAGTTCAATATACCGTACATTGTTGGAAGGGAAGGTGAATGGCAGCAGAGGGAGAGGGAGACCAAGAACATCATGGTTTACAAATATTTCACAGTGGACAGGCTTGAATTATTCACAGTCTATCAGAACAGCACACCATCGGGACAAGTGGAGAACCATTGCATCCAACCCTCGACTAGAGGACGGAACTATTGATTGATTGATTGATTGATTGACAGTGGCACTCCCGGCGGATTGTAAGGTACCTAACATAAAACTCCAACAACCAACCAACAAGACCACTTCTGAGTGGCTGAACTGCCAACGTGTGGAAGCGCTGGCCTTGAAAGTTCAACATAGTTGAACTCTGGTCAACTCTTATGTTGCAGTCACACTACGATGACAAGGACGACGACAAGGACGCCGAGTGACCAACGACCAAAACCCGACGACATATGCAAATTCGGGCCAAGTTGGACGACACTCGGACGACAGCCCGACGACATCCCGGACGACAGCGGGACGGGACAGGGACAGGGATTGGTTGGTTGGTTGTTGGTTGGTTGTGTGTGTGTGTATGTGACTCTGTGTCTGTGTGTGTGTCTCTATGTGTGTCTGTGTGTGTGTGTCTCTGTGTGTGTGTGACTGTGTCTCTGTGTGTGTCTCTATGTGTGTGCCTGTCTCTCTGTGTCTGTGTCTATGTGTGTGTGTCTCTGTGTTTATATGTGTCTCTGTGTGTCACACACACACAGATACACACACACATAGACACACACATACATACAGAGATACACACACACAGCAACAGAGACACAGAGACACAGACACTGAGACACACGCATAGACACAGAGACACACACACAGACACACACAGCAACAGACACACACAGCAACAGAGACACACACACAGACACAGAGACACACACAGCAACAGAGACACAAAGACACAGAAACACACACAGAGACAGAGAGATACACACACAGAGATACACACACACAGACACACATACAGAGACACACATACAGACAAACACACACAGAGACACACACATAGACACAGAGACACACATACAGACACAGAGACACAGGTTTATATATACCCAAAGGCAAAGAGGAGCCGACGAGTGCGTGACGAGTGCGTAACGGCAACGACGACAGCATAACGGCAATGACGACAGCGTAACGACAGCGTAACGAGGTGCGAACAACTGCTGTCGTCGAGCTACGTCAAATTTTTTCAACATGTCCAAAACATCGGCGACACCCCGGCGACAACCGACGCGAGAGGAGGAAATTGGACATGTCGTGGCGACACTCGAACGACACCGTAACGACACCCGACAACAGACCAAAAGTCCTACTCGTTGGAGTGTCGTTGCCCTTGTCGTCGTAGTGTGACTGCAACATTGGCGCATAATTCCGAATTGTGGTTGATCCGGCGGGAAGCCCGAAGCGCCCCCTACCAGACCTTCCCCCGCCTCCCTCCCGCCCTTTTCTCTGACCTGCATTCGGGCCCCATCCTCACGTCAATGGATTTACATTCAAACTCTACGGCTCCGTCTCCACCCACGTCACCCACGTTAAAAAGCGGCAACGCAGTGAAAAAGGTACCCACATTAAAAAGCAAGATGCAGCGAACACGGAGGACTGCAGCTCCCAGGGGCCGCCCCACCAAGCGCGCCCCCAAGAAACGAACCACCACGCCTCCGGCCGACCTGAGCACAACGACCGACTCGCAAGATGGCAGCGCTTCCCCGAGACAGGCCGTCCCGCAACCCCGGCCACCGTCCCCGACCCGCCAGTCTAAGCGGGTTCGGAGGCCTACGCAGAAGGCGAGGCAGGCCGACGGGCTAGAAAGAATGCAGCTTACCATCAATGCCATGGAGGAGCGGTGGAACATCATGGAGAGAGAGGCGGCAGAGCACAGGAGGGAGGCCTCCGAGCAGCGGAGCTAGCTCGCGGCCCAATCCAAGGTGCTCGCGGAAGCCACCGCCGCACTCACCGCCGCCACTGCTGGCGCGCGCCGCCCAGAGACCCAGTCCCCGCCGGCCACCGTTACGGCTCGCCGCCGGGCACCTTCGGCATCCCCCTGCACGCCCCGGCCGGCCGCCCGGCCCTGCGCCAGCCGGGCGCGATCACACTCGCCGGCATCGCCGGCGACTGCCTATGACGGCAGAGCCAGGACCCGCACCACATCATACCCTGCTATCGGAGTCGATCACAGCCCGCTCAGCCCCTGGTCCTCGCCTTCACCCACGCCGCCGCGACACCGACCCCGGCGCCGCGACGCCCCCCACGCAGCCGGGCGACACGCCGAACGCCGCCGACAACACGACACGGACGACTACGGTCGCGGGGCGCGATCGACAGCGGAGGAGGCGGTGCGCCTCATCGTGGCGGCGGCCGACGGCAAAGCCCACACACGGAAAAAAGGTATTTCTTCGAAATATTTATTCCCCTACGACCTTGTTGAGCGGGGGGATGAGGGGAGGGCGATAAAAAAGGGCGAGGCAACCCGGGAGGAGTATGCGCTGGGCCTGAAGCGCCTTGAGAGCCAGACCGGCTTCCCCGAGAGCCAGACCGGCTTCCCCGAGAGCGGTCTCGACGGTCTCTCCGCCCACCAGGAGATGGTCGCGCAGGACAACTGCACCCTGGCGTGGCCGGTGGTGAGGCGGTACTCGGAGGAAGTGTTCACGCGAATCGCGGACGGTAGGCTGCCTCGCGGATGGAGAGACGCGGCCGCGATAAACGCGGTCAGGATTGAGGTCATAGCGATGGCCGGCCACGCCGCCCCCGCGGCCGCCCCCGCCCCCGAGGCAAAGCAAGCTGGGAAGCCACAGAAACCCGGCGCCGACGGACGTGAGCAATACGACCGGGCGGTGCTGGGAGCGCCCTGCCAGGCGTGGAACAAAGACCCGGCCTCATGCACAAAAGCCGCGAAGGGCGCCTCGCACGGATCGGGTTCCCAGAAGCTCGCTCACGTCTGCGGCTACTGCGCGAATGTGCGCCGAATAGTGACCGGCCACCCCGAGACGAGTTGCTACTCGAAGAAGGCCCGTGAGCGCCCCGGGAAGACCTCTCACCGGGATTTTTAGTCGACCGGCGCGCGCACATGGCCCCGCCCCGACTATCGACTTGACGCCCACACCGCCCCCGGTCTACCATTGCGGCGGCCCGCCCCGCACCCTAGGTAAACAATAACAATGTTCTAGCCCCGAGTGGCTTCGGCCCGACCGCCCCACCACCATGCGGGGATCCCCTTCATGACGTCACGCACACCGCCCCACACAACGACACGGGATTGGCGGAGGGCGGGTTCCCCCGTGACGTCACACCGGCCACGCGACCCTGCCGCCACCTGGAGGACTCCCCGCACACCACCGGCAGTGCTGACGGCACCCCCCCGCCACGGGGAACCCCCCCTGCCGGTGACGTCACGGTGGCGCCACCGTCGGGGAATACCCCGTACTACCAACATAAACAACGGCTCAGCAGCTGCCGGCCACGCCACCCCGAACCCACACCGTCCCGGAAGCCCCCGCCACGCCACGCACCTGCCGTCACACAACTGCTTCGCGGAGTTCCAACCCGGTAGCTGCTCCACCCCGGCGGCCCCCGATCCCGCCGAGGCCTGTGGGATATGCGACGTGACCCGCAGCGCCCCCGCTGCCGGCGCAAGCACTAGCGAGCCCGTCGAGGAGGTGATAGACACTGCCATCCAGCACTCCCTCCCGGCGGCCCCCGACTGCGGCCCCTCCCCCGTCGAGTACAGGGCCACCCTCGACTCATTCTGGCCGGTGCTCTCGGGCGAGGGCTGGGCCGCCTACCCCGCCTACGCGGCGGCCTACGCCGCCGCCCGCGCCTCGGGACTTCCGAACTATTTGGCCGCCCGAGACCCGGTTCCCTCGGACCTAAACATCCCCAACTGGCGCCGGATGCTCCAGGGCTACGACGACCCTCTCCTCGTCGACCACTTGGAGTTCGGGTTCCCGGCTAACTACACAGCGGCTGGCCCCCCCGACGCCCACATACAAGAACCACCGCGAGGATCCCAGCTTCGCCCGTCACGTGACCGTCTACGCGGCGGAAGAGGTCCGACGAGGCGCCCTCCTCGGGCCCTTCGCGGTCCCCCCTTTCACCCCCTGGGCGCAGTGCAGCCCCATAATGACGCGGCCCAAGTCCACCCCCGGGAAACGGCGGGTGATCGTCGATCTCTCATTCCCCCCGGGCCGTAGCGTGAACTCGGGCATCCCGAGGCGGGAATACCTCGGGCGCCCGCACGCCTACAGACTGCCTTCCGCGGCCGACCTCGGCCGCCGCATCGTCGTCGAGCGCCGGGGCGCATTCTGCTGGTCGGCCGACGTCTCCCGCGCCTACCGCCAGCTCCGGGCCGACCCTCTCTCCACGCCCCTCTTCGGCATCACAGTCGACGGCCGCGCCTACCTGAACATAGCCCTGCCCTTCGGATGCAGGACCTCTGGCGCGGCGTGCGTCAGGGTGACCGCCGCGGTGGCCTGGATCGTGGGCCTACGCAGTTTCTTCACGGCAGTATACGTCGACGACTTCGTCGGATGCGAGGCCTCCTACCTCGGCGCGATGCGAGTGTTTGACACCCTCCGGGAAGTCTGCGCCGCCCTTGGGCTCGAGCTCGCCCCCGAGAAGTGTTGCCCCCCGACCGTCCGCCTCACATGGCTGGGCATCGAGTTCGACTCGGAGGCCATGGTGCTTCGCATCCCCGACGAGAAGATGAGCGACGTCATCGAGGTCTGCGAACGTTGGCTCATCCGCCCCACCCTCACCAGAAAAGCCCTCCAGAGGTTTGTAGGCCGCCTCGCGCACGTTAGCACCTGCGTAGTCGCAGCTCGGAAATTCATGGGCCGCATCCACCGGAGCCTCCGTGCCGCCCCCGCCGTCGGGGCCGCGGATGTTGTGACGGAGCTCAAGAAAGACGTCCGCCGGTTCCGGGACTTCGCGGCGGCGGGGAATGGCGTCTGCCTCCTCCCCCCAGCCGTCCGCCCCACCTGGACCATCGAGTGCGACTCCTGCCTCACCGGCGGAGGCGCATTCTCGACAAACGCCTGCTTCTCCGAGGCCTACGACTGAGAGATGATGGCGGCCTACCCCTCCATCCACGAACCTCGTCATGGCGGTCCGCGTCCTCGGCCCCGACGCTCCGGGTGGCTACCGGATCGTGGTTAACACGGATAATGCCGCATCCGCGAGCGCCCTTGAATCGGGCCGGGCCGTCGACCCGACCCTGGGCGCGTGCGCCCGCGAGCTATGGCTGCTTGCAGCGCTCGGCTCTTTCGACGTCACCATATACCATAAGCCCGGGATCGATCTGGTCCTCGCGGACGCACTCAGCCACGCGCACTACTCCCGGGAAGCCCTCGACCTGGTAGAAAGGGAATGCCGTGGGAGGGGGATCCGTAGACTGCGTGTATGGCACTCGCCCGACATGTTCACACATGACCTTTAAATCTTTGCAGAGTATGGCGCGTGCGCCCACGACCACCTCATGACGCTCCACCGCGCAGCCCTCGCCCCCGGGACCTGGCGTAACCGGGACCGGCACGCCAGGCGCTACCTGCAGTTCGCCGTCGAGCGGAGGGTCGACCATCTGGCCCCCGTCCCCTACAACGTTGGGCAGTTCATCGCCCACCTGCACCGCCTCCTGCCCTCCCCGGCCTCCGTCGCCAACGCCCTCTCCGGGGCGCGCTCCTGGGTCCGGGGGGCGGGGGGCGACGTCGCCCCCTTTGACGCCCCTTTCTCCTCGCGGGTGAGGAAGGGAGGCGAACGGCTCTTCGCGGCTCCAACCTGGCGAGCCCCCGCCATCACCCCCGAGATGCTGCCCATCGTATACAGACACATGCGCGCCCAGGGGCACCTCGGGGTTGCCCCCTGGGCCACCATCATCGCCTACTTCAGCTTCTTGAGGCAGTCGAACATCCTCTCCCCCTCCCACACCCCGTGGGGGGGGCCTCACACACTGCGCAGGGATGACGTCCAGCCGGTTCCCGGGGGCTTGCGCCTCCGGGTCACATCGTCCAAGACCATCCGATCCCCGGCGCAGGCCGTCTCGATCTTTGTGCCTGCCCTCGCCGGATCACCGCTCTGCCCGGATCACCGCTCTGCACCGCTCCGCCCTCGACCTGGTGCCTGCATCCGGGGCCGCCCCGGCCTTCCTCGCCCGCGCCGGCGTCCCCCTGACGCCTCGGGACGTCACCCCCCTCCACCGCTCCGCCTTGGCCCGCGTGCCCCGAGCCGAGGAATTCACCCTGCACGGCCTCCGCCGCGGCGCCGCCCAGGCGTGCGTGTCGAGGGGCGTGGATCTCTCCGCTATCATGGCCCAGGGGACCTGGGAGTCTGACGCGGTGCACACGTACGTCCCCCGCCAGGTGACGTCGGCCGCCCCGCGAGCCTTGGCCCTGTGTTTTGGGTCGGCTCCCGGGCCTACCTCCTCCCAGGCCCCTCCGGGCCCCTCTGCGGACATGGACGAGGTCGACTGACCTGCCCAAGAACATTTGCAGTCCTTATATTCATTACCCATTGTTTCACACTGATTCTCTACCTGTTTGTCAATAAACCCCCTTTTCTTACTCCCACATCCGCCTCGGGCTTCTTCTGTCCGGATCGGCGCATAATTCCGAATTGTGGTTGATCCGGCGGGAAGCCCGAGGCGCCCCCTACCAGACCTTCCCCCTCCTTCCTCCCGCCCTTTCCTCTGACCTGCATTCGGGCCCCATCCTCACGTCAATGGATTTACCACGCCCACCCACCCTCTTTTGCAGCCACTGCGTGGGGGTCGGCTCCCGGGCCTACCTCCTCCCAGGCCCCTCCGGGCCCCTCTGCGGACGTGGACGAGGTCGACTGACCTGCCCAAGAACATTTGCAGTCCTTATATTCATTACCCATTGTTTCACACTGATTCTATACCTGTTTGTCAATAAACCCCCTTTCTTACTCCCACATCCGCCTCGGGCTTCTTCTGTCCGGATCACGACGTCAACGCCGTCAAGCATCATCGTAAAGTCTAATGGGGCTGTCACATTACGACGCTTCTCGCCGGCACGCCGCCAACGCGCAAAATAAGTTGTACGCGTCGAGACACGTCCAACTTTTCGGCGGTTTGGGAACAAGTTTGACATCAGCGCAGCCTGTTAGTAGCGCGCGGCCAACATGTGTCAACGCGTGGCGAAAAAACCCAAAAAGAGGTTGGCGCGCCATCCTGATATGACCTTAGATGTAGCTAGGACGTAAAACAACAAAGCAACAATTTGGCGCAACATGTGGGAACGACCGTCACACGCGCGGCGTGCGCATAACGTTATTCCAGCGCATCCAGCGGATCTCGACTTGCTCCTAACGTCCCCGTAACGGTCGCACAAAACTTTCGACGTGCTGATGTGTGGGTGCGACTGTCGCTGTCAATCAAAGTGTACTGACGCACGCCTAATGCGCGCAAAACGCTTCCCGACGTGTCCCGACGTTTCGCCCAAAAGTGACACTTCGACGCGCGTTGGAGAGAAACGTCGTAATGTGACAGGGCTATAACGCCGTCACGCACCATCAAAAGTCTAAACGGGCCTTTATGCTATTGTCAACTTCCAATAACATTTAGATCGAACAGGCTGTATATTTTAAAGTTACAATACAGACATTTAATAATTTATCAAGTAAAAACAAAAACAAACGTGATATAACTTTTATACGATGAGTCTGCGAATGACCAAAAAGACTTTTACACTAAAAAATGTAATACTATGTAATGCCACTAATGACATCTTCGGAACGCCTTGCGTTATTATTTTTTTAATTATGCTATCACCACTATAATATTGCATTTAAAAACTGATATCACCATAGCAAAGGCACAAAGAAACATTGATTGTTTACACATGAAATCATAATTAAGTGCTTTGGTTTTAAAAAAACCGAGTAAACACACTTTATTCCAATAACCCAAACTATTTAATGTCGCCAGCTTCCTCCATACAATTTGTCACATAATGGAGCCAAATGTTGCGTCGTAGAATCTATCAAATAGACGAAAGTATTACTACTCTAATCATCCACATTATTTTTCAAAGCAAAAATATATCTCAAAACTTGCAGCGGCTGAGTTTAGGCTTTGTTGTTTAGTTTCTTCGCTTGGATATAACAGCAAGCAACCAGTACATTGTAAATTGATATCACAAAATAAAAGAATTGATCTAAACATCACATACTATCGGAGTATCTAGACATCACATACTATCGGAGTATCTAGACACCAACAACCCAAACTATTTAATGTCGCCAGCTTCCTCCATACAATGTTACATAATGGAGCCAAATGTTGCGTCGTAGAATCTATCAAATAGACAAAAGTATTACTACTATAATCATCCACATTATTTTTCAAAGCTAAAATATATCTAAAAACTTGCAGAGGCTGAGTTTAGGCTTTGTTGTTTAGTTTCTTCGCTTGGATATAACAGCAAGCAACCAGTACATTGTAAATTGATATCACAAAATAAAAGAATTGATCTAAACATCACATACTATCAGAGTATCTAGACATCACATACTATCGGAGTATCTAGACATCACATACTATCGGAGTATCTAGACATCACATACTATCAGAGTATCTAGACATCACATACTATCGGAGTATCTAGACATCACATACTATCGGAGTATCTAGACATCACATACTATCGGAGTATCTAGACATCACATACTATCGGAGCATGTATTGATATTTTGTTATTATGAAGTTCGATATATCTACCTGATTAAAAGCAATGTATGTGAAAAGTTCTCTTCATTCAGGGTTCCAATATATGTATTCCTTCAATGCTTGTTATTGTTTTATCCAATTCAGTCTGTCTGTGGTACCACACATAATTGTGTTTGTCAGAAAAAATTCAGTTTGAGTATTTTTCTGAATAAGTATGGCATGTAGTCTTTCAGAAAAAAAATCTCCACCAATCGGCTTCGGGGAGAGTCTTTGGGGCTGATTGAAACTTTTGTGTTTACCTCGGTTGCTATTTGTAAATAAAGGGTAAGTTAGGAAATTGTTAATTTTGATTGGTTTTTGGGACAGTATAGTGGTGAAACTTCACATACATATTGCCAGGTGATGGACAGCTCAGTCATCACCAGTCATAAAATCTATGATTGTGCCAAAATAATTGTTTAATCCTTGATTTCCAGAGCGCAGTCACCACTTGAAGGTCGCCCTGTAGAATTTGTTTATTTGAGCACTAAACTCATGTCCTAAATGGATTCAGAGCAGAACAGCAAGTGAGATGTTTGTTGTTTGTTGGGGTTTAACATCCTGGCAACAGCTAAGGTCATATCAGGATTGCTGCCGACTTGTAACAGTGCTGCCCCAGGCCACTGCATCATGACCCAATTCCCGCTCAGTCACATTATCCTGATACTGAGCAAACAAGTCCTTGCCCTATCCTAGTAATCCCAAGCACCAGGCTAGGTAGCGATAAGTATCAAATTTTGTAAGTCATTCGTTTGACTTGGCCAGGTTTAGAACTCCTGACCCTCTGCATGGAAGCCTGCACTCAACCGATTTGGCCAAGTGAGATGACTATTTGGAGGATAATAGTATTATCCTCCAAATCATAGCCATATACGGGATGCCATTGTGAATATGTATAAATGCCAGTGTCGGACTTGGATGTGGTTATTCACTGCGTGTTTGTGTAAAGATGACAATTTCTTAGATAGAAACTATTTCCAAGCACAACATGGACATAAGTGATGAGGAAAGGGTGGATGTGGATGTGATTTGCAAATTGTACCACAAGTGAATCTCTGCAAGCTGCACAGTGATGCAGATCTTCTCCAACGTTTGACATCAAGTGTATAATGCATTGAATTTTATCAGGTGTCAATGTAAGTCATTGAAAAAACAATGCAGTACAAATTTGTGCAGTTGTTAGAAAAAAATGGTTTGAAGTGTGTCAATGTATGTAATGGGTGCCAGTGAAAACTGTAAAAATGCAGAAACTGTAGATCTCAATGATGGTAGTGACCGAATTTCTCAGTTGCAACAACATAGGTGAATGTCATTTCAAGCTTAGTGGAAATAAACAAAAATGCAAAAACTGTGTTACAGGGCATATTTTCATGTTGGTGCCACATTTGTACGCCATCTTAGAATTTAGGATGATGAGGTCACAGGAGTACTTTAAAGTAATTACTAAGCTATCCAAGTATTATCTGGCAATGTGTATGTGAAGCTTTGTCACTACGCTGCCACACAAACCAATAACGATCTATGATTTCCTAACTTACTCCCTTGGTTCCGATTGCTGATCGAGGTGAAAAAATGCAATCAGCCCATTTGACTGGCTGTATGCCTTCATGCCTGCCTACCTGCTTATCTGTTTGCCTGCCTATATG
This sequence comes from Branchipolynoe longqiensis, assembly GCA_030323885.1. Lineage (NCBI taxonomy): Eukaryota > Metazoa > Annelida > Polychaeta > Phyllodocida > Polynoidae > Branchipolynoe > Branchipolynoe longqiensis. The sequence goes on along the minus strand of CM059196.1, from coordinate 69,567,879 downwards.
AATGTCTTTGCCTGTATGACTGCCTGTATGTTTGCCCGCATATTTGACTCATATATAATGATGTATTACCATATAATACATAAATAGTTAGTGGTTTTTTTGGGGCGGGGGTACATTAGTTGTTTAAGCAGGGGAAATTTCACTCGCGGATGATTGGTCTTCCTCATTCCACTGCTCCTTGCCCTATCCTAATAATGCCGACCGCCTCCTGGCTAGGAAGTGACAAGTATCAATTTTTAAGTCATTGGTTTGACTCGACCAGGGTTCGAACCCACGATCTACCAACATGGGAGACAGACGCTCTAACTCATTCGGCCATCCCGTCTGGTGTATTATATCTATAAAAGCACAACCATTGCAAGGTAATCTATATTTCCTGGAAATATACTAGTCAGTGCGGCACAGATCTTCAGGCATCGATGTTGAAAAAGAAAAGAAATCGACCACAACCAAACAATATAATGCAACGTTCACAAGCTTATGCAATCACCAAGTTGAGTAGAAAACCCAGAACTATTTAAATTATATTATCATGATATTAATACAAAACAACATTTAATTTATCTCAGAAAGTATTTGTCAAGTTGTCACTTTAAAATATCTGAATCCGATGATTCTCTTTATCACACACAACAACTCGGCCATTAGACATTATGGAAACGCCCTCAATTGCTTTGAACAAATTGTTATTTGTGCCATGAGAACCAAATGATGTGAAATAACGGCCGTCCCCACGGAAAACCTGAATACGGCTATTTCCGCTGTCAGCGACAATAATAAACCCTTGTCTGTCCACTGCAACACCTTTAGGGCTCTGCATCTGCCCAATCTCTGACCCAACACTCCCAAATGAACTCAGGTACTGCCCTTCCATGTTGAACACCTGGATTCTGTGATTATCAGTATCTGATACCACTACTTTGTTTTCAGGTGTTAGAGCGATGTAACTTGGGTGGTTAAAATGTCCAGGTTCTTCACCAAATGAACCAAAGATGCGAACAAATATACCTTGACTAGTGAACACCTGAACTCGGTGGTTCTCTTTATCAACAACGTAAACATTGCCATTAAGATCACAGGTGATGCCCCATGGATAGCTCAGCTGCCCATTACCGATGCCTTCCCTGCCAAATGTATTTGTTAGTTCTCCGGAGACATCAAACACCTGTATGCGGTGGTTATATCTGTCAGAGACGATCACATCACCAGTGTGATTGCAAACAACACCAGCCAGACAGTCAAATTCTCCAGCCGCTGTCCCAAATCGACCAAACTCACTCACAAATATGCCACTGCTATTAAATATTTGGACTCGGTGGTTACTGCTGTCAGCGACTACAATGCTGTCGTTTCTGTGATAGACTGCAACTCCCCGTGGCCACGTGAATAAGCCTGGTTCACCACTGCGCACTCCCCCAATGACTTTCTTTGCCTCACCTTTCCTCTTGTATCTGTTCTTAGATCTGGATACTGTCAGGCTATCAGAGGCTAAGATATCATCTGTAAGCACCTCTAAATCCACATTATTAAGCTCATCATCTATGTTATACGTGTCTATATTAGGTCTGCTCATTTCTGTGTTTCCGTTATTGTTGTTGTTACTATTAGCATTGCTGTTAGTGTTACCAGTTTCTGTTTCCTCCATGGTGAATGTTCTAGCACGAGTGAGAGGAATGTGTCTCGGACCATTTTGTTCCGGTCGCTCATTTGTTGACGTGCTGGGTTGCGGTTCTTCCCTGTTCCTTGAGCGTTCACAGTTCCTGGCATTTTGATTTCTATGCCCGCTACGACCTCGGTTGTTTTGTGGCCGCCGTCTCTTACATCGTCTATTGGAACCGTCACCAGTATTGGAACTATTAGTATTACCGATATCGACAGAGAATGCAATTGATTGTGCAACAGATGCAATTGATTGTGCAACAGGCTGACTGCTTTCTAGAATATCTCTTGCGAGAGCCAGATCACTTGGGGTTGGGTGTGGACCAGCACTAATATCCATACCGACAATATCTGGGTAAGTGGTTCTCCCAGGAAACCCAGTTCTTTCTTCAGTGTTGATGGGTGCAATTCTCGTAGCTTCTCGAGCAATGTTCATCCTTTGCATTCTATGAGGTCGATTTCTACGGTAACCAGTGACTAAGCCAGGGGACCTATCATTCTGTCCAAGACGCGATCTATCTTCTGGCTCTGGATCTGGATTATAAATCCCAAATATAGATGAAAGTCTATTAATTTGTGGATTGTTTCCTATCATCTCATCTATCCTTCGGAATTGTTCTGTTTGCTCAGCATTATCAGGTGATATTGCCATCTGTTGCATGTATCTGCTTGCATTGAGGCGATTAATGCGTGGTGATGGTGTATGGGCAGGTCGGCTGTTATAAGTACTCCGTAGGTAGCTAGGGAGCAGATCGTCATTATGGGGTCCAATACCAATTGAAGGTACTGGCGCAATTGGCATGGGGGCTGTGATGGTAGGTGTAATAAGTGGATATCGAGTGGCTGGTGGTGGTGAAGCCGGCGGTGGTGTCATGGTGTCTCTTGTGTAGAGCTCATGCAGAGGCTGTGGCGATGACCAGCGATGCCTCGGTGTGAGTTGCTGGTTTCCAGTTATTCTGTTCGTAGATCTTCGAGGACCATCTCTATTTGATGTACCCGGTGTTGTAACTACAAGAGAACCAAGATTCATGATTCCCACATTAAGTTGCTGATCTTCAATTTCAAGCTTTATCAATCTTATAATTGGATCCGAAGATGTATCATCATTAGAAATTTGTTTCATATACTCTGTGCATTGTTTCTTTAATGCAACCAACTCTGATTCAGGGATATTATGTGCAGATTGATTAAGCAGTCCCTCAGTTGAGTCACAGTAACTTGAAACACTTGCCAGCTCCACTTCGATATTTTCCTGTTTCAGACGCACGTTCCTTGTTTCTCCCTGAAGAAAAGTATCCAGCCCCGAGTTCAATAATTTCTCTCTATCTTTGAGCTGCTTGATACACCTGGCAATTACATCCCGTACCTCTGATTTCACTAACTCTACACGTTGCTTAATGAACTCACCCTTCTGTTCAGACTTTGCAATAGACTGTGAGAGTTTTGGTAATCGACGTCGGATCTGATTCACAGTGCGTCCTATTTCAAACTTGAGCTGTGTCGCATGAGACTTCCGACAGCTTGCACACAAAAGTTTGTGACAATGTGCACATTTAGTTGTCTCTTCAGCCTTTTCACAAATTCCACACTTATTCACACTCTCTTGTGATTCGCCTTGGGAATTGCTACCAGCTGGCTCAGTAGCCTCGGAAGATTGTGGCTGCAGATCGAGGAAGTTTGAAATAATGATGTTGCTAGGAAAACCATCGGCGCCATCGGGAGGAACGAGGTGTTCTGCGCGACATTCTGGACAGCGTAATATACGGCTTTGAAAGTTCAGAAGGCCCTGGAGACATGGTGTGTGGCAGAATGTGTGTTGACATGGTAAAATACGAGGCTGTTTGAATCGATCCAAGCATATCTGAAATAAAAGAAAGAGGGATCCGTTCAACTAACACTGTGTACAATCAGAGAGCGTGTATATAAACAGATGAGAGGGACAACTCCCATACTAGAGCATGTAACATCTGCCGACTGTGGCGCTCCAAGTGGTGGTTGTTGAACAGCTTAAGCATATGGGCAAACCTCAAGGCATTTTCAATGGCAGTGAGCAATCTTCATCCAGAAAAAGTGAAATATCTCTAAAACTACACCACCTAGAAACAAACTGATTGGAATACACATAGAAAACATGTTTATCAACAAGATTATATTAAATTGATATGGTTAGGGTTCTGGATTTCTATTAATTTGGAATAAAACTGACGTTTTTCACTACGCGTACGGCAAACTCAAGGCATTGTCAATGGTCGTGTGCAATCTTCCTACAGAAAAAGTGAAATATCTCTAAAACTACACCACCTAGAAACAAACTGATTGGAATACACATAGAAAACATGTTTACCAACAAGATTATATTAAATTGATATGGTTAGGGTTCTGGATTTCTATTAATTTGGAATAAAACTGACGTTTTTCACTACGCGTACGGCAAACTCAAGGCATTGTCAATGGTCGTGTGCAATCTTCCTCCAGAAAAAGTGAAATATCTCTAAAACTACACCAAATAGAAACAAGCCGCTTAGTACACATATAGAAAACATGTTTACCAAAAGGATTATATTAAATCGATAAGGTTAGGCTTCTGCATTTCTATTAATTTTGAATAAAAACAAATGTTTTGCACTACACGTATGGCAAACTCATGGCTTGTTCAACACTAACCGCCAGGAACGCCACTGTAGCCTGTGTTACCGATTTTCGCGGGAGTTGTCTCTCTCATCTGTTTATATACACGCTCTCTGGTACAATATTCCGATAAAACGCATCCAATCGTTTTTGGCCAAGATAGCCGCACTAATGAATTATTGGTGAATAAAACAAAACAAAAACCTAAATTAATACATTCGCGAGAGACTGGTACTGGAGCTTTTACGTGCCAGCAGGCACGGAATGTGGATTCAATAATTGGTAGTTCTAATTTATTCAACAGAATTGACCAATCACAACAAAGAACACCGCTGAAGGATCAACGGAGACACAAACGTCTGAGTGCTTCGCCTCATTCGACAAGAAAATTCTTTGTCTCTGCGCCACTAATACATAACGATTGCGCCATACCTAACCATTGCGCTAACATAAAGCATGAACTAAAAATAGTGCAAGTCGACAGCTTTAAAACTGCTCGACAGGGTTTGCGAGGTTTAGTCATAAGAAATGTTTATATTCCTAACTAAACTTGCGCCACCATTGACGCGTTGTGACGTAAGTTGTGCCACTAATTAATGTTACTAATTCCTTAGAATTACAGTCATGTTGGAGATGGGATAGACTCCACAGTAGCATTGTTATAGTAAGATTATTGACACTTTTGCTTACAAATGCTTCTGCTTACATTTTGTGATGGATGATTTGTATAAAATGGAAAAATTTGTATTAACATGGTAGAAGTTGTATTGACATTGTCGTGTACATCCATGTATTAATAAATCTTGTTATTCTACCGTGACAGACTGAAAAACAGATCGATTCTTTCCCATTGACTTTTCTATTTATGTAGGTTAATTGTTACTAGCTCTGGCAAGTGTTACGGACACTTGAAGTTTTACGTAATGTGGCAGACAGTGATGGGGCGGGGGAGGGTCTCTCCCTTCCCTCGCATCAAACGTAATGCGAAGCATTACGACCAATGTGGCAGACAACAGGTCTTACTCAGTGATTCGAGCTGAAACTGTTTAGCTACTAGAATAAGCTATGACCTGTCACACGCATGACTGAAATGCTCTGTATTATTAAATTAATACTCGATAAGCTCTGTTAAAACCTTTGATCTCTAGATTTGTTTTCAGGGTAGATTAAGCAGGTTTAAGAAATGACACTCTTAAAGTGGATTTCAAGGCAATAAATCAAAGATGTTATATGCTCTTGTTGGGACACACCATTGAAAATACATAAACTATTCTTAGTTCCAAAAATCTTTCTCTTTGGAGAATGGAGGAACAAAAATGCTTAAAATAGCACCTTGAATATTGTATTACCGTAATAATCATAGTAAATTCTCTAATCCTGAAAATTTATTCCAGACTACTAATTTATGTGCTCTCTGCGTACTCGACATACTCACGACGAAAAAAGCAAATGTGTATAGTCGACAAAGTTCTTCTATTTGTCGATGGATAACTTTTCAAGAGTATACGGTAACGTCGATAAGTAATCAGACGCGTGGAACGGGAGTCTATTTCTTATCGGGTGTCGATGGCGACACGCGCAAAGCGATTACAAACTTTTATCCCTTTTGACTGAAGCTGTATTTACAGACAATTCAGCTATCTAGGTTATTATTGGTTAATGGATACGATATGGGTATTGTGAGTACAACGTATTGATGTAAACTTCTTTCTATGCTGCTTGGGCAGGTGGTAAGAAGTGGAGGGGCGGAGTACGCTGTAAAATATTCCGATAAAACGCATTGGTGGGGAATGCAAATGGTCTATAATGGAGTACAAATGGTCTATTAATGTAAATGATATATAGGGCCAGGTGCATGAATGTATTTATGTAGTTGCTGGTGATCCTTTACTTATGGTCAATAGTCATTGTGTATTAGGTAGATAGTGTGAAGGAGGCACTTGTGATAGTGTGTAAGGAGCCTCCAGAGCTCTACTCACTACCCCCTCCCCCCCAACTGTTAGTCACGGATCACCACACACACAGCTCAGGCAGGTGCTTACTGTTCATTGGTGGAACTATAAATGCTTGTTGCTGATTGGAGATAATGGTCAGGTGGTATGCCATACCAGATCCATGTACCACTATATAATAATAAACCTGAGGGTACAGGCTCTCACTCTACTTTCATTCTTTATACTCTTCCTTTCTCTTCTTGCCTGTATTGATTTCCTACACAACCACAGATGCCAGCCGTCAACTTTACAACTGTTTTGCACGCTACCATACAAAAATAATATCTATGGGATGCTTTTGGGGTATCTAACAATCATAGTTGGATTAATACGTATTTAACTTCATGTTTATAGTAAAACTGAGTTAACATTTGAACTTAAAGTTGCATGGTCCGATGAAATGTATTTTTTTCAAAATCAAAACACTTCTCTAAATTTGGTTCTATATATATCTAACTTACATACTAGTGCATTAGTTAAGGGCCTGTCACACTACGACCTATGGCGTTAGTGTATGCCAACGTATGCGCTTTTCGACCAACATATCGGCATAGGTCGTCATAGGTTACCGTATACGTTGGGCATAGGTCGTATACACTTTTCATAGGTCGGCGTAGGTCGAGCCGCCAAACATTTTTTGTGCATGTTCAAAATTTTTAACCTATGCCGGCGTGTGGCTCAGGTTTCTTATAAGCTAGACATACGCTAGACGTACGCCGGCATAGGTTACACATAGGTTAGGGGTAGGTCGGCATGGGTTAGCCTGTACGTTGAACCAGCGTCCTCCGCGTATCTCTGGCGTACATAGCGTATGCCTAGCGTAGGGTAAAGGGGCTGTCACACTACAAAGTATAGCATTAGCGTATGCCGACGTATGCGCTTTTCGATCAATACGTCGGCATACGGCATCATAGGTTATGCATAGGTTGGGTGTAGATCGTATACGCTTTTCATAGGTCGGTGTAGGTCGAGCCGCCGAAAACCTTTTGTGCATGGTCAAAATTTTAAACCTATGCCGGCGTGTGGCTCATAGGTTTCTCATATGCTAGACGTACGCTAGGAGTACCCCGGCATAGGTTACGCATACACTGGCCATAGGTCAGCGTAGGTTACTCATAGGCTAGACCTGTCACCTGTAAACATCAACAAATGTCCCAGTACGCCACATATAGGTCATACGCTTTGCATACGCCGTCATAGGTTAGGCATAGGCTACGCGTATGCTTCATACATTGCTGGGACCTCCCGCAGTGCAGAAAGGTTGCCATATCTCGACCTATTAATTATTTCGGCACGTTATGCATACGCCGCCGCCATACATCGTAGTGTGACAGGGTCTTTAAGGATTGGGGACAGCCAATAAAGAATAATCAGTGAATTTATTACCTCATTCCATTGGACACCAAATTTGAGACAGGAACACTCATTAAGCAATTAGGTCAATCTCCTGGCTTAATTAGCCAGACCCTCATTCCAAGTACCATACGTAACATGGTCATCGCGAGATGTCAATACGCATCATGGCTCGAGGACTTTTGGAAAGCTTGTCAAAAGTATTTTGGGTTCTTTCAGCTCAAATTGCTTCAAAACTAGCTATTTTTCATCAAAATTACTCCGAACTAATGATTTGTAGGTTATAACGATCAATTTGATATATTTATCTAAAAAATTAAATAAAAACTCAAACGCCATCGGACCATGCAACTTTAATGACAAATCTTTTTCTGCTTAAACATGTTTGATGTTGAATGCTGACATAATTAATCGAATTATGTAATTCAAAATAATTCTTTTTAACATTCATCGCTTAAAATTGCATATTCTGACAGTTTTGAAATATCTACCCTCGGGACGATGTCATATACACCGATGTATATATGATGTTGGATATTCAATGCTATTTGGTCACTTTTATAGATATAATTAACCAAATTAGGTATTAACCTTTCCACAAAAGTGCCACGGGCCTTTGGCAATCATCCGTTCCTAGAAGCCCCCCCCCCCCCCCAAACTCCAAACAGAAATTCCTACCTGCAGGTCAGGTTCCAGGATTAGTAGGTGACCTCACATCACATGGTCATCGTGAGATGACCATCTGGGTCATGGCGACAGGACTTTTGGCAAGTTTGTCGAAATTATTATTAGTTCTTTCAGCTCAAATTGCAACTTTAATTATCCACTAAGTTGCCTTAAAGGACCAACACAGCTTTACTTAGTTACAATTATAATAATCAAATAGGATTTTATAATTGGAAGTACATATTTTCTGGAGTTGCTTAGGCCTGGTTTAATCAAGGATGAGAGTGTCTGGTCAAACCCTTCTCAGAGCATTAGGTCACAATTATAAGGGCAGCTGGAAAGAAAATAGAGAAAGCTGAATTTTTCAGTGACGGTTTATTGATGATTTCAGAGTCATATTCTAAAAACATTAAAAAAATTCAGACTAGGCTAACCGCAGGAGGGAAGGAAATAAAGATGGCCGCCCTTATCATTATGCGCTTACCTAAATTTGGAACTAAGCTGAATATAATGCCATCTTTGTACCATTTTTTAGGGTTTTAGAATTCAGCAAACCCATTGATACCATAACCACGCTTTAAAGTATGTTTGTTGTTTTATGTCCTAGCAACATCTAAGGTCATATCAGGACGGATGCTTTAAAGTGTTAATTCCTTACAAATATTATGTATTTAGCAAATGTCCCTTTTCCTGCATTATTATTTAAGTGTTATTTAAAATCATCATTTCAACCCCAATCACGAATTATAACTAAAATTGAATTAAGTATCAACTCTAAAATGTCTTGAATCATAGCACATATGGCTGCTTTCTCACCAATTCTATTCACAGTTTTATTCGTCAGTATCTTCACCATCAAGTGGGCAGGAGTTTGTACAAGTCTTTCCCGCTCATGTGGAGCACATATGTGTGCAATAATGGCCAACTTTACGGCATTTGCCGCTCTTGCTGCATTCTATTTTACAACCACATGATATGATGGGCAATACCTGTTTTAGTTGGGCATCTGTCAGGGTAGCACTCCTCTTCACTAGAGAACTTCTTCATCAGTGACTCTAATTCTGTGACAGAGAATTGATGCTGGTCATCATTGTCTATGTACTCACACATTTTTAAGAATGAATCATGCTTTCTGCTATCAAGAGATTCTGCAGGATGACCCTTTTGTTTTCTGTCAAAGCCTCAGCCATCTTGGAGGCTCACATCACTAAGCGGTGCATGCGCCTCCCCTCCCCCTCCTCCCTATACCCCCGTTTGACCCGCATTCGGGCTCCAGCTTCAAACGTATACTGTTTTTACCACGCCCACCCACCCTCTATTTTACTGCCACTGCGTGGGGGTCGGCTCCCGGGCCTACCTCCTCGAGCTCCCAGGTCCTCCCTCTACCATCGGCCGACATAGACCAAGTGGACTGAACTCTAACTGACATTGATTTAACCCTCATGATTTAACCCTATGTACAACCTAATAATGATTCAATAAACCCCCCCTTCTCCCACTTCAGTCTCGAGCTTCCTCTGCCCGAATCACTAGGTCAACTCACACCACGTGACCATCGTGAGATGGCAATCTGCTAGAGGACATTTGACATAGCTTACAGGACATTTGACAAGCTTACCGAAAGTATTTTGGGTTCTTTTAGTTCAAATTGCTCCAAAACTAGCCATTTTCCATCAAAGTTACTCCAGGATAATGACTATTAGGTTATACTTGTGAACCTGATATATTTATCTAAAAAGAAAAAATCGAAAATTCAGAAGCCATTGGACTATGCCAGATTAATACTTGTCGCTACCTGGCCTGGCGCTCAGTATTACTATGAGTATGATATGACAAGAAGCAGTGGAATGAGGAGGACCAATTGTCCACGATTGAAATTTACCCTGCTGAATCAATTAATCTACCCCCCGCCCCAATAGTTCTAAGATTTGAATATTGTAATAACACATATATAGCAAATATCAATGAAAAGAGTACATGATAAAGTTAAAGTAATTCACATACTTACAGAACATCGTAGTAATTCATCAACTCTCTGACCAGAGTACGTTGTTGGGCCTTCCGCCATCATATCAGCTATTGCATGAGATCAAGTGACATATTATTACCAACACGAAACATCACTACCGACAAACCTGTAAAGGCACTCAAATATTATACCTGATGAAGATGTTTAATTAGACTGCGTTCAATAATATCACAAGCAAAGAGCAATAGTCGGCTATATTAACGCAAATCTAATTTATCTCCAATATGCTATGACAAATTCAAGTGAGTTGTGTATTATTGGTGGTAAGTGCTACATTAGAATCAGTTCGATTAGGACTTAGTTTTAGTAGTGTTTATTGTTAATGGGTTGGCACTACACCAATCAAGCAATGTCCGGGTAAGTTTGAGTTTAAGTTAAATTATTATTTAAGGTAGCTCCAAGAATTCCTCGAATGCCAGAATGCAATACTTATTTAAAGTTGCATGGTCCGATGAAACGGTTTTTGTGTTTTCTTTGCAAAACCAAAACACTTACCTACATTTGATTCTATAGATACTATATATCCAACTTAGATACTCATGCATTAACTAATGATTTGGGACAGCATAATCAGTGAATTTATTACTCCATCCCTTTGAACATCTACTTTGAGACAGCCATATATTAGGCAGATAGGCCACTAGCCAATTAGATCCATCTTATGACTTTATTAGTCTTGCCCTCCTTCTAAGGGGACCAGACTACCAGTAGTATATTATGAGTGAATATTCAACTCACACATAATCAATTATATATCGGGCTTCCTCCGCCGGATCAACCACAACTCTAAATTATGAGCCGATTCGGACAGAGGAAGCTCGAGACTGGAGTGGGAGAAGGAGGGTTTATTGAATCATTATTAGGTTGTAAAACATACTCAGCATCATTTTAATACACAACAAATTCAAAGAAGTTTTGATTGATTACACTTAAACAAAAATGATTGTCTTACAAGAAAAAAGTAGACAAAAAAAGATTTGGTAGATACATGGTCGATATACAATTTTTCACATTTTCATATTTTATTTGCATTTTGTGGTATAGATTAAATACCTGCAGTATTGCTAACTCACTTAATACACAGAGGCAACAACAACTATTCGACTTGCTAACCTCCCCCCCCCCCTCGAAGAAAAAGTCTTAATCATTAACGATGTAATGTGGAAACCAAATATGTGGTACACAGTTTTTGAGAATTCAATTCTTTATTTCAAACTCAGGATTATGGTAGTTACATAATTTGGTCCATAGTAGATAGATATACAAATAAATGTGAATACCATAGAGGTAATAGTATTAATACTACAATACTAACCATTATCAAAATTTTGGTCTACATACCGTAGTTTGTACCAATGCCTCCATATGGCAGACGTAAATCTCAGATCCCTCTCTCCTATTTTCACAAGACCCTGTATTATAGCATTTTCTGACTTGTCAAGTCTAGTAATAAATTTGAATATTAGATTCCTGATAACAGCCTGGAAGGCTGGCACATCAATATTGGCAAATAGCTGACTAGCACTGTGATGAGAATGACCCATGTAGTGACATGGATCAAGGTTTATACAATTTGGGGTGTCAGAATTTCCATTACTGTTGCATACGTTTTCTAAGCTGAAAAACTGAAATTTCTATAACTATTTTTCAAACCACTCAATAACAAAAACTATTTTGAAATTGTTCAGACGTTCCTTAAAATGTACAATAATGTGACTGCACTAGGTTTAATTTAGATTTGATTTACTGCATCTGTTTTTTAGATAACGTATAAAGTATCAACACTTCCTGGCCAAATTACATCTGGATAAAGTAAAAGTTGCTGTGGTAATTGAAAAGAAAAACTTAGCAAACATTTACTTAGTCTACATCGAATAGCAAATAAAACAACACAATACCTTCCCATAGCCAAATTTGAAAAGAAAACACAAAAGAATCTCTGTAAAAGGTACACAATATTGGCCGCTGGCATATGAACTGTACAAATGCTCTCTGGCACAACTATGCCTAGTTCTTCTGTTGATACGAGAAAAAATGTGTTACACCTAAATGGTGACCTAGGAGCCCCCAAGTTCTCTAAAGCACAGCTTTGTATGAATTCTCTATTTACATAACCAAATAAGTGACTGGAGAGTACCAGTGGGAGAGCACAATAGGCCTTTTTTATATTTGCTATAGATAACTTGGTGAGTGTAGAGAGAACAGTGACATAAATAAATAGAGAAAGTGAAATAAAACAAAATGCACTAACAATTTGTAAAGTCGTCGGCCACAGCTGTAGTTTGTGCAGGCAGGCTATATGAAATCAATACAGGCAAGGAGAGAAAGCAAGAGTATAAAGAGTGAAAGTAGAGTGAGAGCTTGCACCCTCAGGTTTATTATTATATAGTGGTACATGGATCTGATATGGCATACCACCTGATCATTATATCCAATCAGCAACAAGCATTTTCTCGATAGACATTGAGCTAAACATGTGCTTTGAGATTGACATCCCGTCTGGTCAGAGATAAGAGAGAACTCATGCTGGAGAGGTCAACAGGAGCACATGATAGCCAGAAATAATGCCGACTTTATAGTGCTGCCCCACTGGGAGACCAAGCCGCCAGCACCCTGACCTGGTATCTCATTCAGTCCTGACGCTGAGCCAACCAGTCCTTGCCATATACTGGCTAGGAAGCGACAAGCAGAAATTTGTAAGTCTTTAGTTTGACCCGACCAGGGTTTGAACCAGTGGGTTTGAATCGCACAATCTACCAAAGCGGGAGACAGACCCTCAACTCATTCAGCTATCCCATCTGGTCCAACAGACACAGAACAGGAGGTGGTAAAATGGGCTTCACCCTCTCCTGATGAGGGGAACAGGATCGAGGAACAGTGCAGTCAACTGGAACGAACAGCCCCCCCCCCCCCCCCCCCCCCCCCCCCCAACAGTGAGTAGGAGGCTTTGGCTGGTTATCATTCTCCATGCCTAGACCTGAGACACAACAAACACGCCTGGGTGGCAGTACGCACTCCCAACAGTGAGACAGCTAGAGGCGTTGGCTAGTTGTCATTCTCCCGGCCTAGACCTGAGCCCCAACGGACATGCTTGAGTGGGTCAGGCTTTGGGTCAATCAGCTGTTCGACTGGACTTGCTTACCGTTTACTCCTGTAGAGACCTAACAGAGCTGGAAGGTCGTCAGAGAGGTTTGTAACATATGGAGGACTCAGGTAAAATCAATATTTTTCCTTGATAATGGCAAGTAACCACATAGACAGGTAGGCGTGGGTAGTGTGGTAATATCAGGGAGCCTAGGTGGTGTAATGGTTAGCACACTGGCCCGGTATGCAAAGAGATGTGGGTTCGAGTCCCGCTCTAGGGACAACATTTCCCATTTTCATCACCCTCATGACAATAATTAATTGTTTTATTTCAAGGATTTCCTGTGAGGATCTGTTAGGTCACACTGGGGTGTCAACCATGTCGGTTCACAGGGCAACCTCCTGAGGCGCCTTAATCGGGTGAGATAGTTGGGTTTACTACTGTTGTGCGACACTCACTGTTAGTCGGAGCCTAGACACTTCAGCATGATTCTCATGGCCGGAATCAGACTGTACTGCACAGGAGAACAACATACCCAGGATACGTAGCCAATCAATCAATCAATCAATAGTTCTGTCCTCTAGTCGAGGGTTGGATGCAATGGTTCTCCACTTGTCCTGATGGTGTGCTGTTCTGATAGACTGTGAATAATTCAAGCCTGTCCACTGTGAAATATTTGTAAACCATGATGTTCTTGGTCTCCCTCTCCCTCTGCTGCCATTCACCTTCCCTTCCAACAATGTACTGTATATTGAACTCTGACGAATGATGTGGCCAAAATAAATAAGTTTCTTTGTCTGTATAGTGGCAAACAAGCTTTTCTTATTTTTAATTTTTCTGAGAACTTCTTTGTTGGTGATCTTCTTTGTCCATGATATTTTCATCATCCTTCGATAAGTCCACATCTCAAATGCTGCTAAACGTTTGTACATTTTCTTAGAGATTGTCCATGTCTCTGCCCCATACATTAGAGTAGACCACACATAACACTGAAGAATACGCTTCCTTGTTTGTATTAATATCTTACTTGATGTTAACACTCTATACATTTTGGAGAATGTTGTTCGGGCTATTGTTATCCTTCTTTTAATTTCTTCCTCACATCTCCCATCATTTGTAATCTTTTGTCCGAGATATATGAATTCGGATACTTGTTCTATGTTTGTGCCATCTATGGTTATATTGACATTTGGTTTATCTGTCTTTTTACTTATAACCATTGTTTTGGTCTTCCTGGCATTCATCTTCATGTTGAATAGTATTCCAGCTTTATTGATTCTATTCACTATATCTTGTAGGTTTTTCTCACTGTCTGCTAGTATTACACTGTCATCGGCATATCTAAGATTGTTGACGTTCATGCCACCTATTGTCACTCCCTTGCAATCTTCAATGTGTTTCAAGGTTATTATTGCTGGAAGTGATAGTGAGGATAAGCTCTTACTACCTATAAAGTACTTTCTCATGCCATGCGTATCAAATAGCCTCTGATAACCAAGTCCAACTCCCGGCCTTCACGAGGCGAAACTGTTTCTACTGATGGGAGAAGGGGCAAAGGCGGATCTCTGGTGCCTCAAAACCAGATGCTTCGGGCAGGTGGGGCTCGTCAATCTTGGCTAACTGCTCATCTAGGAGAAGGTAAACTCTGATTTAAAACCCCCGCTGCCGTGCGGCTAGACCCATTTATGGGAAGACCAGAAGTTGGTAGTGCACACCAGCGGCCATACCGACTCAATTGTCGGCCTAAACTAAAGCCGTGTTTACACGGGGAATTGTGAAACGTTCTAGACAAAGCAATTTATATGAAGCGTTTTAGAGACCCGTTTACACGGACAGACTTTTGAAAGTGTTTTGTCGCCGGGAACAAGCAGCCTTAGTTCTGCATGTAGCCGGCGAGCACTGCTATTTGTTTACTTTACCCTCGTCGATTCGACGCCGATGTAGCTGTTACGTTAATATCGCTTGTAATTTAGGGTTAATTTAATTAAATTTCATTATTTGAGTATCTAATTCTCTTAAATATGATCGCATTCACTAGATTTCAGCCTAATCGGGCCCTAACACTGCCAGGAACCAGCTGAATCGCTTCATCTATACTACCTCGCGAGGTGGTCTAGATGAAACGTTTCATATGAAGTGATTTAGCCCTAAAACGCCACAGAACTGCGTCTACACGCCAAATGTGAGTCGATCTAGGCAAGTGGGTTCATATGAAACGTTTTAAATCGCCCGTGTGAATGGGGCTTAAGTGCGGTGCACATCAACTTTGTTGGTGTGGTCAGGGGATGTCACCCCTTCAAGTGCATGAAGACTGGAGCAGCAGATGAGTTAGAAGATCAATAGCTTTGAAGGTGTAACAGCAAGATGATGTGGCTCATCAGGGCACACTCTGACAAAGATGTGTAAGTGGCCAGTCACCTTGGAAAGGAAGGGGAACCTACCAAGTATTTACCCATAGTAAGCAAAATTCGTAGCCAGGGGCTACATATTACGGTTATTTCAAAATAATTCTACTGATTTGGGGGGAAAACTTTTTATATAGTTGATATTCCCCTGTATGTGTTTCTCAACATTCACTGTAACTTAAGTACATTATGCAAATTGTACTAACACATATTTTACATAGCAAATATATTTCCTCTAAAAAATTGAAATACCTCAGGTTCACTGTCCCTTCTCTCCACTTGAACCTCGATAACAGATTCACCCCATAATATAGTAGTGAGTTCTGGGTAGGGAAGAAAAGCCCATTAGAAAAAATGGAGAAATTATGGGTAAATGAAATGAGCACATAAATTCTTAATCTAAAAAGCAAAATATATTCTTCACATACAATGTTATATTTACCCTCAACTTTAAAACTAATTAGTATATTCATTCTAGTAGATAAATCAACTTTAAAGTTAGAATTGACAGAGCCCACATATCCACATGGTGGCCATTGGCATGAAGTTCAGAGGTTCCTGGATAATAATCCAAACTAGGTCAGGAAGCAGTCATTTTCAGTGGCTGAGGTAATCAGGTAGTGAACCAGTTCATTCCAACATGGCGGACTTACTTAATACTCTCCATCAATTCAAACTGATTTTGTGTCATTATGCCTTGATATTATGTGATTTGAACACTCTGGAAAGCATATGTGGGGGGAAAAGATATACAATCGGATTATAGCCATTGGGTTTTAATCAACATAAGGTAGGGATGCCAAACTAAGACCATCAACTCCCGAGCGATCAATCTTTAACTAACCTACCGAAATTATGCCTATTTCTTCTTATGATTATTTTATCTCAATTTCTCCTTCGGAATCCGAAGCCCACATCCTCGAAATTAAAGGGAAGGGACGGTGGGACTGAGCCACAAATGTCCAAGGCCTCGAACTCAGTAAAAAAAGAATCAACTACCCAGGTAAGTCTCTCATAATTATCCTATTTTACCTCGTCCTCACCCTTTTGGTTATTTATAGCCCAGTGTGATTGTTTACGTAGACATAATTTCGGCTCAGTGTTCAATTTTGCTATTTCTTATAGCCTTTAATACTCATCACTAGCTTAACAAAGTAGATGCCATGTTTTTGTTTTTCTCTATCTGTTTGTTGTAATGTTTTGCAACTGATAGAGATGTTTTCCATCCTGCATTTTATAGAATGGTTTTAAAGGAAATGCCCAAATTTCTGGCATTTGATGCTACTGTGCCCCTAGTAGAATGGGCTGAGTACCTCTTGTTTATTTGTTGTTGTTTTACATCCTAGCAACATCTATGGTCATATCAGGACGAGTACCGACTTGTGACAGTGCGCACTCATGGTGACTTTATAGTCCTGCCCCACTGGGAGACCAGACCGCCAGCACCATGACCTGAAATCCCACTCAGTCACATTATCCTGACACTGAGCCAACCAGTCCTTGTTCTATCCTAATAATGCCGAGCGCCTGGCTAGGAAGCAACAAGTATATATTTTTAAGTCATTGCCGGGTTCGAACCCACGATCCCATGGTCTACCAACACGCGAGACGGACGCTCTAACTGATTTAGCCATCCCGTCTGGTTGAGCACTTCTTAATATCTATACCTGCTGCTAACGGTATTTAACGGTCCATCTTGTTAACATGTCTCTTGATATTGGACCATAGGGTTTTATGTAACTTAACAATAACTGATTGTTCTCTCTTAAGTGCTTAGTATTTAGAATATACGTTTTAATAGCCCTGACCACACAAAGTTTCTTATCTTTCAAAAGGGTCCCCAGTCCTATGTGACTTCAATAACTTATGTAACTCAAAGATTACTTCTTTTGACAATTCAATTTTATCTAAATTTAAAGTTAGTATAGTCTGGCCTCTGTGCCATGTAATAAGCAATATAAGAAACGCAACTTTGATCCTCAAATCTCTCATGGATAGATTTTTGTTGTCAGGCCAAGTTTTGACAAGTTTGAAAATAGCGGAACGTCCCAAAATCTAGAGTATTTCGGTTTTGGTGGGTTTCTTTCATAAACTGACTTTAGAAACCAGTGAACCAGGTAATGTTTTCCCACTGTTTGACCCTCGATCCTGGGCAGAACCACTGATAAAGCACACTGTGCTGTATTAATGGTCCCGAAACCTAGACCTTCATCCTCCAGTGTTGTTCTTGTTGTTCATTGTTGTTTTACATCCTAGCAACATCTAAGGTAATATCAGGATGGGCCTCCAGTCTGCAAATGAAGCGAAGAACCTGTGCAAGAGAAGGGGTTAGCCAATCCATTTTAGACAATGTACAAAACAATTGCCACTTCTTAACATAATGAGCATAAAGTTTGTCTGTCCTGGGTCTTCAGGCTCAAGAGAGAAGTCTTTGTAAGGTCGTTTTGTTGATCCCAAAGGGTTGTAGATGCTTCCTCAGAAGAGGAATAAAACCAATGGGGGTCGAATGGATGTCTCCCTTTGGTGCCAGAGGTGTTGTAATGGTGCACAGCCCCCCTCCCCACTATTCCTTCTCCCCACTAAATGACATTCTCCCAGCAGCTTCATCAACATTCATGGGAGTTTCCACATCCCCTACCAGGTGCTTTCCACAACCCTCGTACATGGGTGTGTGGAGTGCATCCTCGGGCCCTGCTAGCTTAAAGCTAACTCCTGCCTCTGACACGACACCTGCATCCCCACGCCCTCTGCCCTCCTTTCCTAGGACAGGTGCACTTCATCTCACTCCTAGCTTTGACTATCAGAACCTACCATCGGCTTGGTCACGCCCTCCTTCTTCCTACCACTCCGCGCACGTTTCTTCTGCGCCCTTGTGAGTCTTGGCCTCCCACCGAACCTCGACATCGACCATCTTCACCTGATCCCTATTAACAGTCCTCCGCCTGTTCTCTGGTCCGACGCATGTGATGACCCATCCCCACACTCTAGTTACCATTATCCGGGGTCCCATTGCGCATTTACATAAACTAGCACAGAGTCTCCGACCACAATGATTGGTGCATTGGCGTTATCAACCGCTCTCGCTCGGTTGTATTGCCTGCTTATTTCTCGGTTCTTCACTGCCTCCCTCAGTGTCAATGACAACTGCTCAACAAAGCGATGGTTTGAACAAAAACAAACATTTCTCGCCGTGAATATGGCCTATGCTGCCGACACGGCGTAAAGCAACCACCAATCAATCAATCAAATCTTTGTTGTTGACCCTCCTCATGCTATCTGTCAGGTTCCAAAGGGACCTTATTTGGATGCCTTCTGAAGGTGAGGAAGAAAGGGGAATGTCCAGTTGAATTGGAACTGGTCGTTCTATGAGCCAGCAACGAGTCCCCAAGATAATCTTCCCATTCAGAAGCCCTTGCATTCATAAGCTTCTTCAGCATGTCTTTCAGAGTTCGATGGTACCTCTCCATCATCCTATTACTCTGAGGGTGGTATGGTGATGAGTGCCACACTTCCACCCCCAACTCCTTAAAATAACCCTCTACCAACTTGTTATGGAACTCACATCCCCTGTCAGTAAAAAAACCAGCAGGTGGTGAGTACCTGGGAATGTACTCTTTAGACAGGTTTAACCGTCGGGCTATTCCACCCCCGCTTAAGGCGACCCTACGTGTTAATATAAATAATTGTTTCCATGTGAATGACTTGTGCCTCCTGCCGCCGGTTGTCTGACATCCTGCCAGCCTGACCCTTGACTAGCAATGCCCGAGGTGGAGAGTTTGACTCCTGACAGACCATGGGCAGAAGGCCCTTAATTAAATAAGATTATAGAGCAATCCAAATAGCAATCTGAAGTTGACCATAGCGGTTAATAATATAAGTCTGGAGGACAGTAAAGAATGCAAGGAACGTTCATGTCACTTCTTAGGAGCTCACCATTTTATTCTTACCTCTTACTAACAGAATGAATTGATCAATAAAACCTATGTTCTTAGTTAAATATAGTTCAACAATGGAATGTATGTTATAAGCCAAATCCCCTCCCATATAATTAAGTTAAATAAGTTTGGAATTTCGACAATAAAATCCTAAATATCGGCAAAAACATCGGAGCGTGCAAAAACACTTCCGATGGGTCTGGGTCCGAACGCCCGACCTCCTATCGTTGCTAGGATAGTCACAATCGACGTATCCAAGCAACGCTTTACAGCAGGGAACCCGGCCTCGCAAATGTGGCAGTTGCGAGCCCACGCAAATAAGAGCAAAATGCGTGCCCATGCGAAATGTGAGCCCGCAAATAATCGGTCGAGTAGTCTCGCCCACTCGCCCACTACCCGTACGGCCGTGGCGACACAGCCGGGCTATGAAACACACAACGGGCACGCCAGGACAAGCAACGGATAGAAAACAATAACATTGATAGCGGAGGCCCGCCCCTGCCCCACACACGCTCACCTACGGCAGCTTCGCTGAGCACCCCCGCGCCAGCCGCAATGCCTCAACACCGAAGGCGGTGAGGCCCGTAGCACCCTGTGTGCTGTGTGACATGACCGCGGCGACCCTGCATGATGTTCCCGGTGGCCTCGACGTGGACGAGCCGGTCGAGCAGGTCATCGACCACACCCTGCAGGACTCGCTGGCAGCCGCCCCCCGAGTGCGGGCTGTACCCAGTCAAGTATAAGGACACCCTCGACTGGTTCTGTCCGGTCCTCTCGGGGGAGGGGTGGGCCGAATACCCCGAATATGCGGCGGCTTACACCACCACCTGGAAATCAGCCCTTCCGAACTACTCGGCAGCCCGAGTCCCGGCGTGCCACGAGATGCTCCAGGGGTACCACGAGGTGCTCCTGGCCGAACATCTCGAGTTCGGGTTCCCGACAAACTACACGGCGGAACCACCGGGAAGACCCCGGCTATGCCCACCACATGGAGGAGAAGCTCCATCGGGGCACCCTGTTGGGTCCCTTCGCGGTGCCCCCCTTCACCCCAGTGTAGCCCCATAATGACGCACCCAAGTCCACCCCTGGGAAGTGTCGAATGATCGTCGACCTCTCCTACCCCCCAGGCCGCAGCGTCAACTTGGGAATACGCAGGAGAGAGTACCTTGGGCGCCCCCACGCCTACCAGCTTCCGACGGCCTCCGACATCGACTGCCGCATGTCGCTCAAGGGCAGAGGCGCGTTCTGCTGGCGGACGTCCCGCCCCCTTCGCGCCCCCGTTGGGTCATTGAGTGTGACTCCTGCCTCACCGGCGGGGGCGCTTTCTCCTGGGACCAGTGTTTCTCGGAGGCCTACGAACATTCAGGAGCTTGAGGCCTAGAAACCTTGTCCTGGCAGTGCAGACCCTCAGACCGGAAGCCACGGACGGGTACGAGGTCATCGTCAACACTGACACCGCGGCATCGGCCCTGGTATGGATATGTACTCAAATACGTCCCGTGCCATCCCGGCCCACTTAAAGTGTTCCTGTATTCGCGCCATTGTTTTCGCCTGTGCCATGTGATCCACCTCTAGGTGTGTCTGGTGGATAACTCTCTCCCTGAATACCCCCGGGAGGATCAATCTCGGGTAGCTTGATTTTCCATGTGGTGCCCGTAGTGTGTACAGCAAGCTCTCCTGCAGCACAACAAACTCCTGGGCATCCTGGATACCCAACTGGTATTCTGGCATCTCCCGTTGGGCCGTTCGCAACTCTGCATGGTCCAACTGATAGTGACTAAACGGTATCTCCTCTTCCGATACGCAAATATCGACAGTGGCCATTTCCTCTGGCTCAGTGACTTCCGCGGTTGGTCTCAGCCGTGACAACATGTCCGCCCATGTGTTGTCTTCCCCCTTCATATACAGAATCGGTGCCGCATATTCCACCAGTAGCACAACCCACATCTGTATCCGCGTGTTCTTGATCTCCTTTGTGAAGAGACAACGCAGTGGTGCATGGTCGGTGTAGAGTTTTACATCCGCGCCATAGAGCTAGGGGTGCAATTTGACCAGTGCGTAGATCAAGGCATATGCCTCCTTCTCCACAGTTGGGTAATTCAGCTGTGCAGCAGTGAATCTACCACTGATGAAGTGCACGGGTCTGGCGACACCATTTTTATCTTCCTACACCAGTATCGCGCCCATACTGTCATCAGAAGCATCTGTGTACAGTTTGTAGGGTTTAGACGGGTCGGGAAACTGAAGTACTACACAGTTAAGGAATAGTTCCTTCAACTCGTCCCAAGCGCTTTGACACTTTTCCGTCCACATGAACTTTACATGCTTATCTGTCAGGGCCGTTATGGCGTAGTTAGGCATTAACTGCCGGTAGTAGTTTGCGGAGCCCACGAGGCGTCAAACTTCTTGTTTCGTAGTCAGGGCTGCCATTTCTTCGGATGGCCGTGACTTTCTCCGGGTCAGCTTTTAGGCCGTCCTTACCCACTACGAAACCCAACAACCTCACCTTCATTGCCCCGAATTCACATTTTGATGGCTTAATTGTCAGTCCCTGCCCTTGCAGCACCCTCAGTACTTCCCCCACGTGGGTATGATGTGAGGTCTCATCCGAGAGGGTATATCACTATATCGTCCAAGTAAATTAGGCAATATTTCTCCAGCTGCGCTGCCAATATCGCATTCATCATCTGCTGGAACACCGCCGGTGCATTACACAGACCAAACTGCATCCGTATCCGTGGGAACTGGAACAGTCCCAAGTGCGTGCTAATAGCAGTTTTCACCCGACTAGACTCTCCCACCCGGACCTGTCAGTATCCCGATTTTAGGTCCAGTGTCGTGAACACCTTAGAGCCACCCAACTGGTCGAAGATATCCTGTATCCTCGTGAATGGGTAGGCGTCTTTGCGGGTTACCGCATTCAGTTTGCGATAGTCCCCGCAGATTCTCATACTGTGTAGTTTGTTCTCCATCATGGCGCAGTATGCGGTAGGGATGCTGATTGATGGGGTGAGCCGACACGGTATCAATATGCATCTCCACTACATTTGTGGCTTTCAGTGGCCTGTCTGGAGATGGAAACACCTCTGGGTATGCCCTTCTCCACATCTCCCTGTCGGAGATGTCTTCTAGTATCACGTTCATCTCCCGTGATCCCCATTCATTCGTGATATTACACAGCACCACCTGCTGTCTCTTATATAGTAAGGTGGCACCACAAAGTAATAACGCATCGGTCCCTAATAACATATCATGCTGTAAATCTTCTACTACGTAACAATTAATTCTGATGTTATATATATTAACCTCCGCTATCCCTTTTGTTATCAATAAGTGACTGGACTCATCTTACTCATGACATTTCACAGGTGGTCACGTTCATCTTGCGACAGGAGTGCCTCGGTGACTGCCTTATCCACCGCGCTCCAATCTCCCTCCATGTCTTCTCTGAAGACACCGTAAATGATGTCTTGCAGCATACCGCTCGCAAAGCCCAGGGAGAACCGAGTGATCTCCCCGGTGGTATCTGCAAGGTCCCCCGCGTGGCCGATCTGTCTCAGCCATTCGTGGAGGGCTCCCGCATTAATTACCGTCATTGACTTCCCATAATCTTGGAGGATCTTCGCCCAGTCCGCCCTGGCCCTCTGCGCTGCGGCCGAGTCTTCCCTCTCCTCCCTCCTTGCGTCCAGGGTCTGTCTGGCATCTCTCCTCTCCGTGTCTTCAATTACTACCACCTGGCCTTATCTTTGGTCTGATCGATCCCCCCGTATCTGCCGATCGGTCGTACCAGTCCTCAAACTCCTGCTTGAGTTGCGTCTGGTAGGAGCGTCGGGACGGCATAATTGTGTCTGTTTTGGCCGATTGGTACAATTTCAATTATGCATCAATAGAACTTGTCCCTGTTTTTCACCAACCTTACTCGACGTCTCATTCCTCGCCGAGCTCCCACCACTCCGTCTTCGCTGGTGCTGTCCTCTCGCCGCTGTGTCCACCATGTCCACCATGTCCCTTATCCCACTTTCCTCTAGCCACAACCCCCGCGTCCCACCTAACTGGATTGCTCGAGTTATGTGGTCGCTAGTATGAAATCCTGTGTTTGCGGGTCCCCGCATTTATGCGGGGTTTCGAAAGTTATTGATGGCCGATCCCGCTCGGTGGCACATGGAGTTAAGGCTCTTTGCATTATGGCCTCCCATGTCATTGGCTGTACTGCCTAACAGGGCTATAATGCCCCGATATCCTCCTTAGTGTGTACGGTTCACTCCCCTTCCCTCTCTTCTAGTTTCTATGGAGCCTACCTTAGAGCTTGACCCATGATGGACACAACACACGATCCGAGTTCAGCACCAGCCAGCAGAAGACTGAATACTTAGTTTTATTCAGTTATATAAGGTTTTTAGATACATACAAGTGTGGATGATACCGGCCTCCTTATTGGCTATTACACCCATGCACACCAGTCATTCCTATCCCGCATTATCTCTCCCTAACATAGCTCCTCATTGGCTGCCTTCATGACCCACCCCACTCCCACCCAGCCCTGGCCACTACCCAGCTATAGTGGGATTACCACATATCATACGGTGACCGGTGACCATGTGGCTGGGCGAGATAAGGGGGAGGAATCCTGATTAAAGGTGCACCTCTTCCCTCCCCAGGTGCGAGCATTATAAAGGGAGTACTGTTTCCCATTCAGCCATATCGATACACACTACATACTTAATCGGAGAATTTTACACTGGCCCGCGTGTCGGGACATGCCTCGGTTCCCACCCTCGGTGCCTGCGCCTGCGAGATATGGCTCATCGCGGCGCTTTGCTCCTTCAGAATTACAGTCCGCCACAAGCCGGGGATCGAGCTGGTCCTCGTGGATGCCCTGAGCCGCGCACATTACTCCTGGGTCGCTGTCGATATTGTTCGCGAACAGTGCCGTGTAAGGGGGATGGCATGCATAAGGGGGATCGCACGCATAAGGGCCACAGACTCCCCCAAGATCTTTACCCATGACCTGTAATTTCTCTTCTCCAGGCTACAACCAGCGGGCCCACAAACACCTCATGACCCTCCACCGTGCGGCCCTTGCCCCAGGGACCTGGCGCAACTGCGATTGCCATGCGAGGAGGTACCTGGAGTTCATGCTCGAGGGGGGCATTGACCATCTGGCCCTCACTCCGTATGACGTCGGCCACTTCAACGCTCACCTCCACCGCGAGCTTCCATCCCCCACATCAGTTGCGAACGCCCTCTCCGTGCCCACTCCTCCGTCCGGGAGGCGGGTGGGGACCTCATCCTCTTCGATGCCCCGTTCGCAGAGAGGGTCAGGAAGGGCAGCGAGAAACTCTTCGCCGTCCCACTGAGGAGGGTTCTCGCCATCACCCCCAAGATGATCCCCGGGATCTGCACCCACATGCGCTCCCGGGGGCACTTCGGAGTCACCCCTTGGGTGGCGGTCATAATTGCATACTTCACCTTCATATGGCAGTCCAACCTGCTGTCGCCCTCCCACGCCCCATGGGGAGGCCTGCACACGCTGTGCCGCGACGACGTCCGGCGCACCCCTGGCGGCCTCCGCATCCAGATTTCTTCTTCCAAGACCATCCGTGCCCCAGCGCAGGCGGTGTCGCTCTTCGTCCCCGCACTTCCCAGATCGCCCATGTGCCCCGTCTGTGTGTGGGAGAGGGCGGTTGCCTTGGTGCCTGCTCCGGGCGACGCCCCGGCCTTCCTCGCCCGAGCCGGAATGCCACTAACTGCCCACGACATCGCCCCCTTACTCAGGGCCGCCCTTGAGGCTGGTGGCATCCCGGAGGCCGCCAGGTACACCCTCCATGGCCTCCGCAGGGGCGCTGCCCAGGCCTGCTCTTCCAGGGGGGTGGACCTCTCCGCCATTATGGCCCAGGGTACCTGGGAGTCCAACACAGTGTATGCGTACATCCCCAGGGTCATGCCCGCAGACGCTCTGAGAGCCTTGGCATTGGGCTTTGGGTCGGGTTGGGGCTCCCTCTACCATCAGCTGACATTGAGCAGGTGGACTGAACCCACACTTCAAACAACATTTAAACATTTAACTTAAACCTTTGTAACCTATATATTTGTTGTATTGAATAAACGCCCCCTTTTCCCACACCAGTCTCAGGCTTCCGCTGTCCGAATCGGCCTATAATTTAGAATTGTGGTTGATCCAGCGGAGGAAGCCTGAGATGCTCACATCACTAAGCGGCACATGCGCCGGTCCCCCCTCTGCTTACACCACTTGACCCGTAACCCAACAGAAATTAAGTGTGGTAAAGTCTAGTAGGGAGGGGTGGCTGGCTCCTCCTGCTGGCAGTCTCCAGGTCATCTGCCTGCCACACCCCCTGCCCAGCTCTTTTATTTATTTATTTTTTTAATTTTTATTGAGGCTGTATTTATACTGTCCATAGCATGTAAGCCCGGGTACCCAGGCTTGTTTTCAATGCTGGCCAGCTGTGTGATATATGCGTAATAGACGTATAGGTATGTGGCTAATATATGTTAACGAGATCCAGAGGTTGAGACAAAGGATTATGCTAATGAAATGATGTCATGGAAAGTTTAGCCGGCGGGTTCAGCGAGCCCTAGGCCATGAATAAACCATTCAGTATCCAGAAGTCAAAGTGATCAGACGTTATACTTTCACAAGCTGTAGTGTTGGTGTTGTCTTATCAAACAGTAGCTGCTGATAAGTTATTTGATTGTCTGCATTTCAGTAGCAGATAGATAGTCTGTTGCTACATTTACTAGCCTATGTTAGTTTTTTTGGGCCCTCTTGGCATTGTATTTTTGTTCTATTCTTATTACTATGTTAGTTGTTTTCTAGAGGTTCTATGTTAGTGTTTTGGGGTTTTCTTGGGAAGAGTTTTCCGCTTTTTTCTACTTAATTCTATACTAGCCTATTTTATTTACATGTCCATAGGCCTGTACATAATAGGTGGTTGAGTTATGTTTGTTTGAATTTGATTTGATTTATATTGTTGTTGGATATGTTATCTGGCTTCTATATTTCCGGTTATCGTGCCCTGGGCCCGTATGCATGGAGCGGTGTTAGCGAGCCAAACCGCGGTTAGGGCGGGATTTCTGGTTTAGCGCCGAAAATTCGATATGCATGGAGCAGTGTTAGGCCTAACACCGCAAGTTTAAAGTCAGAGATTCTAACCCCAGCCCATAGCAGGTTTACAGCGGTGTTAGTGTTAGGTTAGTGTCAGGATGGAGCCCAAATCTATTCAGTGCTATCATATTTAACAGAATTAAATACACAATAAGTGAAATTTAATCAAATTAACCCTAAAAACGAAGTGATATTAATGCTGCTGCCGCATTGGCGGTGATATTAATATTGTCGAATCGATGACTGTAAAGTAAAAAAATTGCCGCCGCCACATCGACGTCGCTATCCATACTGTCGTCGCTGCCGCATCGGCGGCAATATATTAAGCCCAAATCTATTCAATGCTATCATATTTAACAGAATTAAATACGCAATAAGTGAAATTTAATCAAATTAACCCTAAAAACGAAGCAATATTAACGCTGCCGCCGCATTGGCGGTGATATTAATATTGTCGAATCGACGAATGTAAAGTAAACAAATCGCCGCCGCCGCATCGACGTCACTATCCATACTGTCGCCGCTGCATCGGCGGCAATATATTAAGCCCAAAGCTATTCAATGCTATCATATTTAACAGAATTAAATACGCAATAAGTGAAATTTCATCAGATTAACCCTAAAAACGAAGCGATATTAACGCTGCCGCTGCATTGGCGGTGATATTAATATTGTCGAATCGACGAATGCAAGCAACCCCCGCCGCCACCTCAGTAACAAGCGCGCTGGTTCCCGGTGGCCCAACCAGGTGCTCGCCAGCAACAGGCTCAGAGAAATTTCCATAATGAATAAATTAATTCACATATAGCTAACATGCACCGTTTAGGCCACCATGCATACGGCTTGACATACTTCGCGGCGCCCCTGATAACCGGTGAGAGCTACCCTGTGTTAGACGGTTAACACCACATGCTGCTAACACTGCTCCATGCATATGGGCCCTGGGCTGTCCAGTTGGTGGGCCGTGACATATCACCTGCCCCCTTGTGGTGCAGTTCAGTTGGGGTTCCCAGTTTTTATTTTGCACAGATATTTTTTGTACGTTTTTAGGTCAGGGATTTGTCTTTCTTCCACCGTTTGCGCATTCCATGCCTTGGCGGCCATTTCCAGTGTGCTCCTTTCATGGGCTTTGATCTGGCTTCTGGTCTGCCTTAGTAGTGGTGCCTTGCTTGCTCTGGTGTCCCTTAGTGGTTGGGTTAGACGCTTAATGTCTTGGCTATATCCATATGCTAATGTTTTTAGGTGGATTATCCTTCTGTTTTCTAGTAGCTTTACTTTAGTTCTTTTGTGTAGGTCATAAGTGGGGTGTAGTTTGTCTACTTTCAGGCAGATTTTCAGGGCCCTATTTTGTAGTATCTGCAATTTTTTAAGTAGCTCTTTTTTAGCACCCATGTAGATTACATCCCCATAGTCAAAGTAGGGGAGTACCATGCCTTTGAAGATTTTTATTGACATATCTTGTGTCATATAGTTTCTTAGTTTAGCAAATAGCCATAGTTTGTGATTTACTTTTTGTATGATTTTTGTTATACACAGATTGTAGTTTAGCTGGCTATCTAGTTCTAGGCCTAGGTATTTGTAGTGATTTACACTTTCCAGTGTTTGGTTTCCTAGTGTGCATTGTAGGTTTCTTCCTGTGATTGCTGTATGTGAGAAGAGTACTGTTTTAGATTTATTTGCATTGATGGTTATTTTATTGGATTCACACCAGCTGTCCAGCTTTAGCAGGAGGTTGTTCAGTTTGGTTGCTACCTCCTCTACTGTGCTTCCTTCTGCATATACGACAGTGTCATCTGCATATAGCTGGAGACATTCTGCCTCCAGCCATTTTTCTAGGTCGTTTATGTATAGTATAAATAGTAGTGGTCCCAGGACTGATCCTTGGGGTACACCACAGGTGACAGTTTGTTGGTCTGAGAGTGTACCATTTACTTTAGTTTTTTGCTGCCTGTTGTTTAGGTAGCATTTTATCCAGTTTATTGATTTGGATTTAATGCCCATGTTGTTTAATTTTCTTATTAATATCCTGTGGTCTACAGTGTCAAAGGCTTTGCTGAAGTTGATGAAGGCTGCTCCAACTAATTTCTTTTGGCTCAATGATGCCAGTACATCACTTGTTAGGTTTGCTATTGTTTTTGATGTGGAGTGAAGTTTTCTGAAACCTCCTTGCCGCTTGTTTAGTATATTGTTTTTTTCCAGGTGCTCATTTATGTGCCTGTGGAACATTCTTTCAATTAGCTTGCCTGGTGTTTGCAAGATTGATATTGGTCTGTAGTTCCCCATGTTTTGTTTGTCACCACTTGTGTAGATGGGGGTGATGGTTGCCATCTTCCATGCTGTGATGAAGTGTCCCTGCTCAAATGATATGTTGAACAGGTCGACCATGGTATCTGGGATGGCTTGGAGTGCCTCTTTTAGTATTTTTGTGGGGATTCCATCTATTCCACTTGGTTTGTTTTCATCTATGTCATTTATTAGTTGTGTTAGTTCTTTTAGGTCAGTTTTGCAGGTGGGGATTTCATCCTGGATAGTTTCTGACTTGTTTTCCCAGATTCTTGTGAATTTCTTTGATAACCTTTGTCCTACCGTGGCAAAGTGAGTATCACTATCTGTGTGCGTCTTTCCATCCTTATCCTGGAAGCTTATGCGTTCTTCTATCTTATTTTTGGGGAATACTAAGCTTACATTTTTCCTAAACTTATTTGCGTTGCTTCCCCAGTCCTTGTCTTGTTTTATTATATATTTCTTTTTTGCTGCCCTTACTGCTTTGAGGGAGTTGTTTCTGGCAGTATTATAGGCCCTTTTATCCTCTGGGTCTTTAGTACGTTTCACTTTGTCACCTAGCTTTCGTTTTGTTGCGATATGCGTTAACAGTTCCCTGTCTACCCACGGGTCTTGGTTTCTCTGTATTTTTAGTTTCTTTATGGGACACATCTCATCTAATGATCTTTTGAGTAGTTTTTTAGGGATCTGCCCATCTTATATTCATATTGGCTTGTACTTTTGAGTTTTTTCCTCGTTACATATATTAGCTCATGGTCACTTATACCCCAGCTTCTAGTGCCCCATTTTGTGGCATGGTTTGAGTTGGTTAGTATTAGGTCAATTGTTGAGCTATTGTTTCCTAGTCTTGTGCTGTCTGTAATAAGTTGCTGTAGCCCTAGGATTTTGATAGTGGTTTGTAGCATTAGTTTATTTTTGTCGTTGCTACTGTAGTTTATGTTGAAGTCCCCTAGCACAAAGATTTCTGCATTTGTTAGTTTTCTCACTGTATTTATGCTTTTGTCTAGAGTTTCAAGGAATGTTTCAATATCCCCGGACGGTGGTCTGTAGAGGCTTGCTATGGCTATGTTAGCCTGCTTCTCATTTTTTATTAGGCACCATAGTAGTTCCAGGTGTTCATTTGAGTTGTTTGCTATTTTTAGGGCCTCAGTGTCTAGATTTTTTTAGGTTTTGCAGTAGATTGCAACACCTCCACCTTTTTTTGTTTGTTTTGCTATGTTAATTTGCTGTCTGTCATTACGTACAAGCCTATATCCATCTATGTTGAGGGTGCTGTCTTGATGTCTGTCAGTGAACCACGTTTCTGACAGTGTAAAACATCAAGATTTTCATTTTTTAGATGCATTTTTATTGTGTCTATTTTATTGGATGCACTCTGGCAGTTTAGGTGGGCAAAGTGCGTGGCCCTTCCCAGCCTGCATTCAATTTCATCTACCATCTCTCTTTACCTTTAGGTTTGGAATTTGTTACATTTCGCGAGTTTTTAAACTTTGTTTACATTGTTTTATGGGCGTATGGGCTGGTGCATACAGTACATATGCCCTGTTTTGTTATATAGTTTCATACATTACCGTAGACTGCACCTGTGCGAGTGGAGGCGAGGTACATGCCCTGGAATGGATGTTAGTTATACACAGTATTTCTAGTGCTTTAAATTTTGGTTAGTGGTATTTTATGAAAAGTTTATGATACTCATGGTTTGGAGCCCTGGTGTTGCTTCTGCCAGTTCTCCGTGATGCTATTTGTCAGCCTTGTAGCAACGTATTTGGCATAGTGTTCATTGAAGTGTACACCATCTGACATGCCTATAGCATAATGCACCGATCTCCTTCCATGCCTGGTTTTGTGGATGTAATTTGCTTATCTTGGTACGGCTACTCCCTTGTTTCGGCTATTGTTCAGGCGGTGGATATAGGCGTTTAGCTCCGGTATGCACTCTTCTATTAGCTCCTGGTAGTTTTGGTGGGTTTGATTTTTGCTGTGGCCACAGTATTTTTCCATGCCAATGCCCACAAGCTCACATATTATTGGTAGCTCTGCCAGTTGGCTGAGTGCTTCATGTGCGAGTGTGCACTCCCTTGTCATGTGTTCCATGAGTGCCGTCTTGGTGTCAAAGGCTGGCTTCAGGTCTCTGTGTCCTATTTATTGTGTTAGGTCGCAGATTCCTGCCATCATGTATATTTGTGCTGGTGGGGCACAGTTTGCGTACCTCCTGAGTACTGCGTCTGTTATCCTGGCAATGGTCGCCCCTGGTACAGATTCTATTTTTTCTTTGTAGTTTAGTGCATCTTGGTGCAGCTCTCTCATATGGGGGGCTAGTGCTCTTACCCTTGAATCACCACTGATTACTATAATTTTCTGCATCTTGGTATCCGTTCACTTAGACGATCTGTTTTTGTTGTCGTCGTGATTCGCAGTCGTCATAGTTGTGGCCTACTGATTCAAATTTCAGTTTGGGCGGAAGTGGGGCATGATTGTTATGCTTTCCTCGCTTCCTTTCGACCTGCTGGGAGAGTTCCAATGTTTTCCTCTGGTCGCTTGATCTTTTGGCTTTTGTGTTGCTTTTGTTTGTTTTGTTTTTTATGCTTATTTTGGTCTTGCTTATTTTATCTAACTATTTATATTTGCTTTGCTATTTATTTATTTATTTTGATTATTATTTTATTTTATTTTATTTATTTATTCATCGGTATTCGACAGACCTTCCTTTACTTTTTGGAGGATGTCTCCCATCTTATTTTTATAACCTTGTTTGATTATTTCGCCTTCACTGGCTGCTTCTAGGAACCTACCTTTTTGTTCTCAGCTTCTGGTTTCTTTTGTGGGGTAGTTTCGGTAGTCATTTTTGTCTCGGTGGTTGTTTTGGTTTCAGTTTTTTTGGAGGTGCTGTTTTCCCCATCTTGTTTGCTTTTCACCTTTTCATATTCAGTTTTGTACCAGGCACACTCAATTTTTAGAGTGTTGTATGCTACTTGGAGCTCCTGGAGCTTCTTCCAGTTTTGGTCTGTATTTTTAGCCGTGCTGTTCCGTCCGTTGTCTGTTTCGTTTGTTTTTTCTCCAGACTTGTTGGTTTTTTTGGGCATGTTTTCCCGTCTCAATTCTATTTTAACCGTCTCTATCACAAGACTGATTATTTCCTCTTTTGTCATGTTTTTTTCTTCAGTTGTCATGGTGTTATCGTTAGAAATCCTTGGTAGAAGCTTCCTCCCGGCCGCTCTGCCGCCGTTTCCCACCGTTTTTAATGGTCTCCCTGTTGTTTTGTTTTTAATAGATTCCTCCTATATGTGTTGGCCTTGCATTCCTTGGTCTATCCTGTAGTATCCTGGGATGTTTATGAGGAAGAACTTTGATTTTATTTTTATTTTATTTTGTTGTTGATTTATTTTCCTCCTTTATTCCTCCTTATATGTTGTTTTACAACAGAAGACCTGACACTCAGTATGTATCACTCAGTGATATTCAGATGAAACACATTCAAAATAGTTGCTGGGAGTCTCCTCAGTCAGAGACAGTAACATGGCATTTCATTGGCTGAACTCCTCCAGTCAGTGGTGGGGGGAGGCAGGGTGGGAGTGGATGAACCCCCACCACTCCCACCAGCCCCTCCCCCCTGCTGGGTAATGGGGTGGGGGGCTCAACCCCCCCACCCCCACCCCAAGTCAGATACATATTTTTCCATCAAGTTCACCAATCACACTTACATGGGAGTATCAACCCTATTTATCTTTACATAGCGCGCACGCGCACACACACACACACTCACACACACACTCACACACACACACAAATCATACCATAACAGGGACACAGAACTCAGTTTCTTAACTTAATTATTGTTCCCATTCTGTGGCATTCTTCACAGACCATTTGTCTGGGTGAAGAAACCACAGTCTGCAGGAACTGTATATGCTGTCCTTAGTTTCAGCATTTACCTCCCTTTATACAATATACAATATATAATACCAACAGACTTCAATTCAGTAATACATGTAAATATACCAATACAGTAATAATTTTCCAGAGTTCTTATCGCCAGTGGTTATATTTGATGTAGAACCTTAGAACAATCTGATATTAATTATCACTTCACTTAATATACATAATCGACCATGGTTTCACAACTTGGTTTGAATATTATGCATATGCAGTTACCAACATGATATAATGAATTAGGTATTATTAGAGAGGTTTTATAGGTCTACTTATATAATTGGAATATTATTATAATGACTTTATAGATAAAACTAGATGATTTAAATATGGTTAAAACAGTTTTCTTAATGCTTCACATATGAGTTTTGTGAAAAGGAGATATTTTAGAATTTATTTAAACTATTATTTATTTATGAATCAGACCTAAAAATCAGAATATTTTACAAGCTGACTTTTGACTCATTGGAGTGTAGAGCCGGTCTGCGCTGTGTCTGTCTGGCCACCATCTGTAAATATACGAGTGTATATTTACACAAGGCCACGTCGCAAATAGAGTAAAATCACTTTGCAACAATTAATTAATTACTTCTTTGAGACAATGTCTCGACAGACTTTTGAGCTATCCAATATACCATTCATTATTTTAAAGCCGAAATGGGTATCTTGGTACACAGTGTACATAGCCTCTATGCATACCTGTGCCGGGGTGTTTATCCCCTTTTTTTGGTCCCCAAACTGAGACAAGAATAATTTCTTGCAATTTTGAATAACCTAACTTATTTGAGTTTTATTTGAATGCCCTTGGGGTCTGGCACTAGCTAGGCACACAATTCTGTTGTCGTATGAATGACGACTCGGGCCCATGTGGGTTAGGCATTTAACTGGGCAGATGTGTAATCCCACCGACAACACCACCGGCAGCTCCCGTGCCACCGGAAGCCACCAACTCAATTTAGAAAATATACAGAGTTTGCAAAATGCAGCTCTAAGCAGCTAAACCTTTAAAGAAGGTTGCCAACCATGTTGGACTTTTGAGTAATGTCCAACTTTTATCCATTATCCCTTTGTAGTACTTTGTAGAAAGACCAGAGCTAACCATTGGTACGTCCGTTCACAGCGAGTTGGAAACGCAAATTGATCGGTCTGGAGTGATATATCCCACTGGGCTATAAATGCCCAAGAGGGTGAGAATGAGATAAAAAAAATATATATAAAGTCACTGTGATAGAAAGGAAGACACACGAGTTGGGCTGAGTACTATTTTATTAGTTCTCTGGCAGGGACTGATAAACATGCCCACCTTCAAAAAAGAAAATTGTGATAGAAGTAATACTATTTTGGTCGCTGTACAGGTGGCGCCCCATTCGCGCGTCCACACAGGGGTTGGTGCGCGACTCCAAAATGCACAATATTCTTGCAAACGGTAATAAATGAATAATAATAACCTTGTACATGCTTCATTATTTTATATTATTATAATACATTATAATTCACATAAAGTCACTGCGATAGAAAGGAAGACACACGAGTTGGGCTGAGTACTATTTTATTAGTTCTCTGGCAGGGACTGATAAAAATGCCAAACCAAAGGTACCTCCAACCCAACTCAATTATTTTCGGCAGCTAATCTGGCTGCTACCCTCATGTCATTCATTATTCGCACCGTTAAGGGAGTTTTTAGGTATTCAAATACCGCATTACTAGTCCAATCTCCCCTCGTCCGTATTTCTTCCAACGTCGCACCGCACATCGACAAATATGTGCAGCCACCTCTTCTCAGAGAATGAGAAGACAACAGTTCTACATCAAGACCCACTCGACCTGCAAACAACTTCAATGTCGACTGGTACACCTCATATGTGAGTGGAGAGCTACCACCTCTCCCATTTGGTAATAAGAATGCAAATTCCTCTCTATTCGCAGGCCGCTCAAAAAAATGTTTTTCAGTCCAGTGGACTGCGCACAAGTCTAATTCCGGGCATCTAGCTATAGGAATATCTAAAGACCTCTCCCCGAATTGTATAGTCTTGGATTTCCAAATCTTTAATAACATACCCCAAGAAAAGAACTTAAAATCTTTCCTACGAACCATAGCGTCAGAGAACGTAACGTTCGACTTCCTTAATAGCCCTCTAAAGCTACACAACACTGCTGCCCGCCATGCAATATGTCCCGTGCTATCCGACAATAACGAGAAAATACACCTTAGCATATTAGGAAGCAATGGCATTGCTTGTTTAGGAACATCACCCAGATCTCTCCGAATGCATCGAAGAGTAGAGGAGAGAACAAAGTCTGAGTAATCTATTTGCACCGAACCCTGCTCTTTTAGAAAGTAGTTCAGACCACTTATATAATTAATAATTGATGAGTTGCTAACCAAGTAGCATACAAGGCAACCTGCATAGCATCGCATGGAATAGGTATGTGAGTTTCGGTAAATTCCTCTATAAAGCACAAATATTTACTAATTTGAACCGCTCTCGTCATCTTTGAGTTTAGCGTGTAGCAATTCATCTGAAACTCCTTCTGCTCTGCTTTTAATTTTTCGACTTCTGTAAAGAGAAGGGTTGTTCAAATAAACCAATACAACACAAGTGCTTTCCATGGTCCGCGTAATATATGATTTCTTGCATATGCTTATCCTCCGGCCTACTTAATGGATATAACATTCGCCTCACTACTAATGTGGACTGCCGTAAAGACAAAATTATATTTGATAGATAACCAAAAAATACGTCTCACATAATGCATAATCAATTTACATTTTGATCTACCTGTGGCTAAGGCTGCTTCAACAGTTGCACTATCTGTGACCAATACTATCGAGGACCCCTGCCACCTTGGACTCCATCTTTTTACTGCTGCATAAACCGCCCCCATCTCTTGCACATTAATGTGAGCTGATTTTAACTTATCATCTGGTTGGTCATAATGGTGGCCTACCTCTTCTTTAAGTTGTTCTCCTGTCTTTTCATTGAAGCAACCAACTACCCAATCATTCTCATGAAGCGCACCATAACCCCACTTACTGGAGTCACTATAAGTAGACTTTACTGATGCAAATTTCCCCAACATTAATGCTTTACCATTAAATCCGTCTGCAAAGAGGATCCACCATTGCACATCCTCCCTGAAACCAGTATTTAATCTCACTTTATAGTATGGCCGTGCTACAGAGCCCATCATATCATATATTCTTCGAGAAAATGTTCGCCCACCACGCACTACTTTTGCGCAGTGGGCTAACAGTCCGCCTAGCTTTTCTAGTTCTTTTATTGTCGCTTTTTTCTTTCCTTTAAATTCCAACAGGATACTTTGCAATTTAGTTAATTTATCACTAGGGAGTGTTAGCTCCAAACGTATGGAGTCAATTAATATCCCTAAATATCGTATTTTCGTATTGGGACTAATTATTTTCTTATAACTTATGTAAAAACCTAGACGACGTAATAGGCCAATTAATTTATTTTGTTGTTGAACAGCACTTTCATGTGTTGGGGCTACCAAACAAAAATCATCTAAGTAATTTATTACTCTGTCCAACCCCTCTATTTGCACACCTAACAACAAAATCCGACATTTTGGAAAAAACGAACGGACTAGATGACAGTCCCATGCAAAGCCTGTTATCCAACATGCACACTGGCCCATGCTCCTGCTCGTCTTCAAAATCCCACACTAACCCTTGCCTGGGCCTGTCTGCTGGATGTATTGGGATAGCTTGATACGTGTCTTTTAGGTCTACTGTAGCAAGATAGTCTCCATAATTCATTTTATCAACCACGTCATCAACACTTTTATAATTAAATGTAAGTGCTACTCCATCTGTGTATTTATTTATAGATTTATCTTTTGGCCTGCTGCAGTCCACTATCCCTCTACCCCCCCCCCCCCCCACTCCCCTCCTTTGGTATACAAAAAATATTATGCACACACTGGGGGGTTTGACTGCTTCGAGAAATCATATCCTGGTCTAATTCTATCAATCATTTCTGGGTTATTATGTCCCTATATAACTTATTACGAATTCTCTTGAAAGTAGTATTGTATTGTACTGTACAATTCATATTAGTGACATGAAAGCCGAAAATTACTCCCCATAATATATAATACCAATCTGGGTCAGAGTCTCCTCGAAGAAACATTTCAGCTATAAACCGGCATGGTTTCAATTGCATACGGTTACCGGCTATCACATGAATACAATTACATGCACCATTTATACAGTCAATTGCTACTCTAATTAGAGTTGGGTTCCCTTGTGGTACCTCTCTAATATGAAAATCCCAACAACAATATTCCTACTACAACGTTTCTCATGAACGCGCTTCGACGCGTGGCGACGTGTTGCCATTTTGGGCGAAACGTCGGGACCCGTCGTCACCCGTCATGACGCGTTAACGGGGCGTTATGAACGCGTTAGTGGGGCGTCGGTACACGTCGGTACATGTTGAGGACCATCAACGCTTTGACGAACACGTTGGCACGCGTCGGGGCGCGTTGATGTTTTGTGCATGCACAAAACTGTGGACGCGCGGCGACGCGCGGCAACGTGTTGGATCGCGCGTTAGTGGCGCGTTGGCAGGACGTGGAACGACGTTAACAGCGCGTTGTCGGCCTGCTGGAGGCACGTTGACCAATGTTGTTGAACGCTGGTGAATTTTCGGCAAACTGCGAGCGGGCTGGGAACGCGTCCGTAACATGTCACGGACGTGTAGTGAACGACCTATCAGCGTAGCGCCAGCGTTGCGTCACACGTTGCACGTGTTGCTGGCGCCTGTGCACGTGTTGATGGCGGTTTTGTACGGGTTGGTGGCGCCTGTGTACGTGTTGCTGGCGGTTGTTGGCGCGTGTATACGTTTTGTTGGCGTGTCTGAACGTGCTGATGGCGGTTGTGGACGTGTTTTTGGCGCTTTTTGACGTTTTGCTGCCGCATTTTGACGGGTTAGTGGGGCTTTTTGAACTGTATGTCGCGTGTTGGGGGCGTGTTTGGCCGTTTTGCCAGCGCGCCGGTACGTGTTAATTGCGGGGGTCGACGCGTTGCTGGCCGTCGGTGGCGTGTTGGTAACGCGTTCTGACGTTATGTTGCCGCATTGGGACCTGTTTGTGGCATGTGTGGCGCGCTGCTGGCGCGTGGGGCGTGCTGTTGGCGCGCTCATAACGTGACGCGGGCGTTCTGGGAGCGTTCCACCAGCGTTTTCGGTGTGAGTATATAAGGGTACGCATTTCCATGGTTGCTCACACCAATTCGAGTGTTCGACGAGGATGGAGGTCTGTGGAAAAAGATTTAGCGACTATCAACTAGCAATTCTGCTACATCACCATCACGTGGGCCAACTACTACTATACCATCTGAGAAGAAGGGGCGTACGTCGACCTAGGCCACAATGGATCCGGGGATGGATCCGGAGGCGCCGACAGTTCGGTCTGTATCACCAGCTTATGGTGGAACTCAGGAACGAGGATACGGCAGCCTTCACTAATTTCATGCGCATGCCGCCGCAAATGTTTGATGACATCCTAGAGAGAGTGGGTCCCCGAATCACGAAACAATGTACATCATTCCGCGAACCACTGGAGCCTGGGCTTAAACTGGCACTCACTCTACGACACCTCGCCTCTGGGAACAAGTATGCCTCCATGAAGTTTGGATGGAGGGTGCCCCACAACACCCAATCCATCATTGTGCGCGAGGTGTGTCGAGCCATTATAGCCGAATACATCGACGAAACCATGACGTGCCCCACCTCGCCAGATGGATGGCGTGCCATCTCGGACACTTTCATGGCGAGGTGGAACTTCCCACACACTTGCGGCGCCATTGATGGAAAACATATCGCCTGCCGATGTCCCCCAAAGAGCGGATCCCTTTATTATAATTATAAGGGGTTCTACTCTATCATTCTGCTTGCGGTGGTGGATGCGGATTATAAATTCATTTGGGCAGATGTTGGTGGCACCGGTTCCGCATCCGACGCCCAAGTGTACAATGCCTCCGAGCTTAAGGCACGACTGGAAGATGGTAGTTTGGGGTTGCCTCCCAGCGCACCTCTCGTCGTGGGGGGGAAGGCAGTACCATACTTCCTAATCGGGGACGATGCGTTTGCCCTGCGGCCTACCATGATGAAACCTTACAGCCGCAGGGGAATGGACAATGAAAAACGCATTTTCAATTACCGCATTTCGCGTGCTAGGCGAGTCGTGGAAAATGCTTTTGGTGTCCTCGCCAACAGATTCCAGGTTCTTCTGACCACGATGCAGCACCACCCCTCCACCGTGAAGCTAATCGTCACGGCTTGCATGGTGCTGCACAACCTGATGAGGATGCGCTATCCGGGACTGCAGAACCAGCAGCTGGACGGGGAGGACTTGGACGACCACACCGTGATCCGCGGACAATGGAGGGATGCTCAGAACCTCCCTGATTTGCAACATCCCCTACGCGCCATGAACACTGGATCGAAGGCAGGCAAGGAGCAGCGGAATCTAATAAAGGACTGGAGTAACTCCCCTGCGGGTGCGGTGGCATGGCAGAACACTATGATATAGTTATGTATTTGGACTCTCATTTCATTGTACTCTACTTTGTGCCATTATAAATTAATTGTACTCTGTGTTACCAACAAGAATGGATAATTGGATATACTGTAATAAAACGTACAACTATCTCTTCATACCGCACCACAGTTAACTAGTTTTGTTTTTATTGTTATACAGTATATGTGATGTATGTTTAGCGTGTGATAGAATATATGGGTGACTCTCGTGAAAACTGGTGAGCATGGGATTTTAAAACATCAATCAAAACCTTCCTACTTATTTTTTTCCTTATACATTTCATATTCATGTTCAGATTTGCTAAAAAAAATAACGGAATTAAAATAAAACTGTGTGGAAGTTTGGTTTTTGTACTTAAGAACTGTTTTTGAAGAAAAAAAACCCAAATTACACTCAGCCATTTCTAACATGACATATGGGACGTGCTTCAATCCTTATTAACATCTTGTAGTGCATTGATATATCAAACAAAACAGTTCCCAAATCAAAGAGGAAGTATTTATTAACATGTCTGCATGGTTAAATAAACAAATACAAAATGGTGTGTCTGCATGCCACACAAATATTGTACACTAATTATTCACTCAATAAATCATGGGTGGGAATTAATTTTTTTTTCTCAATATAACCACTAGATATTTCTGTATATTATGCCATGATTAATATACTTCTAAGTATGATATTATTTAATTCTGATTAGATATTTATTAAGGAGACTGTGTGGTGTCCTAAAGATGTGTTACACGTGTGACACACATTTTATACTCCCATAACAGATATCTTATTCATGATGTACACCTTTATTTCTTATCTCATGAATTTATATTTTACCTACATGTAAAGGGGAGATTTGCAGGTTTCATTTGGAACAAAAAAATGTAACAAATTCAAATATGAAATTTTAACTCTGGATGTGACACTTCTGGTCAGTTTTCAGGAGAGTCACCCATATATACTGGGCATGTTAAATGTGATTTCAGTTAAGTCAGTTGGTAGGATAAATTATTTTGCCCCACCTATCCGCATTGCAATCATTTAATAGTTGCCTCGGCTAGGGAACGGTTCCATGCAGTGGTTCATCACTTGTCCCAAGCCTGTGCTGTTCTCAAACAGTGAATTTCATGATACCTGTCCACATTTAAATATTTTTGAACCATTATGTCGCTGGGCTTCCTGTCCCTCTGCTGGCGTTCACCGTCCGTTCGAAAAATGTATGCTATAAAATTGGTGGTGTCTGTATCGTAGCACAGACACCGATGTTATGTTTAGTTTTCTAGACAACTTGTTTGTACATGCCTTCAGTGGTGGATAATTTGTTCATCCACATCAGATAGCTCCACATCTAAAATGGTCCTAATAGTTTGTACACCGATTGGCCACCTATCAGCGCCATACATCACACTACACCAGACATAATACTGAACAATAACATTGGTTAGAAATTGTAATATGGTAGTTGTTTTTCACAGTGTATAGATTTACGAATATTTTGGGGGGCCTATTGATTGTGATGTGTTGATTAAAATGGGGAAATTGTTTGGATCATTATAGTTACCCACTCCAAAGCTTGTTTACTAGTTGGTGAGTGTCCTAACTTTTTTAATAATAAATGTTACGTCAAAAGTGGATAAATGTTTTGTACACAAACTATAGGATGGCATGATAGTATCCAGCTTTAAGTGACATTGATCTAGGGTGACAATCAATATGGGAAGTTTCCCTCCACCCACATTATACACAAAATTGTGCCATCAAATATATGTGGAAACCGCAATATGTGTGGCAGCTTAAACTACTGGTGTTTGGCAAAATAATACCTATCCTGTCGTAACACGGTCACGTTAGTTTTGAGTTTGTTTACTACCGCTATGTGTCGGTGATATATTGTAATTATTGGTTGTAACCATATATTGTTAGCAGGTAGTACTGGAAACGTCAACAAAAGTACCGTTCACAAATATGTACCACAAAATTGAGTCAACAACGTATATATGAAGTATTATAGTGCAACTTTTATTTAAACACATACCCCATAACAACAAAGTAACAACAAGTAAATATAGTGATCGCGAATCCTAATATAACCTCAAATGACAAACCCGAACCATCCCCTATATGAAGTTACCCACCCCATAATAACAAAGTAGCAACGAGTAAATAGTTCGATAGAATATAACCTCACTAATCAGTCATCCTTGGTTGGAGGTGTAGCCATCGGGTCTGGACGCGGATTGTCAAATACATAGGTCCCTTCTATGTCCATATTCGACCCCGTAGAGAGGCCGGAAAGGCCAGACAGGTTCAACGCGCTATCGGGTCCCGCAATGGCTGCCGCAGTAATGTGTGGTTGGGCGTCAACCCAGGCGGCGACGCTAGGACTAGGGCTTCGTAGGACGGGTGTGGTGACGCGAGGTGGCGGTGGTGTGGGCGCTCGAGCTCGTGTGGCTGTTGGGGCTGTACGCATACCTGATGCTGCGTGGACACCGACCCGTGCAGGCGGACCCATGGCGGCCGCTTGGTACAGCTGTGGCGCGATGGCAGGTGGCAGTACCTGGCCCGGTGGGTTGCCCTGCGTTGCTGCGGGTGGCTGATGTTGGGTCGCCGGGGCGGGATACAGCAACGGCTGCATCATGTAGCGGTGCACGTAATCTGTCGTTTGTGACGCCCATGGTGATGATGGTGGCGCTTGATGTCGCCACTGGTGAGGCGGCGGTTGATACTGCTCACTGGGTGAGGATTGGACGGATGACGTGGATGCGAAGGAGGGCTGGACGTCCGATGACAGGACTGGACTGTCCCCATCGTCCTCCAGAGCCTCCGACAAAGCACGGCATACGCCGATACGGGCCTTATTCACCTGGCGTTTGGTCATCGTACTGACAGTGTCTCTGACATAATTGCCCAAGGCTGTCGCAAGCGTCATCTGGGTAGGTGGTGGGGCCTCCAGTTGGTGCAGCAGCTTCCCAGACCGGGCCATCGTCTCCTCCAACGTCGCCAGCAGGGTGGTGTCCTCCTGGCGTCGCTTTCGGGTGGCTGGACGTCGCGGGGTGGGGGTGTCCTCATCGCTAGCAGTGAGGAGGTCTGCCCCGGCAGCCTCGACTGCCGCCAGATCCCCTTGATGTGTAAGTGTAGTGGGGAAGACCTGTACAAGAAAAAAAATAAACCAGAACTATTGAAATGAATGACAACTATTTCTGACAAATGCTATTAGCTGGCTAGGAAGTGACAACTATCAATTTTAAAGTCATTCGTTTGACTCCACCGCGACTCCAACCCATGAGCCCACGATCTACCAGCACGGGGTGGCCGAGTGGGTTGGAGCATCCGTCTCCCGTGCTGGTAGATCGTGGGGTCGTGGTTTCGAGTCCCGGTCGAGTCAAACCAATGACTTTAAAATTGATACTTGTCGCTTCCTAG
Organism: Branchipolynoe longqiensis; assembly: GCA_030323885.1. Taxonomy (NCBI): domain Eukaryota; kingdom Metazoa; phylum Annelida; class Polychaeta; order Phyllodocida; family Polynoidae; genus Branchipolynoe; species Branchipolynoe longqiensis. The sequence goes on along the minus strand of CM059196.1, from coordinate 69,524,808 downwards.
CCAGGCGCTCGGCATTATTAGGATAGGGCAAGGACTGGTGTGCTCAGTGTCAGGATAATGTGACTGAGTGGGATACCAGGTCATGGTGCCGGCGGCCTGTTTCCCAGTGGGACAGCACTATAAAGTCGCCATGAATGCGCACTGTCAAAAGTCCCTACCCGTCCTGACATGACCTTAGATGTTGCTAGGATGTAAAACAACAACAAACAAACAAAACATCTACCAGCACGGGAGACGGACGGTCTAACTAATTCCGCCATCCCGGTTGGTCTGGTAAGTAAATACACTACACACTTTTAAATTCACACACAATTTACATGGAAAACACAATTATAAATTATATTTGACACAATACAACTAAAATAGATTTGTGGGTCCATACAAATCACATATTATATATTTTGCTGTATGAACCTACTAGAGGTGGAGAGAGATTTTTTTCATCATTTATTTTTAGACTTTCAGTCCCCAGCAGAACTTTTGACTGTTCAAAACCAATATGATTCACTACATACATATCTAGTTGAACCCACACTGTCAGGATTACATTCACACGGCGTGGTTAATTGGTATTTTTACATTCAAACCCAATCTACCCAATATGTAGCTATCACATACAACAGCAGGCATATGAATATGATCAAAGCCAACTATCTACAACAAAGGTTGTGTGGGGGGGGGGGGGACTCACCCTCACACACCTTATCTTAATTAGCCGGTACAGCTCGATTATGTGCAGATAACTAATTCCCAGGGTCACCTACAGTGGGTGGGTGGGTGTGGGTGTGAATGGGGTGCACAATGTAAAATAAAACACTACAGTTAATTAAGGACACATGATAAATACTGAAAGTACCACATTGACACTAGTTGGTTGATTACTTTATAAACATTTCTGGAATCAAATACGCTTGCCGTGTTCAGATGGGCAAAAAGTAAACGGATTCCAAATAAATCTACTCACATAAATCGACTCATGTCATCCACAGCCACAAGTGGTTTGCATTATGTGGCTCTCACACTACGACGACAAGGTAGGGACGACAGCCCGGCGGCTGGGATTTTGTGAAATCCCGACCACCTATGCAAATTCGGGCTAAGTTGGACGACAATCGGACGACATCCGGACGACATCGGGACAACAGACGGGACGACAGCGGGACGACAGTGTCTGTGTGTCTGTGTTTGAGTGTGTGTGACTGTGTGTCTCTGTGTGTGTCTCTATGTGTGTGTACTGTGTCTATGCTGTGTCTGTGTCTATGTGTGTCCATTGTTTGTATGTGGTGTGTAATGTGTATGTGTTGTCAGTGTCTAGTGTGTTTCTGTGTGTATGTGTGTGTCTGTGCTGTCTGTGGCTGTGTGTGTGTGTGTATTTGTCCTGTGTATGTGTGTGTGTCTGTGTCTCTGTGTGTGTGTCTGTGTCTCTGTGTGTGCCTCACTCTCACTCTCAGTCTGACTCTGACTCTGACTGTCACTCTCAGTCTGACTCTCACTCTCAGTCTGACTCTCACTCTCAGTCTGACTCTCACTCTGAGAGTGAGAGTGAGAGTCAGACTGAGAGTGAGATTCACACTGAGAGTGAGAGTCAGACTGACAGTGAGAGACATACTGAGAGTGAGAGTCAGAGTCAGACTGAGAGTGAGAGTCACACTGAGAGTGAGAGTCAGACTGACACTGAGAGACATACTGAGAGTCAGAGTCAGAGTCAGACTGAGATGAGATTGAACAGTGGGCCCACACCAAACACAACACACACAACAACCCAACACAACCACAAACACAAACACCAACACAAAAACACACACAGAGACACAGACACACACAGACATACACAGACACACACACAGAGACACAAACACCTAGACACATATATACACACACAGACACACACATATACACAGACACATAGACACACATATACACACACAGACACACACACAGACACACCCATAGACACACATACACACACAGACACACACATATACACAAACACACACATAGACCATAGACACACAGACACAGACACACACATATACACACATATACACACACAGACACACACATAGACACAAACACACACATAGACACAGAGACACATACACACACATACACACACAGACACATACACACAGACACACACATAGACACACATATACACACACATACACACAGACACACACATAGACACAAACACACATATACACACACAGACACACACAAACACACACACAGGGACACACAGACACACACACACATAGACACACATATAAACACAGAGACACACACCTAGACAAAGACACACGCATAGACACACACATACACACACAGAGACACATACATGGACAGAGAAGCAACTACAGCTTAACGACAACACGACAGTGCCGCAACAGTGCCGCGACAGTGCCGCGACAGTGCCGCAACCTCGGCTGTCGTCGGCTGTCGTAGAAGTTTTTCAACATGTCCAAAATCACCGCGACAACTCGGCGACAGTCGAGAAAGAGTGGAGAAACTGCAGCTGTCGTGGAGGTGTCGCGGCGACAGCTGCGTGACAGCTGCGCGACAAACGGCGACAATCGACGACAGACCGGAAGTCGCTGTCGCAGGGCTGTCGCCGTTGCTTGTCGTCGTAGTGTGACTGGTACATAAGACTCACAACTTGCTATGTATTATAGTACAATTCACTTGTATCCCCCTCCCAATACATCTCACATTTTTACACTCTGTTGTACACTTTCTACCATCATTTCAATAGATTTGATCCCCATTAACAATATGGATTAGAATTTATTATACTTACATTTCGACACGGCTCAGAACGGTGCTTCACCACAGCAGTGAGGAACTCAAATTTGGAGAGCACCCATTCGTCCCTCTCGCTGAGGACGGGCGCAGCATCCCCACTCTTCCGTTTGTGTAGTCTGGTGTTCGCATCTCTGAGGCACTTGAACCACCCCTGGAGATGACCGACAGTCTTCCCCATCGACAGGGCCTGATAATCCCACAACTTAGCTTTCTGGTCCGTACGCCTATAGCCAGTCAATCGGACATTCCACAGGACAGGATTGTCCTGCAGAAACTCAACCATCCCCTCCTCCTGTTCTTCGGTCAGAGTGTAGTCACACTTACGGCCACTTTTCTGCCGACCCTGGTGAGACGATGTCGACGGCAATGAGGCAGGGGGCGATTCCTCGTCAGGAGAGCTGGCCACCACCTCCCTGCTCGATGGACGGTCACCACTCTCCATAGATGGAGAGAGCGTGGGCGACGCTGAACATGGAACCGACTCAGCAGTTGGGGGTGGAGGTGGAGATGGAGATGGTGAAACTGATGGAGAGCGACATTTCTCCTCGATCAACCTCTTCATGCCCTTGCCCTTGCCTCTGCCACGGCCAAGCGGTCCCATCCTTTTGCCTGGCATTGTGTAGTTGTGTTGTGTGTAATCAGTAGAGAGAGACGTGTACTGGCTGGTGACTGCTGAACACTGATGTGGAGACACAGACTTCAAACATATTTATATGGAAAACCCACCCACCAAACCCCACCTGATGCAATACCGACGCGCCGGCAGACCGGCCGCAGCCCGCTCGTGGCGCGCCAGCAACATGCCACTAGCACGCGGACAGCCAGTTCGTGCCCGTTCCCCTGAGCCAAACCACCCGACCGTGAAGTAGCTAATTACGAAATGTTTACGCTTTTTCCACCCGAAACGTTGATACCTGTTGACGGCGCGCTACTAACATGCCATCATCACGCTAATAACACGCTACCCCCCATCCAAATACCCCCCAACACGCCGAAAAGTTTGACGTTTCTCGACGGGTTGCAAATATTTTGCGCGTTGCCGGCACGCCGGGAGAAACGTCGTA
>CM059196.1:69398042-69520442 GCA_030323885.1 Branchipolynoe longqiensis | reverse complement strand
AACATCTGATGGTTCAGGCAAAAACACTCTATCTAACCGCCGGTGTGGATTTGGTTTTATCTCATTCACACCGGCTTTCTCAATGGTGTCAGCATTGATCATTTTCATGCTTACCCCCACATGTGTCCCATCACAAGCCAAATGCTGTGGATTGTAACCACACCATGGATCAACATGTTGTCTAAAATCTAACTTCATTGATGCTAGCCAGCCAAAGAAAGAGTTGATAAACGTATTTTTTGACATAAATGACATCTTGATGTGACTGCATTCATTATACCTTTCTGTCATTTCATCACAATAGTTGGAGAACGTTAAATTTTTAAACATTAGCCGTTCAAATTCTTGAAAGACTTCCTCAGCAACAGCTGTTTCATTGGACCAAAAGTAGATACAGTCATCTTCACCTGTATATTCTAGTGTGCATTCACCACTTAGACATCTTAATTGGTATACACAGCATTTGGCTGCAAATCGTGAAAGATAGAGGGTTACTAGGTTCTTAATTTGTTTTGCCAACTTTATTTCACCAGTTTCATCCTTATAGCCAGCACCACAAGCACAGTTATCTGGTATCTGTTTTGGCTTTAGAATAAGACCTTCCAAATATCCCTCAGAGTTTCTTTGAAATGCTTTTGAATTTATCTCCTGTCTATCGATAACACATTGAATATATGCCTTACTTTCAGAACCCTTTGGTATATGACTACTGAGCCCCCCAAAGTCCCACAAGCCTGTCTCTACATTGAATACATTTTTTTTCGCAGATGCCTCACTGTGGCCATACTCCGACAACTGTGCTTGCCACAGTTCTGGATAATCATGCATGCTCTCAAGGTGTGGGCATAGCATTTCCACATCCATCAAGTTTCGGAGATGTTGCACACTTTTCCTGGTACCCATGCCTCTTTTACAACAGCCAGATTGGCAAGCAATGTATTTCCCCTCCTGACTCAAATGCACAAACTCTAGTTCCCCTTTCTTTCCCTTCACAGAAAACTTAATTGTTTTCTGATTACTACTTCTACCAACTACAACAATAGCACAGTGATGGTCCTCTACTCGATCATGCAGGAATCTCTCCATAGGTGTCTCAGGAACCCAATCTGACTGGAATAGTCTATCAATTCGAGGCAAGATCTCATTTCTAATAAAACGTACATGCATACACTTGTTCCCTGCACTTGTAATCTCAGCCATATGAAAGGACCTGCAACTACATTCAATTTCAGTTGTATTAAATTTTATATGAATAAAGTCACAGTCAGAAAATATAGCAGTGTCATTATTATATGCATTCATAGTTATTTCGTACCCATCAATTCCTGCTGATCGCCAAGATATGCACCCTCTCTCGACTAAATATCTTTTGTACTCATCATATAAAGTAAATCGTTCACTCATAGAGGCAACATTTGGATGGGGTATTTCGTCTGCTTCTGGTATTTGATCTACTTCTGGAATCTGATCACTTAAGCTAACATTACCTACTCTTTTCTTGCTCGGTTTCATTTCTGCACAATGCACTATTTCTTTACGCTTGTGTGAACTGTTAGCTGGATCTGTTTCTTGTTCTTTGTTGACTTTTCTTAACTCATCATATGCCTTTTCATGTTCCTCGGCCAATGCAAAGTGGATATAACGGTTCCTTATTGATACTGGAAGATACCCAGGACAACCCACTGCAAGCGTTTGCATGAACTGAATGCTACATGTGGATTCCAGATTCCAGTGAAGGTTTGGAATTTGTGACAGAACTTCAAATTGTTCTAATCTGGAGAGGTAAGACTTTTTGGCCCAAATGTCAATACCCACATGTATCTTTCCAGCTAATGAGTGCTCAAACAATTTGCTTGTTACAAACTTTCCGTCATGACCAATAACATATACATACCCATCATCATTTATGTCACTGTCATTCTTTTGCCCAGGTTTTCCTTTAGGGTTAATGCTAATAACACAACTTTTAATAGTCACCTCTGCCTTTTCTACTGCTACCAGGAATTTAGATAAAGTTTGCTGCACCTGATGTAATAACCTCTTGTATTTCTGCCCATATCTGATCAGTGGTGGTTTACTAGTGTCTAGGTTTTTATGTTGCCTACCTATGTGCTCACTTCTTTTCATCAGAAATGCACTTCTATCTGCAATGTCCTTTGTCGCAAAAAGACGATACAATGATTGGCCATGCAATTGTTCTTCATGTCTAAAGATATGATCCATGGCGCCATCACACTTTCCATGTTCAAAGTACCTAACAATGCTTGCCTCAGTATTTGCAAATGCTAAATGATAATATACACCTGAAGTAATACCGGGTGTTGCTGTTATATCAAGGAGTACCTTTTCTAATTGAAGAAGTTCATTATGCCCTCTGCCAAGAACAGTCTCTGAAAGCCACTGTTCATAAGAATAAATATCATTCATTGCTGCCTTACATAACTCTAAGTTACCTGACAATTGAGTGGTTTCACTCACCCTGTCCAAGAACGGATACTGGTTGGCACCTGCAGCACCACCAAGCAGTTCTGGTCTGGACGTTGAAGGAGCTGGCACTGACATTACCTGTAAAAGTTACAGAATTGAAGCTGTTTAATAGCAATACTACAAATAGTATTATTGTGTCATTTATTGTTGTTTGGGATAATAATTTCAGCAAGTAATGAACTGATTGGACACATTAACTCCTAAAATTCTAACTCAAATTTCTCTTTTTATAAGTTCTGTTGATAAGAGAAAGGTTTGACTGTAAATAATAAATCTATATACATACATCACTTACTTTGGATGACTAGACTTATTCTTTACTATTTGCTAAGTTAAGATAAAATGAAAATTTGTATTAGCCTAGTGTCTGATTTGTCATCTATGATGCAATTTTTTAACAGGTGTTTGTGTGTGTGTGGGGGGGGCTACAATCTAAAGCACATGGGATCTGATTTTGAACAAACTTTCATAAATATTTTTAATTTTCGTACCTGAGACATGTTTGGTTTTGCAGATCTTCTTCTGAAAGAAATAAATGTACAAAGTATAACCAATATTTGGCTATTCCAGAGCTGACATGATGTAGGCTTACTTTTAGGGGAGGAAAAACATGATGAGAGATTCAATAGATTTCCTCTAAATTCAACACGTGCATTGCAAATAGATTGATTAAATTTGTATTGTAGGTTTCATAAAGTATGTGTCTTACTTTTAATATGATCATTAATATTTTAGTCAATGTTTTCATTGCAATCAGAAACTAGTTTTGCGCACTAAAAGTCAAGGATCCATGGAAACCTGCGATAATCATAAATGACACAGCGTGGCGTTTTGCATTATGCATGTTGCCGGTAACATGATTAATTCACGATGCTGGAGACCGTTTTAGTGTTGCTTAGTGAAATACCAAGTCACGTTGGCATGTTACGCACGGGATGCATATATCGTCATAGCATTGCTGTCACTAAGGGATCGAAGATTTCTTGTTACGACAGCGTTAACGGCCCAGCACTCGCTACTGAAGCAGCAAGCCGGACGGATCGAAATTAATATAATACACCGTATAGGCTGTTCAGCGCTAAAAGAAAAACCGCCCATCCCACCCTTCAATAGTGAGTGTCTGGGCTGAGTGTCTGAGGTGCCTGTCTTTGAGAGAATTCCCCGTTGGTAGTGCTTTATCAAGTAGATTGTTTGACCTGTATAAAGAGCGATGGGTTTATTCATAATATACATGACTGCTGTTAAAGTAGGCAATAATTATTATACAAGAATGCCCACATACACATAGTTAAGAGTTTCATTTGCCTACAAACATAATCTGAGTTTCTCATTGTGGAATCTCTGAACTAGATACAATATAGCATACAAGAGGTAGATCCTCTGCCAATGTGCCAAATTGCCAAATACCTCACACAGTCACTGCCACTGCCACTGGCCAAAGATTTTGCCATTTACCTACAAATAATATTTGAGTTACTCATTAAATAAGCCACAAGTTCACACAAATTGTATTCTCACAGCTTGTCCTCCTGTATGAGAAACATTTGTACATCAGATCATCACTTAATTAGAAATAGTGTATGTGACTGTATCATACACATAATAGGGAATATTCAGATAAAATAGATAAGTAGGCCTACTTACAAGTGAGTTGGTGACGAGAATGAACGCGCAACATATATTCCTCCAATCCTAGGAGTTCTTATTTGAACCACTAGGTGGCAACACTGCAAGAGATTCGTGGTTCTCCTTTTCATGAACACTACGATCTGGATCTATCAAATATACTTCTATATCCAACCCCGGTATATTCTTAATGCATATGAATTGGTTGTTTGAGGGTATCACATTTTAATGTAATTGTCCATGTTGCCGGTAACATGCATAATTCAAAATCTATGACCACGGGCCCCATAGTGATGCTCACCTTAGATACCAAATGTAGTACAGCATTCGGTAACCATGATCCGAGTTGATCTCTGACAGAGCAGAGCAGTTCGAATTCATTCATCACCGTATCACCAAGTCGGAAAGAGGTTGAGAACTGAGTACTATAAAATTCAGCTACCATCCCACCATACCATCTATTCTCCTCCAGTTAATGGAGCTGAGAGCTCGATGGTCCATGTCCTGTTATATGTGACAAATGTTTAAATAGTCTGTGTGATATGTGCCTGCCTGGTGTGCCTCAAGTGTGTGACCGCTATCAAACACGTCTGCTGCTGTTGTCTTCAATCTCAAGAATGCGTTGAAATACATATAGTACTAAAGTAAAATAAAAATAATATATATAATTGATTAATAGTCAGCCAAAGTAACATCATCCTGCATATAAGTAATCTTCAATAGTGAGCATTAATTGTTCTTCTGAGTTGTACTACGTCGGAAGATAGTTAGAATAGCTGGGCAAAGTAGTCCTCTGTACTGAGTGACTGGCCGATGATCATTGTTAGCTATTGATAGAAATGTCGGTGGCTACTGTAAAAATTTATTAAGATGGTCTTAATAAATTTATTGGCCAAATATATATCGGTGTCTAGTTTTTGAATTATATAAATAGGTAGGCCATAATTAATAAATTATCTGCAAGTATACTTTACAAGCTTATGGCTCCACCAATCTAAAACATATACGAATGGTGATAGGAATACATGGGACCATGAACCAAATTCCAACCCAATATAATGCAATGGATTAAAATGTAGTTACGAATAGAAGCTTAAAGCTGCGTAGTCTGGTGAAATCATCAAATTGTCAAAACCAAAACACTGATCTAAGTTTGATTCTACATATCTAGCTTAGATACTGATGCACTTATTAAGCATTTGTCGCCACACAGAAGGGAATAGTTAGGCAATTGAATAAATGATCTTACTGCAGAATGCTATGGTGTCAGAGTTTTGACAAGTTTGCCTAAATAAATTGTGCATGGTTGCACTTAAAATATCTCAAAAGTTAACCACTTACAATAAGTTACTTCAAGCTAAAGTAAGGTACATTATAACGATCAACCTAATGTATTTATCTCAGAACATTTCTGAACCTCAAAATCATCGAACTGTGCAACTTTAATAACTGAAAACAAAATTAACTGTTTTAAAATAGTTATTAATCTAAGGTTGTTCTCCCACAACCTCAATACACATAATATTGGTGAATGAATCAAAACATAGTGTAATAGCCATTATGGTTATATTTGTGTTCATGAATTTTATGCCAGAGTGTTCTGTAGCCTACGCAGTGAATTCAGCTAAACATGATCATGGTGTGACTGATGAGGAATGCAGCCCATATTGTATGGACTGATTGATTTAAGCTTCTTTTTTTAATGTTTAAAAATTTTTTTTTCTGACCTGACTATTCTGGACATAATACAAGTAAGTACACAACAAAACCGTAAAAAAAATGCTAACATACTTATTTTCTTACACCTATTTGCTATTTATTAGCCAATTAAAAAATACCCTTGACAATTGGATAAGGCACTGATATATTCTATTTTAAATACAAGATCTGGATTTTGGGTCACAACCTTTCTTACATTCAAATCAGCATAACATTCTTATTACTTACTTTGCTAAAATATGCCAAAACCATATCAAAGTTCTTGGTTATGTGATTTGAGAAATACACATTTCATCTTTTATTGTAAAAAGATGTGAGAATTCTAGCTACAGAATCTTGATTCTAGGTCACAGCTGTTGCCACTTTCATAGAACAAAGAGACCATGATTAGACAGATTTCCTCAGTTCAAATCATCATAAACTTTCTTGGTATTTTCTTTTGAGCAATTTTATTAATACCATGTTTAAGTTACACTCAATTTCGTTTATTTGGCATTGGTTCAATTGAGATCAAATGCATTCCTATGTATATAGATAGATATATATATATATATATATATATATATATATCTATATATATATACACATAACAAAAGTCAGGAAACCGCCCATCAGCGGGAAACTCTCATATCGACAAGTGTCAAAAATAAATTCCCAAAAGTCGGGAAATGGTCAGGAAATTATCATTCCTGAATCATACTTGCAGAGAGTTCCACTTTTGTATTTCCTAGACTGGGACAAACAAGCCTTCTCATTGGACTATAAGCTAGTATCTGATTGGATCCGACGTTCTGAGTAGGGCCACTACTCAGAACATCGGATCCAATCAGATCGTAGCTTATAAAGGTGTCCAATGAGAAGGCTTGTTTGTTCCCATCGAGGGAATACAAAATGGCCGCCCCCATACCAAGTTTATGAATCTTAAAGAACTGACATTGTACATGGGAATATATTTCCCATCTGCTCAGTTGGAACTATATTTTCATTATTTGACTGAACTAATAGGTACCTACAATGTATTTTGTTTCCTTCTATTTCAATTGCATATGATGTGCTTCCTACAATACTGTAAAACAATAAATGTTTGTTGATATTGACACATGTCACTGACACTGGAGTTCACTACATAATTCTTTGATAGTTCAGCTTGTTGAAGTTGTTCCTTACTTGGGATTACTTGAGGGGTGGGTATTTACCCTAATATACATACAGATGTAGAACATTGTAAATGAAATTTTACCAATAGTCTATTGGTAATTATCCTAGCACATTTATGGGGGGCGGGGGGCTGTCTTCCCTTTTTTATTGTTTAAAATCACTAAACATAATTCAAAACCAGACACAGATAATTCTTTTTGGGCTAATAAATTTATTAATCAGGCTTAATTAATTTTCACACAGCCTTATAATTCTATCACTATAAAACAAGAATTTAACTGAAGTGCTTCTCAATAGTACAATTGAGCCTATCCGCTTTTATCTAGACTAATTTCACAGGTAGTACAACCTGATAATCAATATGACTACAGTTACGTATTACTTATGTGCAGGTCAATAGACTACATCACGGTTCCAGCGGCCCGGTGCATTGTGGGATGCATCAGAGCAAAACATACCCCCCAAAAGCACATGGCACATGCTAATACACTGGATGCAGCTATGAAATGTGCTAGTTTCAGATCATCTCAGCTCTTGCTTTAAACATAGAATACCAGCTAAAAATATATATATAATAAATTAAGATATTAATCTTTTATCCAGCATTGCATTTACATCAATATAATCAGCACATCTTATGCCATGTGCATTTAGATTTAGAAAGACCTAGGCATTCAAACTAGTGTTAGAGCCATAGCCAGAGTACTCAATGCATTGTCAATGGCAGTGAGCAATCTCCATACAGAAAAAGTAAAATATTGATAAAACCACACCACCTAGAGACAAACCGCTTGGAAGACATATAGAAAACATCTTTATCAAAAAGATTATATTAAATTGATATGGTTAGGGTTTTGGATTTCTATTAATTTTGAATAAAACTGACATTTTTCACTGCGCGTATAGGCAAACTCAATGGCCGTATGCCTTTGCTTTGCTCCCAACGCCGTTTTCAGCGCATGCGCAGTCGGAACCGTGATCTCGTTTATTAGTGATTGGTAATTTCACAATACTCATATAATAATTAATCTTGAATGCAGGATTCCTTGAAGATACTTGATTTGAAGACATGAGGCATCAGCTAGTGGTGGATCACGATCACACAGTCACTCCCATCTGGCACACGCGCACACACATGCACTTTACACACATCATTCATATCAAATAGGGAAAGAATACAGAGGGACCATTAGATCTCAGCCCTATCAACATTATTACAGAAGGAAAAATGGGTGGGTGGGATGGACAAATTTGCGTAGTCAGGGTTTTGAACTACGCATGTTACTGGCAACATGTACAATTACGAAATTGTGCTGAAAGATTCATGTTTTAAATATTTAGGTAAATAGAAATGTGCTGTGATTGGACCAGTCAAAAACTACTTTTCATCAGGATACCTAATCTGAAGAGGCTGAATTGAGACATCGATTTAGGAATACCAATTAAATTAAAACAAACAGATCTTTCCAAGGCAAGGTTTATTTACCATTCAAATACATCATATTAGTATCCTATTGAATTGTTTGGTGGTTGTTTAATGCCATGCTTGCAACAAAGGCCATATTCATGTGAAGCATAAGCCGTGTTCACACGGGGCAAAATGTGAAGCGAACTAGACAAGGCGAACTAAAGGAGTCGAATTAGGCGCCCGTTCACACGGGCACTGCGTGAATCAGTTTAAGGCGGAAGTGGATATCTGCGCATGAGCAAGTCCAGACTAACCAGCGCCATTTTGGGTTCGACGACGCCGGCACGACCTAGATATGTAATGACTGAATCGTATTGGTTTGGAACGGTCAAAACTTCTGCTGGGCAGTGAAACCCTAAAAATAAATGATGAACAAAATATATGTGCACGTCTAGCGGTTTCATAGACCAAATTATAGTATATAGTTTGACGTGCTTAGTCCGCATCACGTAAGTCGGTTGCGTCCACACGGGCAAAATTATTCGCGTCACAGAAATCGCCTCACGTAAACTACCTCGATAGGTGGTTTACAGGATCTGCATCACGTGAATCGAATCAGCCCTAATCCGCCTCAGACGTCCGTTCACACGACAAATGTGAGGCGAACTATACAAGTCGCTTTCTACGAATCGATTTACATTGCCCGTGTGAACACGGCTATAGAAATTAATACGACAGAAGATTTGATGTTTTAGCAACAACGGTAATAATAAATTCAGTATATAGACCAATTTGTAATGCACGATGCTGGAGACGGAAGTAGTGCCACATACAAACTTATATTTTTCACAATATGGATCTCCGAGCTGATTTTCATTCAAGTACACAATTTACAGTTTCAATGACTACAGTATTTGCATATATATTAATAAACATTTTTTCTCTGACACTATATTTTGTACACAGTTACAGTGTTTATTATGTATTACAGTTACATCCAGCCTACACATACATATTGGTATTCAATATTTTTTGGTGTAGGATATATTTTATTTCTTTAATTTTCGGTAGGGTATACTCCCGTTACCGGCGAACTTGAATATGCTTGCTAATAAATGCTAGCAATTTGTTGACACTGTTACCTTTTGTATATGTTTACCACATGACTATTAGGTTTTAGCTATTCATCAAATGTTCTAGGGGGTACCCTGCCCCTTGTAATTTCTGAAATCTTAATAATCTAACAGTTTATTATAGGCGAATAACATTTTGCTTGTTACTGCCAACCATGCATGCGCTGAAAACGGCGCCCAAAGCAAAACAAATGCACATGTCCATTGGTTTTACCTACACGTGCAACACACAATTTCTGCATTTCAATTATTTTTAATAAAATAAACATGTCGGCAGAGCTATGATCCCCGGTAAAGGTGCAATCTACATTTTAATCTAGAGAAATGCAATAATAGTCCAAATTTCATGCAAATTAATATAAATCTTTTAACTCAGTAGTTTTCAAATGCTCTGGGAAACTGACTCTGCGCTAGCTAGTTTGAAATCTAGATTTGTCTAGATCTAAATGTAGATGGGGTAAGATGTGCAGACCCTCATTATCTTCTGGATCCCTCTGGTTTCTCTAGATCACATCTAACTGTTAAGGTATGTATGTGATGCGTTACCCACACATTCAGATTACATTTCTGATTTGTCTCTTCTCCATCTGCTTAACAGCCAATGTTGTTTGGTAAGATCCCTAACTTGGATCCTCTCCACTGGTTTGGTGTACAATGCCTCCTCATTGGGTCCTTGGTTTGGATCCTCTCTCTTGTCTTACAGATGGTGTACATCATGGCCATCTCGTCCAGTAGTGTTGCAATACACATACAAAAGAAATGTCAGCAATGCTTTAATCTTGATTATATTAAACCTTGTTCAAACAGCAAAATAGCCTTATTTAGGAGAGTTACGTGATGTTGATTCCAATGCTAATGCTTAGGCCTGCAATTTGACTTCATGGGAGACACAATATATTACAATTTTAAAAGACTAAACGGGAACATAAGATGATAACTAATACAAACATAACTGTCTAGGGTGGTTGGCAAATTTTGAAAAAAACATATTCAGGGAAGGTACATGGGGTTGGTTCCAATGCTAATGCTTAGGCCTGCGATTTGACTTCATGGTAGACACAATATATTAAAAAATAGTTTCAACTAAACAGGAACATAAGATGATAACTATTACAACTATAATTGTCTAGGTGGGGTTGACACATTACAAAAAATATGTATTCAGGTAAGCTACATGGAGCTGGTTCCAATGCTAATGTTTAGGCCTGCCATTTGACTTCATGGTAGCTACAATATATTAAAATTTTGAAAAACTAAACAGGAACATAGGATGATAACTATAACAAATATACCTGTCTAGGGGTGGTTGGCACATTTAGACAAATATTTGTGGGAGGACAAGGTAGGGTAACAAACATTAAATGTGAGGGTAGTAAATGATGAACAATAAATAGATCCATGGGATGTATTACATTATTTATTTATACTAATACACCATAGTTCTATGGAACATTTACATAAATATAATTCACATTGCAGCTGGATACAGCCAATACTTTCTCAGACTTGTTCATCCTTCACAAATCATTATTGAATAAATATTTATTACTGATCTGGGATAATTTAAATATTGACAGGGCTGTAAAACATAATAAATCAGGGATGAAAGTGGTCTCCGGGAAAAAAAAAGGGGAAATGCGGTTTAGCATCGTCAGGGAATCGCGGAAAATATCCGGAAGTTTGTTTGTTGTTTGTTTGTTGTTGTTTTACGTCCTAGCAACATCTAAGGTCATATCAGGACGGGGTATCCGGAAGTCAGGTTTCATATATATTGCTATACACTGATAGTTCTGCGGCGTCTGCACCACATATTAGTATACGGTGATGATGCTCCGGGATTGAAAAATCCAGGAAATCCGTGGATTCGCTGAGATCTTTCATCCCTGATAAATACGTGGTGGAAACCAAACGACCCACTTACCCACATATAGGCAGACGACCAGTACATGAGAAGGTAGATCTCCACTGTCTTCATCATCTCTGTTGTTGAGTACAGGTAGTTTGTGAAATAGAAGCTGTTCTCATCAATCGCTGCAATGTCGTTGGCACTGAACAAGCACAGAGACTAACAGTTACAAACCAGAAACAGGAAGCAAGAAACCCAAAATTATTACTAAAATCAAAATTCAAAAGATCTGAATCAAATTGGACTAGTACTGCCCATCAATGAAAACAAGTGCTAACACACTCATTCGTTATGAGCAGGGTAAATAAATTCATCCCAACCGACATGGTGAAAAAGACAGCTTGTTAATAACTTTAAAAGTGTCACCAGAGCAAAACAAAAAGTAACACATGCCACAACACGATCAGGACTGCAA
The DNA here is from genome assembly GCA_030323885.1 of Branchipolynoe longqiensis. NCBI lineage: Eukaryota > Metazoa > Annelida > Polychaeta > Phyllodocida > Polynoidae > Branchipolynoe > Branchipolynoe longqiensis. The sequence continues at coordinate 69,508,590 of CM059196.1, read as the reverse complement.
CAGGTATGCACCTTTTCTGGCACTCTTACCTCTGCCTCAAATGACAATCCTACTGATTATGACATATCGTGAACATTTTTTTGTCAGTCTCGATCACGATTTCGGCCGGAGCGAAAGTCGGGTAAACCCCGGCCGTTTAAATACAAAGTTTCATGTTATTCTATAAACAACTCACGATTCTACGGACGGTAAACGGATATGGAGGTGGGAGTGACTGTATTATGGTTGCCATGGAAACCTACATTTTCCTGTGGTCTAATTTTTTTAAATATCAGTTTTGATAATCTGGGGTGATTTGCTATACAAAGAAGAACCTTGGTGTGAAGTTTGATCAGGATCTGATCATTATCATTAATAAAGAAACTATAAAGAAATATTGTTATAATTAGTCTATTTACAGGGATGAAAGTGGTCTCCGGAAAAAAAAGTGGAAATGCTGATATACTCCCATAGGTTTAACATTGTCAGGGAATCGCGGAAAATTCCCGGAAGTCAGGTTTTAAATATATTGATATATGCTGAAAGTGCTGCACCGTTTGAAGCATGTATTAGTAGTGTACCCTGATAGTGCTGTAATGCTTGGAGCATTTATTAATATTAGTAGTGTACACAGATAGTGCTTGCTGCGGCGTCAGCACCATCAAAGAAGAGGATAATAATTAGTATACGCTGATGGTGCTGCGGGATTGAAAAATCCCGGAAATCCGCGACATCGCGGAAATCTTTCATCCCTGTATTTAACCGCCCTAAATAAGGTAGCTATGTGTGAAAACCGCCGATCGCCGTGAAGCGGTTCGTCAACGACGATAAACCTAGCTGCATTCCGCTGCGCGGAGCTGCTTTCTAGTAGGTGTTACCTTTCAGGTCACCAAAACGGGGGTTTTCTATCTACAATTTAACTCTTGGTAGGTACACGAATAACACGGCGCTTTCACGGAACTCGCTTGTTCCACGGGCTTGCGCGGAGCACTGTGCGCATTTTACTCTCATTTTACTTCTCTCTTGCAACCTTTATTTTAGGACTACCAGGAATTCAACCATATGGATGATTTAGTTCACATTTTACTCTACTGCTACATCCAAAAATATTTGCTGTCCGATTTACAGAAGTGACAACAAATCTTTATTCAAATTTATGTCTGTTTAAGTCACTGGAATTCTACCTGAATGTGAGTTTTAATAAGTTTGAAATTAGTTTATTTTGTTTCTTTATATACTTCTCTATATTAGTTCCGTGCTCAGAGGTGTCCCTCGCTTCTGCGCTGCTTCTGCGCATGCGCGGATTTCGCATCAACTCGGGTCACCTGAGCCACTTAGGGCGTAATCGATTAATCGACTCTGGTCACCCAAGCCACTTTTTGGCGCATGCGCACATCCTACAGACTCGGGTCGAATAATCGAATAGGATTCTCCGCGCTCGGGTGGACACTTTAAAAAAACATGTATGACTGGTAGTGGTGGCTGTTATCCTGCAGGATGGTACTAGCACAAATGTGACGTCATCGCTCATAGTCAACCCCAGCTAGGAGGTGGGTTACTTGGGTCGGATCGTTTTGCACACGGCACGTGTATTTGTCGACTCTACGCGCAGTGTTCGATTTGAAATTCTGACGACTCGGGTGGCCCTAGTCGCTCGGGTCGTGTTAATCGATTACGGCCTTATTGGCGCATGCGCACATCCTACAAACTCGGGTCGAATAATCGAATACGCTTCTCCGCGCTCGGGTGGACAATCTTTCTTTTTTTTTTTAATAACCGATAAAAATACAGCAAAATAGGATTAAAGTATTTTATGATGGCCCAGTTTACCTATATTTCCATTTAATTAATCTAAGTTATTCTTTTTATGCACATGGCACGTGTATTTGTCGACTCCACTCGCCGTGTTCTATTTGAATTTCTGACGACTCGGATGACCCGAGTCACCCGGGTAGTGTTAATCGATTACGGCCATCCTTATTAGATTCTGACGCATGCGCAGAAGCGAGGGACACCTCTGAGCACGGGAACCCGCTGAAACCACCACACCGGTGTGGCGTTTTCAGCGCCCGGTCATGCTCAGCGGCCTGTCCTGGCTTCTGAGCATGGGCAGATTTTAAGACATATGCAAAACACCCGTTGCCTCGCCGGCTACAAGCTCAGCTGGTGCCCGGCAGTGTTAGGGTCCGATCAGGCCGAAATCTATTGAATGCGATCATATTTAACAGAATTACATACTCAAATAATGAAATTTCATTAAATTAACCTTAAATTCCAAGCGATATTAACGTAGCAGCTAACAACGTAGCAGTAAACAAAACAAATAGCAGTGCTCGCCGCAACGTGCGAAAATCCGCACATGCGCAGAAGCCACAACAGGCCGCTGAGCATGACCGGTGTGGCCGTCTCAGCTGCCACCAGGCTGATATGCCAAATGTCGCTTCAGCGTCGTCTGCGCATGCGTCAAAACTGGGCCAGTCTCAAAGGCCGTAATCTCTGTTTTTAATACTTTCAGCGTAAATTGCTCTTAGGTTACATTAAATACTTCAGATCTTCCTCTTCAATCGCGCATTAAGATATTTTTAATCGATCCAATGAAAGCTTTTAAACTTATTTTACAAAAATAAATGCCCCACATAGACATAGCATTGCCGTATTTTACCACCCGCGAAGGGTAAACACTGCAGCAATGCTATGTCTATGCAGAGCATTTATTTTAGCAAAATTAATTTAAAAGCTTTCACTGAGTCGATTAAAAATATATTAATGCGCAATTGAAGAGGAAGATCTGAAGTATTTAATTTAACTTAAGGGTAATTTTCTCTGAAAGTATTAAAAACAGAGATAATAGTGAAAGTTGGGCATGGCAAATCAGCCTTGGGGCAGCTGAGACGGCCACACCGGGTGATGAAAACGCCACACCGGTCATTGTCAGCGGCCTGTCGTGGCTTCTGCGCATGCGCGGATTTTAAGACATGCAAAACACCCATGCCTCGCCGGCTACAAGCTCAGCCACGGTACCTGGGCCGCGTTCAGGCTCCGTCTCGGAGGCGCCTCGGAGGCGCCCGTGACGTCAGGCTAGTCTGAACAACAATAGCAGTTGGTCGCCTCGAAAATGGCCGCCCCCATAGGCGGCGGCCATTTGCAATCGAAATGCTGCGCTCTGATTGGATGAAACCACTGCATGCGGCGGCCATTTTCGAGGCGCTTTTTGTCTCCAACCTGAAAAGGGAGGCGTCTCCGAGACGTCTCCGAGACGCACCCTGAACGGAAATAAGCCAAAAAGCATCGCCGAGACGTCGCCGAGGCGCCTCCGAGACGGACCCTGAACGCGGCCCTGGGCCGCGTTCAGGGTCCGTCTCGGAGGCGTCTCGGCGACGTCTCGGCAATGCTTTTTGGTCTATTTGCGTTCAGGGTGCGTCTCGGAGACGTCTCGGCGACGCCTCCCTTTTCAAGCAGGAGACAAAATAGCGCCTCGAAAATGGCCGCCGCATTCAGTGCTTTCACCCAATCAGAGAGCGTGTATATAGTCTGTTTATATACACGCTCTCTGACCCAATCACAGCCCAGCTTGTCCATTGCAAATGGCCGCCGCCTGTGGAGGCCGCCATTTTCGAGGCGGCCAACAGCTAAATCCGTTCAGACTAGCCTGACGTCACGGGCGCCTCCGAGGCGCCTCCGAGACGGAGCCTGAACGCGGCCCAGACAGTGTTAGGGACCGATTAGGCCGAAATCTATTGAATACGATCATATTTAACAGAATTACATACTCAAATAATGAAATTTAATTAAATTAACCTTAAATTCGCAGCGATATTAATGTAGCAGCTAGATCAGCGTCGAATCGCCGAGTGTAAACAAAACAAATAGCAGTGATCGCCGCAGGCCGCTGACACTGACACCTGTCGCTGAAAACGCCACACCTGTGATGCTTCTGGCCGCTGTACTGTGTATACAGTATAGCTATGTCATGTGTGAAAACAGCTCATGCGGATTCCGAGGGACACCAGTCTGCCAGGGACACTTCCATTGAAATGCATTGTTAACGGCCGTGAGCAAATGTTCATACAGAAAAAGTCAAATATCTCTCAAATTACACCACTAAGACACAAACCGCTTGGAACACATATAGAAAACATGTTTAGCAAAAAGATTATATTAAATTGATAAGGTTAGGTTCTGGATTTTTATTAATTTGTAATAAAACTGACGTTTTGCACTGCGCGTACCGTCAAATTGAACTGCCTTGAGCAGTCTTCCTACAGACAATACAGAACAAATGAAATATCTCTAAAACGACACTACCTACAAAGAAATCGCTTGGTACACATATAGAAAACATGTTTAGCAAAAACATTATATTAAATGTATAAGGTTAGTGACGATGCTGTTCGATTTTGACGCGTGTGCAGAAGCGATGTGTCCCGGGGAAACTGGTGTCCCTGGGAAACTGCAACACCGCCGATCGCCGTGAATCGGTTCGGCAACGACGATAGCGCTAGCCCCATTCCGCTGCGTGGAGCTGCTTTGCAGTAGGTGTTGCCTTTCAGGTCACCAAAAGGAGGGTTTTCTAGCTACAATTTAACTCTTGGTTTCATGACATTGAGCACATGTTTGTCTACATCCTCATTTTTAATTGTTTCAATTGGAAGAGTATTAATTTCAAAAGTTGATGGTTGATTTTCAAGTTTTGCTTTTCTCCACAAAATCTTCATCAAATCACTCAAAGTTGATTGGAATGTCCTATCAAACTATGCACATATTGTTCCTTTATTATTTCTCTACATGTTGTGAAATTTTAAGGATTGAGGGATTGCCAAGAGAGTTATTTAATCTGCAGCACTTGCTTACAGTGTCTCCTGTCTCCCACAAATTGGCAGTTGGCATTCACGCCTCAGCCTTGCTCATAAACCAGTAATATGGGTCACAACTTTTGGCTGGTTACTATAGAACAAAGGGCCCATAATTAGGCATATTTTTCAAGTTCAATTCGATGTAACTTCCTTGATATTTACATTAGAAAAATTATATGACTACCAAGTTTAAGGTCTCTTCAAGCTCTTTCCATTGGAATATGTTCCATTGAGATGAAATGCTTTTAAAATAAATACCCACATAGCTACTGTGTACTTCGCTTTCTGTCTACTACACGGTTGCTCACCGGTGTGCCGGCGGGCTAGGATACCTATGGTGTGACAGTAACATTTGCCACTTGCTAGCTGTCCTCATGTTAGGTATTATCTCTTGTCATTAACCCAGCTCCGGTAAATCAGAGAGATGGGTATTCAAGGGTAACGGAAGGGAAGCCTTGCTACTTATGGAATTGGGGCAAGGACTGTGGGAATACTGGTTCTCATGGTTCCTTTCCTGACCGGGCCTCACATTTCTGCGTGGTGGGCCTATAAGTTCAAACATGTGTTAGCCCACACCTAGGCCGTTAGTACTGCTGTAAGTTTCGGTAATGTTCCATGTTCGGTAAATGTGCATGCTAATAGTGTTGGCACGTATGTATGTCACTCCGGCCATGCTGCTATCGGTATTACTGCTAACTCCTGCTAACACGGAGTTCTCTTCGGTAACTATGCAACCGTCTGACCTTAGTGCAGTTTACACTCCTTACCTGATAAGAGCGCCATAATTAGTCCTTGCAATGTACGAGTTATAAGCAATCTGCGTCTACTGATAATGATATGGTGCCGACTGGTGTAATTAAAAGACTAGAATATATGGCTCAACTACCTAATGTACCTGTCTCTGAATCTACTAATGGATTATACATTGTCAGCAATGCCCGTTCCAACTGATAAGAATCTTTCCTCATCAGAGGAAGCAGATCTGCATATTACAGAATTTATAGTACATGTTCACCCGACTAGATTCACGCAGCTGCTCAACTGGAATGGATCTGCCTAGACCTGTAACAGTTAACACCAGGTGGTAGTACGAGCCTGTAGTTCTGAATGGTAATACTATAGAGACTGTTGGTGCCGCCTAACTGTGTCGGTTTCGCACTCTTTCACTGTTAAGTCACGTCATGCTCATATTTAATAATTCAAAACCAGACACAGATAATTACTTTTTGGGCTAATAAATTTATTAAACAGGCTTAATAAATTGTTACACAGCCTGTATAATTCTATCACTACTGAACAACTACCATTTAAGGTCCTCTCAATAGTACAATTGAGGCTATTAGCTTTTAACTATTCATATGAAGTTAATTCTTGATTGCAGGGTCCTTGAAATTGTAGTCGTGAGGCACCATCTAGAGGGGGGGATTACGGTCACACAGGCAACTCACATCCGGCACACATATACACATACACACATTTAGTACACATGTCATCGTTCAACATACGGAAGGGAGATTTAGGGACCATCAGATCTCAGCCCTATGAACCCTATCACGAAAACAAGGGCGGGTGGGATGGTGAAATTTCGACGTATTAAAGACAGTGATCCGTCCTCGTCAAACTTCAGGTATGTACTGAATTTTGGCACTCGGGCCTAGTACCGGAAGTCAACTACGGACGTAGCAACGGATGGAACGAACGGTATCTAAGGTGATCATCATATCAGGCCCGTAGTCAGGGTTTTGAATTTCGCATGTTACCGGCAACATGTACAATTCAAAACCAGACACAGATAATTACTTTTTGGGCTAATAAATTTATTAAACAGGCTTAATAAATTTTTACACAGCCTGTATAATTCTATCACTACTGAACAACTACCATTTAAGCTCCTCTCAATAGTACAATTGAGGCTATTAGCTTTTAACTACTCTAAATTCGCAGGTAGTACAACCTGGACAGACTAATGTTAATATTTATCTTTTACTTATGTGCAGGTTCATTGAGGTTAGTTTCTGTCACACTATTCATATGAAGTTAATTCTTGATTGCAGGGTCCTTGAAATTGTAGTCGTGAGGCACCATCTAGAGGGGGGATTACGGTCACACAGGCAACTCACATCCGGCACACATATACACATACACACATTTAGTACACATGTCATCGTTCAACATACGGAAGGGAGATTTAGGGACCATCAGATCTCAGCCAAATTGGGACAGGAGAGCTGATGGTCCTTATCTAAATAGTTTTTTGTTGACGTAGCTATAAACACTCTCTGATTTCCATTGTCCCAGAGACCGTATGGCGTCCAAAGACATGCCCACTCTTGCATATTCTTGGGCTCCCCCTCGACGTAGGTTATGGCATGTGACCAGTGGCCACCAGGGAAGTCCAGCAGATTTCAGTGCAATGCGCATGCATTCAGTGAATAACCGGGCAGTCAGAGGAGCCCCGTTCGACGTCACAAATGCTGGGGCGCCCTCGTATACCCGGAAACGGCAGCTGTACTTATTCCACGCATGCAGTGGGCAGAACTCGGGATTGTGTAACCGGGGTAGCTCAATTTCGTAGATGTCTTCTGATCTACGTGTTGTTTTCGTGCTTCTGACTGTTACTGTCAGGTGTGCCTTGTGTGCCCTGATGTCACCGCCGAGCAGCATGTGACCGTCATCCCCCAGCACCTCGGAGTAAAACAAATTGGACTGTCTTAACAAACATAGGAAACCTATTACTATAGTATTAGTAAAGCAGCAATCAACACCAAACCATCTTCACCAATTTTTCTCAATTTTAATACAAGTATCTTAATGTGTTTAATCTTCAGCGGAAACGCTCTAATTACAGTATTATTTTTTAATTTGTACATGCCGGATTTAATTACTGACAGTGCGTAACAGTCGAATGCCTCAGTGTTTCCCCGTAACAGCATCACCCAGGTTCTGGCCCCACTCATATAGTTTCTGATAGCCCCTGCTGTTTTCAATTTGTCATTTAAGTATAAAGCATACCACATTACCGTTTTAAGATGGGGTTTCTTAGGGTTATCTCCCAGTTTCTTACAGAACTGCAAATACTCCCTAAATTGTACCCGTTTATTACGCCACGTCCCTCCCGACAGTCCCGCCGTAAAATACACGCTAAGCCTATTCACTACTGCGCGATTTCTGTCTGCAAGTTGATAAGGCCAACAGAATAAATTATCAACTAGCAGATATTACAAGTACAAATCAAAGATATCACAATCATGAGAAAGCGCCAAATCTCCCTGGTGCAGGCGCACAAGACCGGGTCTTTCCCAGTACCAGAGGAAAGCACCTGTTGGGAAGCTGAATTATCAGTGTTAATAACAATCTGATAATTTTGAGGATCACGGGGGGAAAGATTTTTCAAAGCCACGACTAGATTTATTGCTTCAAGCTGCGCTATGTGGAAGCCGCTCTCCAGAAATTTAGCACTATATAAAGTGGAGTAGAAACTACTGCTACTAAATGCCCCCCCACCCAGCAATGATGAGTCACACTCAATGACCCACTTTTCTTTCGGGAAATGCGTCAGCAACACCAGCCTATTTGACCCTTCTGCGAAACGCAAAAACCATGACACATCCTGCACCAAACCCTGACTAACACCTATCTTTCCTGTGAATGGGCAGGAACGAAGAAAATCTAGAATCCTATTCATAAATGTCCGAGAGGCAATAACACACTTAGAAATGAATTGTAACCGACCAACTAACCTGTGGACATTCTTTCTACTAACTTGCTTCCCAATTACCCATTTCTGACACTCCAGCAAAATATCTAAAAGCTTCTCATCAGGGATCCTGACTAACATATTTACTGACTCAATTTCGTAACCTAACCATACTAATCTCTGAGTAGGGGGACTGCACTTTTTCAGTGAGAGCTGCAAGCCCAATAGACCCATAAGCTTTAATATATAATCATAAGCTTTCTGTGCCTTAGTTAAGCTATCCTCAACTCCAACAAAATCATCCAGAAAGCACAGAGCGAAAAAACCCATTTTCCTCATGAGATAAACTACAGCTGATGTTGTCCGGGCACAAGCCATGCTAGATGACCTGCAACCAAAGGGGGGAGCTGTATCAAAATAAAATTTTTCATCCACCCGAATTCCAAATAAAGGCACACTCAAGGGGCAGGTGCGCAATTGCCTGTACGCCCTTGCTAGATCTATCGACCACAAAAAACACCCAGGGCCCAACTTTGTAACTTGCTTAGCTAATGTCATTATTGTGGGCAAATTATATTTAAAAACCTTTCCTTGGTAAAAGCCCTTAACAATTCCATCATTTACACTAGCGCCCTTAGGATAACTGAGGTCGACAATTATCCTGCGTTCATCAGTATTCTTTTTTGGTCAGGTCATAATAGGACTGATCTGAGCCCAGGGAGAGAAAGGTAAGTCATCAAAAGGGCTCAACAATGCACCGTGAGATAATTCAGTAGCGACATACTTATTAATCCAAAATAAATCCTCCTCATTACATGTATGATTACACTTAGCTGCGGTAGGTCTGAAAGCGCCTGTAAAATTTGCTGGCCAACCAAATTCCAGAAAATCCAACACATCTTTATCATCATATTCAGTTAATAGTTCTTGCCACTTACCAATATTTAAACCAGAAGGTACCGGGACCCTGGCCATAAGATAATTTGGAAGACCAGTTGCTCTCACTTTAGCAAAAATATCAGCATAATTCAGAAAGAGATGACATGCGTCAGTTAGTTCCGGCCAGTCACTCATGACACGGGCTCGACACTGGAAAGGGGTTAGTTCGCAAAATGGAACGGGCACTATGTTGTGGCTTTCAGAACCAGTGCTGTCAGCCACACGGGAACAAGGAACGATGTCATCAACAGGTGAGCAACACTTATCAACATGCAACGGAACAACCTCATTAGCAGCAACCAACGGAACCAAACTATCAACACGATTAACACAAAAATGACTCGGCACCACCGTACTGTGCGGATCACTCATGCTTAGCGCTAGCAAAGGTGTGGGAGGCAACAGTGCCCCCCTGGCGGTGAAACGACAGCCACCGCCGGTGGTAGTGGAACCACAATCAAGACTACTAAAGCCCGAAAAATCATTAACAGATGTAGCATCAGAACCGTGCAATGCATGAACATGCGAGCTAGAAGAATCAACTAGCCCTGGAACAGGTAAACTGACAGCAGAGGCATTGCAAGAAACTGATTTGAGAGGGAAAGGACTAACTAAGCTAGCGATAGGACTAGCAGAGCAAGACACAGGCACAAAGCCAGTCATGGCGGGGAAACGACAGCCCCCGCCGGTGGTAGTGGAACCACGATGCCGACACGCATGAACAGTAGATGCACAGAGTTCCAGCTTCAGCTGAGCAGGTGATATTGTGAAGGCGGTGCCATTGCAACCGCGGCTACGGAACCCAGCCAGCCGCGCATCTGTAGTCACGGGTGTACATACGCATTCAACATCAAGATTTACATTTATCCGGTTTACTCCCTTCCTGCGCAACAGGCTGTCTTTTCTCAGCGATCGTAATTTTGTATTAAAGCACCTATATACACTATACCGGCGCGTAACACCCGCACAACCCGAGCTATCGTTTTGAGAATCAACAAAATTTAACCTTTTAGACCCGGAAACATCACCGATAGCAAATGGACAAGATCGCTTATCACTACCCTTGTTAGATCGCCCATTTAGATAACTGGAATGGCACGCCATATTTACACTACTATCAACATACATAGGCAATGATACAGTAGGAAGGGAAACAGATTGAAGCAAATCTAACGAAGAACACGACGCTGTAACAACAGAATCACCAACCTGACACAGGGAAGAGCTGGCTGGGTTCAAGTTGTCCGAACGTCCACCGTCAACATCCTATATAATCGCACCACCGTCGACCGATCCCTCGATCGACACACCCATCAACGCCGGCTGCAGATCGACCTCGCCGTCACAATTACTTTCGTCACACTCGGTGCCAGCCCCGTGTCGACTGGAATTCAAAAAACCTTTGCACGAGTATCAACATCATTTGGAATTTCCTTTGCACGCACTTTAGCCTTGCACTCCGTTTCCCGATGGAAACGCCTCTTTCTCATCTTGTACGCGCAGTAAGAACAGATATATATGTATTTGTTATTCCCGTCGCCATGGTCACCACTGAAGCCACACGCTTTGCCACGATTCCAAATGACACAAGGGCGGCCATCAGAATCTCTATTATAGTCAGTGGTCCCAGACTCACCAGATTTAGCAATTTTAGGCACCCGCTGTCCTTGCCCACACACATCACGCCGTACTTCAATGATGTTAGATTCATCATCCCAGGCATTTGGCAAACGTTTGTCGGAAATCATATTGAAATTTTGTTCGCTATAGTCAAGACACGTCTGCCATGTGTATGAGTGCGCTAGCTCCAAAATAGTGTCTATGTGGTTCTCTAGCTTTGGGACCCAATCTGCTGGCACATCGCCTCTCTTATTAGACATTCGCCTGATGGCAGACAGATACTCATACCACTTTGAATCACCCATGCCAACCTTCCCTTTCTTCTCCTCACGGATAACATACTTGTGAGGAAGAAGTTTTTTGGCACCAGCTTGCCAAGCCTTTTTCCCTACCATGCGTATCAAATTTTTCATCATACCATCATCACTGTCTGTGTCATTTACAAATGAATCATCAAGCCTTGCTGCACGACCCTTATTATGGACGCAGGCGCATACCATATGAGAATTATCCCTAACAACTACACTCGACACAATGCTATTATCTGACGAAACTTCGTTACCTGGAATAATGTCTTTGCTTGGGCTCCCACCACAGCCGACGCATGACCGAGAATGCCGTGACACCCTTCTCGGCGTCGTGCGTACAGCGGTTGTCCCATTGACTTCCATCACGTCATCAGCGTCCGTTTCCGGCTCGCTCGTAATTCCTCCCATTTTCGGCGAACTCGACGAAACATGTTCCTCCAAACTGGAAATACGAGCCAACAACGGTTCCTGTGAGGACACCAACTTCTGGTCGAGCAGACGGGAAATATCCTCCAACGTCACCGCTCGACCAGAAGAGGAAGCTACATGTTGTGCCGGAGATGAACGTAGATTATCCAGGAGCAATCGACCAGAAGATGGTGGTCGACCCACCGAACGGCGATATCCAGCAGCCAGGCACCTCCGCGGATTCCAGCAGCGCCCGTGAATATCTCCCAACCTCAGAATTTATAGTACATGTTCACCCAACTAGATTCACGCAGCTGCTCAACTGGAATGGATCTGCCTAGACCTGTAACAGTTAACACCAGGTGGTAGTACGAGCCTGTAGTTCTGAATGGTAATACTATAGAGACTGTTGGTGCCGCCTAACTGTGTCGGTTTCGCACTCTTTCACTGTTAAGTCACGTCATGCTCATATTTAATAATTTGTATATGTACTTACTGAATTGCCACCATAGTAACAGACCTTGATATGGAGTGGTGGCAGAGTATGTCCTCTTTGACAGCTCCTTGCATCACAAGTTGTTTCTGAGGTGCTAACTCCTCTCAATTATAAACTTTGATCTTTAAAGCAAATCTTGTTGTTTGTTCTTGTTTTATGTCCTAGCAACTTGGTTCAGGCCCACCACGGTCTCGCAGTCGGCAGGGGGCCCACCAGCCTTGGGTTTCAGTCATCAGGAATGTGTAACACTGATGTAGTGGTGCTACCACATGGAGTAGTCAACATCTAAGGCAGTAGTAGGACAGGTGACGACTTGTCGAATGTATAGTGCTGCCAAACTGCGATACCGAACCACCAGCGCCGACAGATTAGGTCGAGAAATTGCCAAAGATAAGTGTTTCCTGCCTATTAACTCCCTAACTTACTAGGACTTTAATTAGTTACAGGTTTCATGGTGGTCTCTCTCACATACCAAAGTCAGAGATATTCTCCATGACTATATTATGCCAGACCGAACACGTCTAACTTCAGATAATTCTAGTATAACGTGGAGGGGTATTCACCTGGCTAAATGCATTATGCTGGTCTAGTTTCACTAACAGAATTCTTCCAGATTTTCGAGCACCCTGTAAAGGGTTCTTTCAGCTTAATCATGATCTGCAGGATCTGGAATGGTTCCAGAAGTTAGCGGCAGGGATCTCATTCGCTCTGATTGTGCTGGCCGGCTCTTAATGGCAGCAAGGTATGATTGTGACCATATTAGGTATAAGTCAGCCACTGATTTCCTATTAGCCATGCTCCAATAACAGAATCACCACAGTCTGCTTATGTATAGGCATCATAGATATACAACCACAAACCTCCTTCCCATATCTCACTCACCTAATAACAGAACCGTCAGAGTGGGATTATATATAGGCATCACAGCCATCGAACCATAAACCTCCCTCCCATATCCCACTCCGTAATAACAGAACCACCGCGGTGGGCTTATGTACAGGCACCATTGGCGCAAGTCAGTGCCTTGGATATTGCAAGGATATAAAGCCCCACTAATTCAAACTAAACAAATTTCACCTACCTGTTGTGTTAGCCAATTCTGAAGCCACGCAAGCGCTTTTCACCAGATGCGTTCTCAGATACCCCAGACATGCTGGGTGGTTCGATCAGTTGACTGTCTGCTTCCTGTGTGCAAATTTATCAAGTTTGAACCATGGCCGAGGGAACCAAGGACTTACAATTTGAAACTCGACCAGTAGGATAGGGAAGAAGCAGTGGAATGGGGAAGACATCAAGTCGGTTTCTTGTGTGACTCGTTAAGTGAATTGGATATGTTGGCATTGCTAACATTTTTAATTCGCTAACGAGACACCGGGACGGAGGGGTGGGACGAGCGTCAGTGTAATTGCGCAGTTGCCGTCTGGAGTTTGGGGGAGTTACATGTGTTGATTTTCCCTCCCTCCCTCCCTACTCATAAGGGTTGAGCACTGCCGAGCTGAGATAATGAACCTGTGCTACTTTGTTACCGTATATGATTACCTTGTCTGTTTTACATTTTTATATTCCAGGACTTTGATATCTACTACCAGTAAACTTCCTTACTGTAGTTCTGATACTGTTGAGTAGAATTTAAGAGGCCCTATCACCGACTCGATTACGATTATTGTATACTGAGATGCTAGAATACTCAAGTCTCTGCGCTTGTGGATTTTCTGCTTACCGCTTAAGACGGCCCTGTCGCCATTCCGATAACTGAATGCTCATTGAGCTGATTTCATGTTATTCAGATAATAAATCTGATTCCAAACTATATTGCTGTGTTTCTTGTGTGTCTCGTTAAGTGAATTACAGATGTAATGGAAATTTGTGCAGCTGAAATTAGTTATAGAGATAATTTGTTTCCTTGTGTGATATTCTACATCTGTGGATAGGTTTAGAGTTCATAAATAGAGGAATTGCAGGGATAGTTCTAGAATTAGACTATTGGAAGATACAATTTCCTTATTTATTTCCTGAATCTGATTGTAAAGTCTACTACTCGAATCTGTGGTTGTGTAGGCAGGCTATAGTGAAATCAATACAGGCAAAGAGAAAGGAAGAGTCTAAAGTGTGAAAGAAGAGAGAGAATCAAGCCCTCTGGTTTATTATTTATATGGTACATGGATTCAGTGTAGAGTATCACCCCACCCCATTCTCCCAATGAGAAACAAGCATTCTTAGCTCTACCAATAGGGATCCAGTATTCCTGGTCCCCATGGTTACCAGTGATCTGCCCACTACTACCAAGCTGTGTGGTTCACCTGGACACCACCTGCCTTGAGCCTGAGTGTGGTGATCCTGACTAGCAGAGGGGGGAGGGGGTAGTGTGTAGGGCTCTGAGTGCCCCTTACACACAGTCCTGCCAGCACTAGTATGTCTATTTACCTATCAATCAAGCACCACCAGCAACTACATAAACACATTTATGCACCTGGCCATGTATACCTGTTTCACAATAGAACATTTGCATTCCCCCACCAATGCTTCTCCGCCCCTCCACTTCTTACCACCTGGCCTAGCAACTCGGAAAGAAGTTGACATCACTACGTTGTACTCATTATACCTTAGTAATATCAATATATAGAATAACTCTTTATAGAAAATATAAGTGTTTTAAAAAGTTAATTTAATAAGTATTATTCCATAATTTTATATTTATTTATATGTTTTGTAATACATATAATAAAATAGAATAGATTCTCTAGATATCGTAGTTAAGTTAGTTCATGTCTCTAAGTATCATAGGTATTTAGTTATGCTTTTATTAGAATATATAGTTAGGCTACGCTCTAGAACATAAGACAAACATAAGTATGGGTTGATCAGTTTAATACTAGACCTTGGCTAGGATAATTGCCTAGCCGGTTAAAAGTTTGAAAACCCAGTGCGAAATGGCCGAGCAGCGGGTCGCAGAGCACCAACACGCGGTGGCGCTGCAGTAGTGCACAGAGGGATCGATCAATTCGGGTCGTGATAGGCCAATATACATATTAATCGTCATTAAATACCTGACACCTTACTGGGCAGTAATAATCAGCACAATAATTAGGATAGGCCGCTCCGCCTTTTTATACAGTGATAATAATTATCCTGTCTATAAACATATGAATGAAACTCTGCGATAGCTCTGACCAATGAAGTAATGGCCACGCTTATCTTTTGTCAACCACAACAAAAATAATTGCATGCATGAGAAAACCTTCATGTCCATCATGTTTTGTCCAATTTCGCTTCACGCCGTGGCAAATTGTCTGTAAATACAGCTTCAGTCAAGCTGAATAAAAGTGTTTAATCGCTTTGCGCGTGTCGCCGTCGACACCCGATAAGAAAAAGACTGTCGTTCCGCGTGTCTGATTACTTATCAATGTTACCGTATACTCGCGAAAAGTTATCCATTGCCGAATAGAAGAACTGAGTCGGCTATTCAAATTCACTTTTTTTGTCGTGAGTAGGTCGAGTATGAAGAGAGTACCTAGATTAGTAGTCTGGAATAAATCTTCAAGATTTGAGAATTCACTATGATTATTACGATAATACAAAAATCAAGGTGATGTGCTAAGCGGCTATAGTCTCCACGGTCCAAAGAGAAAGATTTTTGGAACTAAGAAAAGTTAATGCATTCCCAATGGTGAGTCCCAACAAAAGCATATAACATCGTTGAATAATTGCATTGATCTCCGCTTTAAGAGTGTCACTTCTTAAACCTGCTTAATCTACCATGAAAACAAATCTAGAGCTCAAAAGTATTAACATAGCTTTATCGAGTATTAATTTAATAACACAGAGCATTTCAGTCATTCGTGTGACAGGTCCTAGCTTTTTCCAGTAGCTAAACAGTTTCAGCTCGATCCACTGAGTAAGACCTCATGTCTGCCACGTTACATAAGACTTCAAGTGTCCGCTAACACTTGCCATAGCTACAAACAATTAACCTAGATAAATAGAAAGTCAATGGGAAAGAATCGATCTGTTATTTGTTAGTGTGACATTTCGTCCACCACAGGCATACATTTGTCAGTCTATGTCACGGTAGAATAACAAGATTAATTAGTACATGGATGTACACGACAATGTCTATACAACTCCTACCATGTTAATACTAACTTTTTTATTTCTATGTTGGGTGCCTAGTCATGTGGGTATCCCAGGAAATGAGAGAGCAGATCAAGCGGCCACTCGAGCCCTGACTGCTCCTTTGGAACACTGTCATATTCCCCACTCTGATCTGAAACCTACCATTCAAAAATACATTTGGAACCTATGGCAGATGGAATGGGATGAACACCCAGACAACAAACTCCATAGAATTACCCCCTCCGTGAACGGACTGCCGCAGAGTCGCCTGGAAGGGCGACACGACCAGGTTGTTTTAACAAGATGCCATATTGGTCACTCGTGGCTAACACACGTTTTTCTGCTCAAGGGCGAGCCTCCCCCTGAATGTATTGGATGTCAGTCCCCACTGACATTAAAACACATTTTGTTAGACTGTGTGGATTTCATGGCCCTGCGCCAACAGTTTTACACTGCAAACAACATGCATGACCTTTTTACTAAAGTAAAACAGGAAGACATTTTAGCCTTTTTGAGGGCAGCTGGTTTGTACCAACTCATATAGGTTTTTAAACAAATTTCATCAGTGAATAATACTATCATTTAGACTTTTATTTTAGCTATATGATTGTGATTTTACTAAATTCATGAGTGTCCATTGACACAAAATTGATTGTATGCTTTTACATGTAAAAGCGATGGTTTGAACAAAAACTAACATTTCTCGCCGTGAATATGACCTATGCTGCCGACACGGCGTAAAGCAACCACCAATCAATCAATCAATTTTATTTCATACAACCTGAAATGTAAGCAGAAGCATGTGTAAGCAAAAGTATCAATAATCTTACTATAGCAATGCTACTGTGGAGTCTATCCCATCTCCAATATGACTGTAATTCTAATGAATTAGTAAGATTTATTAGTGGCGTAACTTACGTTACTACGCATCAATTATGGCGCAAGTTAGTTAAGAAAATAAACATTTCTTACGTCTAAACCTCGCAAACCCTGTCAAGCAGTTCTTAAGCTCTCGACTTGCACTATTTTTAGTTCATGCTTCGTATTAGCGCAATGGTTAGGTATGGCGCAATCATTTTGAATTAGTGGCGCAGAGACAAAGAATTTTCTTCTCGACTGAGCCGAAGCACTCAGACGTCTGCGTCTCCATTGATCCTTCCATGGCGTTCTTTCTTGTGATTGGTCAATCCTGTTGAATAAATTAGAAATACCAATTATTGAATCCACCTTCCGTGCCTGCTGGCGCGTAAAAGCTCCAGTACCAATTTCACGAGAATATATTATTTTAGGTTTTTGTTTTGTTTTATTCACCAAAAATTCATTAGTGTGTTTAACCTGGACAAAAATGATTGGATCGAATGGCAAAGGTCGCGCTGTACCTTTTATCCTTTCCGTACGCGTTAATCTTGGAGCTATATCATCCCAAACAAATTTTAGAATCCACTACTCCAACTTTATCTCGATTAACCACTTTTCGATCGTTCTTAGGCCCTACCACGGTCACTACTGAACCTCATGATCGAACCACTATGTATCCTGGATTGTATTTCCTCTCCAAAGGTCCAGATTCATTAACTACAACTTTATCACCAGGAGTCAATTTAATTGCATTCGCCTTCTTCCTCAGAATATTATATTTTTGACTCTCCCGTCGATTTTCGACGGCCTTACATAAAGCTATAGACAAATCGTCTATACGATAAGATAAGTTTGAATCTGTGCTACCTGTCGATCGATAGAGTAAAGAACTATGCTTCATACCTGGATGTCTAATATAGGTTATAAATAAAGGCAAAAGATTAGTGCTATCAGAAGGTACAGTACAATACGCATATATCACATCAGGTAAATATTTTTCCCATAAACTAGCACGAGAATTAACTAATTTCCTCAAAATGCTATTTAGTGTTCTATGGTAACGTTCTACCATTCCATTAGACTGTGGATGGTTTGGTGTTGTATGTCTTACTTCTACACCTGATGCGCGACGAGGAAGGAACGAGGAGGCATAGGTGGAGGAAAAGCACTTTTATTTAAAGTGCGAGGCAATCAGGATAATTCAGGGTAATACATGGTAAAACAGGATAATTACAGGAGAATGAGGATAATGAAATAACAGTGTGAAGAGTGTAATATACAAGTACAGTGCGTATAGAGAAGGACGATGTAAATGACGTCATGAGTGAGAGGATAGAATAAACACTCAGACACTGGATATCGAAGCGTTGACTTGTCTTTCATACACTACATGGTGTCAGATGTACATCTGAACGATACGCGCCCAGAACTTCGCAATGGCGCTGTCAGCTCTGAAGCCGCCTGAACCTAGAGGGAAATTTGGCCATGAACTGGCGTGCTTGGTATCGTGCATACCAGATTTACAGTGTCGCATCGGGAGCTGCGAGTAAAACTGAGCGGATTCAGTGCTGCATATTTCTACATGTAGCGGGCCAGGAGGCGCAGAAGCTACATATGACGTTTAAGATGACTGACGCACAAGCGGACAAGATCGAGCCGCTGGTGAAATGTTTCGAGGATTATTGCATTGGGAAGACCAACATTACGGTGGTCCGTTATGATTTCAACTCGTTAAACCAAACGACAGAGTCAATGGATACATACATACGAGAATTAAAACACCGTATTTCATATTGCGACTACTCTGAAATGGAAGACGCGTTGCTATGTGACCGTTTGGTGTGCGGTGTAAAAGAGACAAGGCTACGCGATAAGTTGTTGCAAACACCGAATCTGACATTGGACAGATGTTTGGAGATGTGTCGATTAAGTGAGAACTCACATACACAACTGCACTCGGGGGAAACTAAAAATACGGAAGAACAAGTGGACACCGTAACCAGACAGCGAGGAAATTACACTTCACAAGCAAGGCAGACGTCATCGATGCCACGCGTGCGGGGTTGGCAAGACAGGAGAACGCGCTCTTCTACACCTCGTGCGAACTGTCAGCGATGCGGATACCAACATGGGAATACCACTTGCCCAGCAGCTGACAAACAGTGTTTACAATGTAACCGATATGGACACTTTCAGCGAGTATGTAGGTCACGGCGCACGGGTCGCGCCCAAGTGGAAGAAGTGGAGACGAAAGAGGGTGTGGCTGAGGAAGACAACCGGGACGACGAACACGATTTGTTCGTTGGGGAGATAACCGGAGAAGCAATCAGCAGCAGCAATTTATGGTACGTGGATTACAACTTGCAGACCATCCCTGTCAAATTTAAACTGGACACTGGATCCCAAGCTAACATTGTGCCCCGTTATATCTACAATGCTCTGAAAAACACTGTCTTATCACCTTCGAAATGCTGTCTCGTCACGTACTCAGGTGATCGCATACATCCGGACGGTGAAGCAGAAATCATCGTCGGCGGAGTACCATTAAAGTTCCAAGTCACCACACGGGGGACACCAATATTGGGAAAAGAGGCATGCGTGAAACTGCAACTGATCAAACGTGTAGGCGAGGTCACCGTCCGGACTAAGGAGGCAACTACGGCCAGGCAAACAGCAGAACAGTTGGTGGAGAAATATTCAGACATATTCAAGGGTTTAGGAACTATTAAAAGTAACGCAAAAATACATATTGATTTAAATGTTGATCCCGTAATTGACCCGCCAAGGCGAATTCCCCATGCAATTGTCGACAAAGTGAAAATAGAATTAGATAGGATGTTACAGTTAGGTGTAATCGTCAAGCAGCTGGAACCAACCCCTTGGGTAAATTCAATTACAGTCGTAAGAAAACCAGATAAACTCAGGGTATGTCTAGACCCAACAAAGCTAAACAAAGCCATATTAACAACCCCGTACCCAACCAGAACGATAGAAGAGGTCATTGCGAAAACAAGCAAAGCAAAAAAGATTTCTGTCATTGACGCGAACAGCGGATACTGGCAAATAGAACTGGATCTAGAAAGCTCAAAATTATGTACTTTTAACACCCCATGGGGGCGTTTCCGATATACCCGGTTGCCATTCGGCATTAAAACCGCTGGAGACATTTTTATTGGTGAAATGAACAAAATTTTAAAGGATCTACCTGGTGTAAATGTAATTGCCGACGACATATTGGTGTATGGAAGTACTGAGAAAGAACATAATGATAATCTGGAAAACGTATTTAAAAGGGCAAGAGAGGCTGATTTGCGCCTCAACCCAAAAAAGTCAGTGATTTGCAAAACAGAAGTTAACTATGTGGGACACACTTTAACTCAGTCTGGTTTAAAACCAACAGCAGAACGTGTCCGTGACATAAGTGAGATGCCTACTCCTACTGACAAGGCTGGGATTCAACGATTCCTAGGTATGGTGGGATATGTGGGGAAATTTATACCAAATCTTTCCGAAATTTCAAAACCACTGAGGCAAGTATTGGGTAAAAACGTAGTTTGGTTCTGGCAACATGAACAGGAAAAAGCATTTAACAAACTGAAAACACTGTTAATATCAGCACCCGTGCTAAGGTATTATGACGTAAATGACCAGATCACCTTGCAGGTGGATGCTTCAAAATCTGGCCTGGGGGCAGCCATTTTTAAAAAAATAAACCAATAGCGATAGCGTCAAAAGCATTAGATATTTAACCGTTCGGCTAATCTGCCCCCGCCTAAGGCGAGCCTAACGTGTTAATGTTATGTAATAATTTCCATGTGAAATTCCTGAGCCTGCCGCGGGCTGCTGCGGCTCCTCCTCCCGTCTGCAGTTAGTCCGTCGCCGTCGGTGTCCGCCCCGCGCTAAAGGCGGCCAGCCAGAGTTTCATCTACATACGCAATTCGCCGACGAGCGCGCCTATAGGCCTAAAGTTTCCCTACTTCTATAAGTTAGGTTATTTCAACTAGCTGGCTGTCCCCTTCGCATTTCGGTATATTAATTGTGTTACTGAATAATTCTAGAAGTACGCGTACGGCTAGGGATGCCGCCGCTGTCACTGATAATCAGTTCTAAGTTAATGTCGTTAATTTCCGCCTTGAAGTAACACTACGTTAAATTCTGTTATAGTCTGTCATTATATTCCCACAGAGGGAGTAAGTAACTGCATAAGGCCTACTTAGGCTTAAGGCCCTTAATTACATATAAAGCAATCGAATATCAGGTTTTCTATAGCGGTTAATCCACAATAATACTGGAGGATAGTAAAGAATGCAAGGAACGTCTCAGTCCACCTTCACAAGAGCTCACGACTTTATTCTTACCATAACTAACAAGGATACCAGCGAAATATGCATACCTATTTAAGGCGCTACTAACTCCCTTTTCCTCCCGTGTGATTTGATTACCTTGGTTTTAGAATTTAGATAAGAAAAAGACCGAATATCGGCTGAAAATGACAGAGCGCGAATAAACACGTCTGCCGGGTCAGGCCCCGAACGCCCGACCTCCTTTCGTTGCTTAGCTAGTCGCTAAGCAACGCTTTACCCCCGCGAACCGTCGCGTGCACATGCGGAAGCAATTTGCGCGCCCGTTGGACGAGTGCGCAAATTGCTCAAGGCGAGTAGACACGCCCACTTCAGATACTTGCCAATCAAGCTACGCGGTGATAGAAAAAGAACTATTGGCCATTTGTTTCGGATGTATCCGGTTCCATGATTATATTTACGGTAAAGAGGTGATAATCGAAACTGATCATAAGCCTCTAGTGGCAATCATGGCAAAACCATTGCACCTGTTGTCAGCCCGCATGCAATGCATGCGCATGAGGCTGCAAAACTATAACATCATTATGAAATACATACATGGTAATGAAATGTTTTTTGCAGACACTCTTTCACGTGCGCACACCAGCAAAACTACACCACACAATCTGTTTGACAACAAAATTTCCATAGCCACGATAGATATTGCACAAAATATAAATACCCCGCATCATTGAGGCTACAAAAAAAGACAACACCCTTACTGAAGTTACACGATTAGTGAGAGAAGGTTGGCCTGCCCAAAACAACCTGGTGACACCATGTGCCAAACCTTTTTTCACATATAAAGATGAGATAGTCATCACAGATGGGATGCTGTTTAAAGGAAACCAAATTATAATCCCCAGTATTTTGCAAAAGGAAATGTTAGGAGTATTGCATGAGACCCATCTGGGTATAATCAAATGCAAGCAGCTGGCAAGAGACAATATGTTCTGGCCAGGCATGAACCAACAAATCGAAGATTTAATAGCTCGGTGTCAAACATGTCAAAATTATAGGAATATCCTAAATGCTGAGCCCATGAGCTCTCACGACATACCAGATAGGCCTTTTTGTAAAGTAGGAGTAGACTTGTTTCAATGCCGGAGCAGGACATATCTCATTCTAGTAGATTACTACTCCAAATTTCCGGAGGTATCGGAGCTACAAACCACAACGTCCAAAGCAGTAATTCAGTCCTTAAAAGAAATCTTCGGTCGTTATGGGATACCAAACTCACTGATATCCCACAATGGACCACAATTTGCTAGTTACGAGTTCAAACATTTTGCTACCACATACAATTTCGATCACGTTGTATCTAGCCCGTATTACCCGAAAAGTAATGGTCAAGTAGAACGGTATGTGCAAACGATAAAAAAAAATGATGAAAAAGGCATGGGACAACGACCAGGATTTCAACCTGTACTTGTTGAACTACCGAAATACACCGCTTGTGCACCTAAATGCCTCTCCAGCTCAGTTACTAATGAGTCGTAGGCTCCGATCAAAAATGCCCACGACTAAAACAAAATTACAACCCCAGGCTCAAGAATCAAAAAAAGAAAATATTATCAAATTACAAGCAAGTCAAAAATGTTATTATGATCGAAAAGCTGGGAGAGGCCACAAAAAACTAAGGGTAGAAGACCGAGTCAGATACAGAACACATAACGGTAAATGGAGGGCTGGCACTATTACACAAACAGATGAAAGCAAACCCAGAAACTACAAAGTTGTAAATCGCGAAGGTAAAGAACTGCACCGCAACCGTGTTCACATGTTTAAGATACCGTTAACTGTACACAAAGAATACAAACCTTTAGATACAGGGGCGCCAGGCAATACCGTTAAAACTACACACACACAAATACAAGAAAAAAGGGCGTCACCTGTCTACAAAACCAAAAGTGGGCGTGTCTCGCGTCCACCAGTTAGACTAGGAATGCCTGAAAACCAACCAATGTTATACACACCATGAGACGCACAGTCTCAGCAGCACACGGAAACAGTGGTACTAAACCCTGAAACCTAGTAAGACAACAACAACAAATAAATATAAGTAATAATAAAATATAGACATGTTATCACACAATTGTCAAGAATTTCTGATCGACAGCAAGTTTGTTTACCATATCTGTTTTCATACTGCCCACAGCAACGTTAGTTTTAAGCGTTTGCAGAAATTGTATTGCAGAAAATGTATCCCGTGTACTCTGCGTATTCCATGTGTTCCTTTTTATTGTTGTGTTAAAATGAGTTACCTTACTTGTTTCACCAACCGGGTGAATAACAAAAAATAAAAATAAATTAAAATTAAAATTTAAAAAAAAAAGGGGGAAGATGTAATATACAAGTACAGTGCGTATAGAGAAGGACGATGTAAATGACGTCACGAGTGAGAGGATAGAATAAACACTCAGACACTGGATATCGAAGCGTTGACTTGTCTTTCATACACTACAAAGAGTAAACTCATAAGGAGGCTAGAAGGCTAAAAAAGTCAGGAGCGACATCCTCGGGGAGGAGGGCGTGCAGGGCCACGACGAGGTTGACCGCCTCCAGCTCATGAATGGTGGGGAACCGCGCCCACCAGGCCTAGGAATATCCTCGGGTGTAGCACCTCGTCTCAGAGAACGCTCCCCCACCGGTGAGACAGGAGTCACACTCGATGACATGGTGGCGGACCTCAGGGGCCCGGCGAAGGTTGAGGCCATTGGAGGCTCGGCCGTAGAGGGCAAACCACCTGAGGTCCCGCAGGGCCTCGTCCCCGAGGGTGAAGGAGGCGAGCTCGTAGCAGCTGCGAAGAGCCCCGAGGATGCGGCCCATGAACTTCCGGGCCGGATGTATGCAGCTGCTAACATGGTTGAGGTGCTCACGCCGCCCGAGGGTCGGCGGCGCGATCCGCGTCTCGCAGGCGTCGACCAGATCCTCGATCTTGTCGGGGGCGATGCGGATGGTCATCACCCCGCTGTCGATGGCGAAGCCGAGCCAGGTGAGGCGGTCAGCGCAGGGATGACACTTCCCGGGGGCGACATTGAGCCCGAGGGCGCCGACTAGGGCGATAAAGCCGTCAAAGGCCTGGCAGGCCCTCAGGCAGGATCGCTCGCACCCGACAAAGTCATCTACGTACACGAGGGCGTGAAAGCCCTCGCGCCGGTGGATCCAGGCGACGGCCACGGTGATGCGGACGCAGGCGGCACCCGAGGAGCGGCATCCAAAGGGCAGAGCGAGGTTGACATATGTGAGCCCATCGAGGGCGATCCCGTACAGGGGGCGAGCCGGCAAGGAGCTGGCGGTAGGCCCGCGAGATGTCGGCTATAGACCATAAGTAAAGGATCACCAGCAACTACATAAATACATTCATGCACCTGGCACTATATACCATTTACCATTATAGACCATTTGCATTCCCCCACCAATGCGTTTTATGGGAATATTTTATAAGTGGGGTGGGGATAACCAGTGCAAAGTCAATGGCAAATATCATATTATCACTTAGATAAAAGATTCACTCGGTACTTGTAGTACACGGGTGAAGATCAGCCTTATATAAATACAGGCGAAAATAGCGTTAGTATGGAACATCACCTAGAAACTGTGGCTCCAGTATCAAATGGCTACCCATGTAGGCACAGAGTTGGTGAAATGGGAGAGAATGCAAAAAGACAAGATGGCGGCCGCAGAACGCCGTCGATTTCACTTTTAAATCTGATTAAACTAGATATTATACCGACCCACCCACGGGGAGGCTAATGACTAACACGCGTGTATATATATATATATATATATATATATATATATACATAAACAATACCTGTACTGATAGACCTGGAAGATGAAATCACCAAATTCCAGCAAACGGAAACGGAAATAGCCCTCTATGGGCGCTGCCATTTGTAAACTCGTGTTGAATAATCGAGAATTCAAAATCCAGGAAACGGAAATCGTCCTAAGGCGGCCGCCATTTCTACTATACTCGTGTTAATAAATAAATAATTCGCCAAGCGTTTATATGTATATGTCAATAGACAAGTTTGTAATTCCAAACTTTCATGTTTATGCCAAATTGTTCTGTATTTCTATTAATTTAGTTCTGCACTGCGTCTAGCCACACACTCCATAGAATGCAAACTCAAAACCACAGGCATTTGTTTGGCTCTGGACGCCATACAAACTCATCGAACTTCTGTCCGCAGCAAAAGGTGGACGACAGCGATTGGTTAATAATATATTCAATTTCTATAGACAGTTTCGTAATTCCGACGAATGTGGGCGGCTCGGTAGTAAGCATTGCTTATTCATATTAGTGTACATTTGGATAATGGTTAGTATTGTATTTGTTTAAATATCTACGACCAATTATTAGCCCTGTTTACACGGGCGATTTAAAATGCTTCATATGAAACCACTCGATACCGAGCTCGCCGCCATTCACTTGGCCCTCGAAGACCTCCACAACTCAAGTGCCATCATCATTACCGACTCTTTGAATGCCATCAAAGAGATCGCCCACCCAAATGCCCGACACTCCCTTGCCGACGCAATCCATATTAAAATCTTCACCAGACATCAGGCACACCTCAAAACAGTCCTGCTATGGGTCCCCTCGCATATAGGACTGTATGGTAATGACCAGGCCGACTATGCCGCTCTAGCCGGCGCCAACCGAGCAGACGTAGAGACAGCCATCCTTCCATCCATCACCAAACTGGCCGCCGCCGCTTCTCGAGCCACCACCAAACTCTGGGAACGAGCCACACAGAAGGAACAAGTACGGAACCCTTATTCAATAAGCTGGCTCTGGTACACCCTGGTCAGAACGAACATCCCCCATCCAGTCGGCCTTCCTGCTTCTACACAAGTCGCCATCAACCGCTTCAGGACTGGCTACCGCCGTTGGATTGATGTCCCCAACCTCCAGCGCTGTCCCTGCGGAACTAATATCTTTAATGTGGCCCACATACTCGCCTCATGTGGCGCCATCGACAGATCTGCCATCAGCGACTTCATGGAGGATGCTGACCGCCAACTCAGCGACAATAGGGCCGCTCTGGCTATCCTCTCCAGGATTTCCAAGTCATCCTGGAACGCACTTGCGTGCTTCTACCGCCAGAATGCAGACATCATCAACACTGTCGGTCGCCCAGTTCATGACATCGGGGACTAGCAGGCCCCACCTCATCGCCATAGCTGACTTGGTGCCACTACTAACTAACCACTAATTTTCACTGCAACAAACAGGTAACCCCACCCTCTGCCTAACTAATCCTCCTCACTTCACTTCTTCCTCTGGCCTTGGCCGGACTTACGGTGCATACCGGTGAATCTGGAGGGACTGAAGTTTGGATCCTGGTCGAGTCAAACCAATGACTTATAAAATGGGTACCTGTTGCTGCTAGGCGCTTGGCGTTATGAAATCAGGACAGGGACTGGGCGCACAGTGTCAGGATAATGTGACTGTGTGGGACATCGGGTCATGGCGCCGGCGGCCTGATTTCCCAGTGGGGCAGCACTATAAAGTCGCCATGAGTGCGCGCTGTTACAAGTCGGTGCACATCCTTGTATGGCCTAGGGTCTTACGGGGGTGTAAAACTACACCAACCACCCAGCCTCCCCCGGCCCTCTCAGAGGACTGTGGTTGGACTCTTAGGCTGCCTTGTTCTTCCTCCGCCCCCTCCCCCCTGCCCCTCAATTCCTCTGATCACTACACACCGGAACCCAACTCCCGACCACATGGGACTGCTTTCAGCGGTGCCCATTCAGTGCTGCAGATTTGCAGCCTTCAGCGCACCAATGCGACTGAAAACTCCCCAAAACAACAACACTTGCCTAGATCGACTCACATTTGGCGTGTAAATGCGACTCTGAGGCGTTTTAGGGCTGAATCGATTCATATGAGACGGTTCATCTATACCACCTCGCGAGGTAGTATAGATGAAGCGATTCAGCTGGTTCCCGGGTGGCAATAGTGTAAAATAGTGATGCTCGCCGGCTACAGATGCAGCTGTAACTAATCGCTGGTGCCCCGGCAGTGTTAGGGCCCGATTAGGCCGAAATCTAGTGAATGCGATCATATTTAACAGAATTACAGACTCAAATAATGAAATTTAATTAAATTAACCTTAAATTCCAAGCGATATTAACGTAGCAGCTACATCTGCGTCGAATTGACGTGTGTAAACTAAACAAATAGCAGTGCTTGCCGGCTACAGGCGCCTGCTGGTTCCCGGCGCCGACATGCTTTCAAACTCCGCCGTGTAAACACGCATCTAAAACGCTTCATATAAATCGCTTTGTCTAGATCGTTTCACAATTCCCCGTGTAAACACGGCTTATGTAACTATCATAATGCTGAATCTGAAATAAAGTATTGAATACAGGGTATGCACTGACGTCACGCTAAATGGAAGTGCGGCCATTGTGGCGATAGTAACCACAATAATAAACACACTGTGGCACTGCAAACTCAATGGCTATGAGCAATCTTCATACAGAAAAAGTTAAATATCTCTAAAGCCCTGTTTACACGGGCGATTTAAAACGCCACATATAAAACGCCTTGCCTAGATCGCCTCACATTTGACGTGTAGACGCACCTCTGTGGCGTTTTAGGGCTGAATCGCTTCATATGAAACGGTTCATCAATACCACCTCGCGAGGTAGTATAGATGAAGCGATTCAGCTGGTTCCCCGGCAGTGTTAGGGCCCGATTAGGCCGAAATCTAGTGAATGCGATCATATTTAACAGAATTTCATACTCAAATAATTAAATTAAATTAAATTAACCTTAAATTCCAAGCGATATTAACGTAGCAGCTTCATCTGAGTCGAATTGACAAGTGTAAACTAAACACCTAGCAGTGCTCGCCGGCTACAGGCGCACCACAGGCTGCTGGTTCCCGGTGCCAAAACACTTTTTAAACTCTGTCCGTGTAAACGCACCTCAAAAACGCCTCATATAAATCGCCTTGTCTAGATCGTTTCACAACTCCCCGTGTAAACACGGCTTTTAACCACACCACCTAGAAACAAACTGATTGGAATATGGCTCATTCTCAGAAGTTGTGTACCAATACCGTGACATCAGTACCACAAAATCAAAATACTGTCAAAGTCTATATATATATACAAGCTACCTGAAAGTGTAGGTCCTTTTGCATCTAAATAATTGAAAATAAACATATTCTGACATTTTTAAGTAGGTCAAATGATGCTCACACCCAATAAATAACAGTATAGCATGGAAACCAATCTGACTCCAAAATCAAATATTTTCCATACAAAGCTTGACATTTTTAGGACATTTCACATGCCACTTGCTTTATGAACAGTAGTAATAATAATTTAAAACCCCATTGCTATGGTTTTGTCTTATTTGTGATGATTAAACAGAAAAGCAGAAAAATATTAGCAAGGTAACAGTCCAAGTGGAATCAACAATTTTACACAAATGTTTGGCTCAAATTTCAATGTTATGGGGCAATTCCAGGATTGATCTTTTACTATACCATAACTGGGTCCATGCATAGAGTGTGAAATGGTGAAAATAGTTCCTGTACTGTATCTGTGCTCAGTGTTTGATGCAGAGTTTGATAGTACTTGCAAGTGGAAACGAATGTTGCGATGTTAATGACTCCAGAAAAGGTCAACTATTTAAAAAAATTAATAAAATTTAAAAGAAATAAATGTTTTCAACTTAATGAAGACATTGTATATGACCATTTGAAGTGAAATGGGTTGTTGTTCAGAGGTTTTGATTAAGTTTGTGAAACTTTATTTTCAATGCTGTTGACAATGTCACAAATTAGTGATGTAATTTTCTATTTATTTAGCTACATCCATCCCAATAAGATACATAATACACAATATTAACATTTACTTTTGATCTAAAATATCTCCCACATTATTGGGCTAAATGATCAAATCTAAATATTGACACTCCAATAATGGGTTCCTTTGAAATATGCATTTCAAGTAAACTACCTCAAGTGGTACACAGTTTCTGAGAATGTCCCATATACATAGAAAACATGTTTAAAAAGATAATACTGACCCACCCACGGGGAGGCTAATGACTAACACATGTATATATATATATACATACATAAACAATATATACATAAACAATACCCACAGAGGATGTCGTCAAAATCCAGCAACCGGTATTGGAAATAGGCCTCTATGGGCACCGCCATTTGTAAAATCGTGTTGTATAACAGAATAATCCAAATCCAGCAAACGGAAACGGAAATCGCTCGTCGAACTTCGGTCAGCAGCAAGCAGGGTGGACGACAGCTATTGGTTAATAATATATCAAAACAAATGCCTGCTGCCATAGAATTTGCCGATATGTGCAGTTCAAAACTTAGAGTTTATTCAAAATTAAAAGAAATAGATAACAATTTGGCATAATCATGGATGCACAAATGAAATATTAATAGTTTACTCCGCGGAAACAACGGCCGTATTCAGGTCACCCGAGTTGATAGAATTTCAGATCAAACACCGCGAGTGGAGTAAAAAAAAAAAGCATAAAATGCTTTGCTGTAGTTATATCGGTGGGTCGGTCCTAAGCATTGCTTATTCATATTATATGTTTCAACTCAAAGGTAGCGGGCTCTCAATAATACATTATGTAAAGAATAAATGTTGCTTCTTAGATTGTGAAATTAGGATCTCAATTCTTTGACCCGCATTTTCACCACCTTTTACATAGGGTTGGTTTGCACCCCTACTGCAGCAGTACGGGATGAATCTTGTACCTAATTATCACTCAAAGTGACAAACCAGCTCAAGGATTCCTTGTTCATATGATAATAAATGATTTAAACATTAAAAGAAACACAGAATTCATGTATATATATAAACTCCCTCCCATTGTGTAACTGAAACAAATTGTAAGATGATTCTAAGCCCTTTTATGAGCACGCTCGACTCCAGAGGGCCGCGTTCAGGCTCCGTCTCGGAGGCGCCCGTGACGTCAGGCTAGTATGAACAACAATAGCAGTTGGTCGCCTCGAAAATGGCTGCCCCCATAGGCGGCGGCCATTTGCAATCGAAATGCTGCGCTCTGATTGGATGAAACCACTGAGCCCGGCGGCCATTTTCGAGACGCTTTTTGTCTCCAACCTGAAAAGGGAGGCGTCGCCGAGACGTCGCCAAGACAGACCCTGAACGCAAATAGGCCAAAAAGCATCGCCGAGACGTCGCCGAGGCGCCTCCGAGATGGACCCTGAACGCGGCCCAGATCTCGGATCCAATCAGATGGTATCTTACAAATGCTTGTTGGGCACAACAGTTCAACCAATGAGAGCCTTGCTCTTAAGTGGCTGCGAGCCTTGCTTTCTTATTTACAAAATGGCTGTCACTGCCACTTTTAGTCTTTCCTCATTATTTCCATTTGGTAAATGGGTCTATTCTAGCAAGGAAAGGTAGGTTCATGATTAGACATTTAGCTGATGCTATTAGTTGAATTCATATTTATGTATTAAGTAGGTATATGACAAACTGGTAGCTTCACAACAGCATGAACTGAGTATGAAGTTGTTTTTATTTAGGCAGTGGCTACCCGTACGTGACGCCGTACGTGTAGAGCTGAAGTCTAGGCGTACGTGCGCGTGCGCGGTCGTTCCTCACGTATCTTTAGCAGTTGCTAAGCGTATGTGACCATACTGGTAGAATCGAAGTCTAGGCGTACATGCACATTGCTTAAATATATATAATAAATTAAAATTTTAATTTGGTGGAAATAGCCCTAACCCTACCCCTACTGCTACCGCTACCCCTAACCCTACAGGGCCTGTATGCACCAATCAGTGATAGACTTAGCCGGAGTTAAGGCACTAGCCACGGTTAGCTACCTCAGGGTAGCGGGGGTTGGAGAAATAGGTCAAGTGGTATGCACCAATGTCTTAGCCGCCGCGGATAGCTAACCATGAAATTATTTATAGATTTGGGAAATCCCTCCAGTCGACGATATGAATAATGCCGCCAATTCGGCGGCAGTGTTAATATCGGTTCGCATTTAGGGTTAATTTGACCAAATTTCACTTATTCTGTATGTAAATCTGTCAAATATGACTGCATTTAATAGATTTGGGCGTAAGAAATTCCCGCCGATTCGGCGGCGACGGCGGCAGCCATTTTTACTTGACGTCGACAGTATGGATATCGACGTCGCTGCGGCGGCGGCGGTTTGTTTACTTTACATTTGTCGATTTGAACATTTTAATACCGCCGCTGATGCGGCGGCAGTGTTAATATCGCTTCGCATTTAGGGTTAATTTGATTAAATTTCACTTATTGCATATGTTAATCTGTCAAATATGATCGCATTGAATAGATTGACGCCCATACACGCACACTAACCGCACCGGATAGGCCCTAAACCCACCTCACAAGGTGGTTTACCTTAGCCGCGGTTAACCCACCGCGGTTAGAGCTAACTCCGATTGGTGCATGCCAAATTTTCACATTTAGCCGTGCGGGGATACCTTAGCCCCGGTTAAGGCCCTAACCCCGATTGGTGCATACAGGCCCTGATGCGTGCGCAGCGCACGCACATACACCTGGGGCCATATGCATGGAGCAGTGTTAGGGAGGCAAAACGCGTTTAGCGCGGGATTTCTGGTTTAGCGTGGAAAAGTTGGTATGCGTGGAGCAGTGTTAGGCAAACGCCGCGCGTTTAAAGTCGGAGATTCTAACACCTGCTCATATCTGGTTTACAGCGGTGTTAGTGTTAGGTTAGTGTGACGATGGTGCCCAAATCTATTCAATGCTATCGGTGTTAGCGGCTTTTGGTGTTAGCGCGTATCACCGTGTAGCTATTGCCGACGTCAGGAACTGTGTCAAGTGGTATGCAGGAGCGCGTAACACTTACATTATAGCTAAACGTGAAGTTATTTATAGATTTGGGAAATCCCTCCATTCGACAATATGAATAACGCCGCCAATGTGGCGGTGGCGTTAATATTGGTTCGAATTTAGGGTTAATTTGATTAAATTTCACTTATGGTGTATGTAATTATGTTAAAAATGACAGCATTTAATAGATTTGGCCCAAATATATTACCGCAGATACGGCGGCGACGGCGGTGGCCATGTTTAGTTGATGCTGGACAGTATACCCCCACCACACATCTACACCCTCACCACACCTACACCACCATACACACATACACCCTCACCACACACACATACACCTCAACCACACACACCTACACCCCACTACACACCACACACATACACCCCCACCACACACCTACACCCCACCACACACATACACTCCCATCACACACCTACACCACCATGACACACCTACACCCCCACCCACACCCCTAAGCCGTCACCACACACCTACACACCCTCACCCACACACCTACACCCCCACCACACAGCTACACCCCCACCACAACCCTAAACCCTCACCACACACATACACCCAAACCACACACACACCACACACCTACACCCCCACCACATCCTTAAACCCCCACCACACCCCTAAACTCTCACCATACACGTACACCCCAACCACACACACACCACACAGCTAAACCCCCACCACACACTTACACCCCCACCAAACATCTACACCCTCACCACACCTACACCACCATACACACATACACCCTCACCACACACACATACACCTCAACCACACACACCTACACCCCACCACACACATACACCCCCACCACACACCTACACCCCACCATACACATACACTCCCACCACACACCTACACCCCCATGACACACCTACACCCCCAAGACACACCTACACCCCCACCACACACTTACACCCCCACCACACCCCTAAGCCATCACCACACACCTACACCCTCACCACACACCTACGCCCCCACCACACAGCTACACCCCCACCACACCCCTAAACCCTCACCACACACATACACCCCAACCACACACACACCACACACCTACACCCCCACCACATCCTTAAACCCCCACCACACCCCTAAGCTCTCACCATACACATACACGCCAACCACACACACCACACACCTAAACCCCCACCACACACTTACACCCCCACCACACATCTACACCCTCACCACACCTACACCACCATACACACATACACCCTCACCACACACACATACACCTCAACCATACACACCTACACCCCATCACACACCATAGTGAGTTGAGATAGTGAGTCAGTATCCCCTTTTATGTGGCAACAAATGCTTAATAAGTTCCTCAGTATCTAAGTTAGATATGTATAATCAAATGTAGATCATTATTTTGGTTTTGAAAATTTGATACGCTTAAAGATAATCCTAAAAAACCCAAACTTAAGACGGTAATGTTATATGCTTTATATTTAAATTACTTGTTAAAAACAGAAGGGGCGATAAAAAATTATATGAGTGGAGCTAGAACTTGGGTGAGATTGTTTCGAGGGAAAACGGAGTCGTTTGACTGCTATGCACTTTCAGTAATTAAGTCTGGCATGTTCAAATTAAAAAACAATCTTGTAAATAAAGCGTATCCTCTGAAGGTTAAGCATATTAGAATAATGGTATTAAAATTCAGAAAGATTGGTGAGGATGGATTTGTGTTGATTGCTGCTTTATTAATAGGCTATTTCTGTTTGCTAAAACAGTCAAACTTGTTTTACTCCGAGGTACTGGAGGATCACGGTCACATACTGCTCGGTGTGGACATAAAGGCACACGAAACACCCCTGACGGTAACAGTCAGGAGCACAAAAACCACATGGAGACCAGAGGACGTATACAGAGTTGAGCTACCTCGAGTAACCGGTTCTGGATTCTGCCCTGTCCGTGCCTGGAATAAGTACAACCACCAGTTCCCTGTACATGAGGGCACCCCAGCATTCGTGATGTCGAACGGGGCACCACTGACCGGTCCGCTATTCACAAAATGTATGCGGATCGCACTAAAATCTGCTGGACTTCCCTGGTGGCCGATGGTCACATGCCATAGCCGACGTCGAGGGGGAGCGCAAGAATATGCACGAGTAGGGTTGACATTGGACAACATAAAAACACTGGGACAATGGAAATCTAACAGTGTGCTAAATTACGTGAATAATGACATATTTAAGAAGGGACCATCAGCTCTCTTGTCCCAATTTGGCTGAGATCTAATGGTCCCTCTGTATTCTTTCCCTATTTGATATGAATGATGTTGTGTGTACTGAAAGTGCATGTGTGTGCGCGTGTGCCAGATGGGAGTGACTGTGTGATCGTGATCCACCACTAGCTGATGCCTCATGTCTTCAATTCAAGTATCTTCAAGGAATCCTGCGTTCAAGACTAATTATCATATGAGTAGTGTGAAATTACCAATCACTAGTTGACCTGCATATAAGTAATACATAACTGTAGTCATATTGATTATCACGTTGTACTACCTGTGACATTAGTGTAGATAAAAAGCGGATAGGCTCAATTGTACTATTGAGAAGCGCTTCAGTAAATTCTTTGTTTTATAGTGATAGAATTATAAGGCTGTGTGAAAATTTATTAAGCCTGATTAATAAATTTATTAGCCCAAAAAGAATTATCTGTATCTGGTTTTGAATTATGAGTGCTCAGGTGATTTTTTATGTGGCTGTAGAGTTGGTTGAGGAACATTCTTGTGTATGGCTGTACAGTTTTTTACCTAAGGATGTAGATTAAAGCCAGTGTAATCACATTATAGATCTTCCCATTCTGATCATTTTTGTACAAAAAGCAACTCAACATCTCAAACAGAACTAGATATATGATATTTTCAAAGATTTTGTTATGGATGGTAAGTAAAGATTGCATAACTCATAACGCTGGAGACGGAAGTAGTGCAACCATACAAATACTTTTATTTATAACCAAAGCAGCACATGGTTTCTTCAATATACATACAGGCAATACATATATCATCAGGTTACATTCATTTGTGGTTCACATATTGATTTTTATTAAATCACTTCTAATTTTTATGCACAATCATCATACTTTATATCATAGAAGAGTCTTTGTGTGACCTTTATCAGGCATCAGTATATGTAAAAAAAAATTCAACTGTATTTTATTGTGTATTTTACCGATGTCCATCTCTGGTTACCATGTACTTGGATTTAATATAGTACAGTTTTAATACTTTTAATACCTGAATCAACATTTACTCTTTTTCTTACTTGTCAAATAGTATTATATTTTTACAGATAGCTCAGAACTACTGGGAGATCATTTCCCTCCCCCCCCCCCACCATTTCTTTTTACTAAGACAATTTGATCTTTGAGTTAAATTCACATGTATCAACTGCTGGGCTCAACCATCAAAACTTAAGCATGTCAGACACTCAGCCTACTAAGTACAAAAATAATTTAGCTTTGTAGGGAAGGATGGATGGTAAAATTTTAATTTAAATGTACATGCTAGTAACATGGGTAATTCATAATGTCGGAAATCATTTTAGTGTTGCCTAATGAGAGTACCTACTGGATACAAGTATAGCATTCAGAGGTAGCTGACACCTTGGGGACAGCTGGTAAGGAATCATGAATATCACAAATCATTATGGGCTGTGCTTGGAGTGTATTCTGATGTCCTTATTTTGACCATCTTATCGCCCACCCCACCCTTGATTTCTGCTTTTTTCCCCCCCCCCAGGACCACTTTCATCCTTGAATTTGTCTTCAGCAGGCAGCCTCGAACATGAGGATTTAAGCATTTGTAAAATGTATCAAGAGTATGTGCAAAATCAGGGGCTAAGATTAAATATTTTAAAAGTCATAACTTCGGGACTAATGGACTGATTTATTTCTGCTATATATATTTATTTGTAATCAGCAAGATCTTTCTAACTGTACCATTTACGAAATAATGTCACAAAAAGAAAAAATCAGCTTGGAGTACCCAATATTACCCCTATTTTGTCAATATTAACTGCTAAATCTAGTACCTTTTCTCTTTTGTATCTGATCTTTCACACATTAACTACTGAGTACTATTATTTAACAGATTACTTTTCACTTCTTGCAACTTTAAAAATTATATGATAGATTTTGCCATTGCTCCCTTTAGACACACATTGGACTATATCAGATTTTCCTGAAAATATGAAGACTCAATTTGACAAACACATTTCTTTTTCATGGAACCAAACTAACTGAATAATTTATACTAACTCTTCACCATGAATATGGCCTTTGCTGGCAACATGAAATTAAACAACCACCAATCAATTCAATATGGATACTAATATAATGTATATGAATGGTCAATAAAACTTGCCTTGAAGAATTCTGTTTGTCTTTTAATTTAATTGAGATTCCTAAATTGTTGAGTACAATTTTGTAATTGGTTTTAATTATTAATGTTAATCAGTACAATAGCGAACACAGATTCAACAAAACTACATATGATTTGTTCTGGGGCAATTTTCCCTGCATGAATTAGAGCTTCATATTTAAAGGTACTTAAATATTTTAAGCAGTAGTCTCCAGTACAATGTAAATTACATTAAGTGATGTTAAACAATGCAATGAGGAACACAGACCCACCCAATACATATATGTATATCAGTCAGCCTCACGAAAATGGGCCAATTGGTGGTCAATTTAAGATGTCGGCATCGCAATTCTTAAAGTGTAGTGAATTTCTTTGTTTCATATTAAATTATCCTAGAAACAAATAAGGTTGTATTTTCTCTACCTTTACATTCAGGATAAATTTAAGGACTTTCCAACACCTATGTCAATGCTATACTATAATTATACCGATCGACGCCGACATGGAATGCTCGACGCTGACAACTTACCCCAATTGGCCGATTTTCGTGAGTCTGACTCATATATTATTCTAAGACAATTTCACGAGCATAAATTAGAGCTTCATATGTAAGGGTAATTACATATTTTAAACAATGGATTTGTCAGTAGAACTTCCTCATTACCTTTAGTGATGCTAAGCAATACAATGGGCAACACTGATTTACCCACCCCTACCCAAATATATATTGTTCTTGGGACAGTTGCTCCTGTATAACTTAGAGCTTCATTGACAGAAATAACTGTTTTAAAGTGAAATAAAATAATAAATATGCTTCTTTCAAGTCTATTTAAAAAAAAGAAAATTCAGTGTACTGTTTAATTTACATTGCATTTGTCATGGGGGTGATGAAAATGGGAAATACTGTGCCTAGAGCGGGACTCGAACCCACATCTCTTTGCATTCCGGGCCAGTGTGCTAACCATTACACCACCTAGGCTCCCTGATATCAATACACTCCCCACGCCTACCTGTCTATGTGGTTACTTGCCTGAGAGGTCAGTGCAGACCACTACACTCGTCCCCCTGGAATTGTAAGTCTTGTAATGCTTACAATTGCATACATACAGGCAATGCACTAACACATACATACACAGGGTAGGTTCAACAACTATACAGCGCAAAGCTTGTACAGGATCCTGATCACGGCAACCAGTGTCGTGGGGGTGATGAAAATGGGAAATACTGTACCTAGAGCGGGACTCGAACCCACATCTCTTTGCATTCCGGGCCAGTGTGCTAACCATTACACCACCTAGGCTCCCTGATATCAATACACTCCCCACGCCTACCTGTCTATGTGGTTACTTGCCTGAGAGGTCAGTGCAGACCACTACACATTTTTCTTTTTTTTAAATAGACTTTATTTACAATGATTTACATATGCTTACAATAGGCAGTACCCACCAGTCAAGTAATCATCTAAGTGTGATTTTTGTCTTTACCAAGCTGAGATAGTCCAGTTTGTAGTGTTCATTAAAACTATAAAAGGAAACCCAGAATATATGTCAGTGTTGCCATCTGACTGCCACCTAATGGCTCAAATATGCACTCCAGTTCCAACAGTGACTAGGAGGGGAAAAATACATGGTAGCTACCTTTTTGTTTCCTGAGATAATACCGACCCACCCACGGGGAGGCTTAAGACTAACGCATGTAGATATATATACATATATACATAAACAATATATACATAAACTATACCCACACAGGATTTCGTCAAAATCCAACAACCGGAAACGGAAATAGGCCTCTATGGGCGCTGCCATTTGTAAAATTGTATCTCTGATTAACAGAATAATCCAAATCCAGCAAACGGAAACGGAAATCGCTCGTCGAACTTCGTTCAGCAGCCAGCAGGGTGGACGACAGCTATTGGTTAATAATATATCAAACAAATGCCCGCTGCCATAGAATTTGCCGATACATGCAGTTCAAAACTTAGAGCTTATTCAAAATTAAAAGAAATAAATAACAATTTGGAATAAACATGGATGCACAAATGAAATATTAATAGTTTACTCCGCGGAAACGACGGCCAGTATTCGGGTCACCCAGTTGTGTTTTGGAGTTTCAGTCCATGGTGCTGAATGCTGCAAATTGCTGACAAATCGAACACCGCGAGTGGAGTAAAAAAAAAGCATAATTTTAATGCTTTGCTATAGTTATATCGGTGGGTCGGTCCTAAGCATTGCTTATTCATATTACAAATATGGTTTTGAATGAGTAGATAGAGCATATATTCCAGTGTACACCTTCAATTCTTTAAGATTCACTAACTTTGTATGGGAGCTGCCATTTTGTAGTTCCAAAGCTGCAACAAACAAGCCCTCTCATTGGATGCTACTGTAAACTAGTATTTGATTGGATCCAAGATCCTGAGTAGTGGCCATACTCCAGACCTCGGACCCAATCAAATACTATCTTACTAGGGTATCCAATCAGAGAGCTTGTTTTTTCTAGTCATGGAGAATACAAAGTGGAACTCTCCATGCTTTTTTTTCTAGTCTTGAAAACACAAAGTGGAACTCTCCATACAAAGTTTATTAATCACCAAGTCTAAGAACTGTCATTTTACATTAAATAGACATTTGCTCAGTTGAAACCTAATATGAATAAGCAATGCTTAGAACTGACCGCCACACATTTTGCATATTTGTTTCTGCTGCTGTTCAAGCACATTGTTGTAGGCCCCTACTTAATTCACAAATTCGTTTTTTGACAAGAGGAAATTTGTTGGTAATAGATTAAAAGAATCATATATGATCAAGACAATTAAAATGTAGCTGTACCAGCTTTTCTGTCATGCTGGACTTTTATGGATTGATTTTGACAGTAAACAGTTGTCACTAATAGAATTTCCTGCCGATCGGCGGTTTTCTGACTTTTAGGAAATTCCCTGCCTTTTTAATAATACACTCACTACAAAAATCTAGTCATGGGAATGCAGAATTGAGCTGCAAAAGCTTTTTGTTCATTCTAATTCAGTTTAATACTACACACCCACTACCAAACTAAATGTTTAGTGTATTTCAAAATCGAATCATTTAAGACATTAAATAGGCCTAAAGCAATGGTTATTCTATAATCTGCCTTAACATTGTGCTTTTGTTTCTAACTTTGCAGATGTGAAAATATGTTTAAAAAAAGTGAAACCCTTTTCAAATATGGGCCTACACACTGCTGAGTTTCAGCAGCATGTCTTGACAAATCTATTGGCACTAATTAATGCATTTACTTAAATTTTGTAATGCCCATAATACACTGACTCACTGAACCTTACTTCACGTTAAAAAAAATCTGTTTATGTGCCTTCCTAGTGAATCCTTAAACAAAAAAATGTAACCCTGACTCTACCCCGAAATGTAATTAAAATAAGCATTTTAGTGTATTTAAATATCAAATACAGACACAAAAAATCAGGGATGCCTTAACATTGTACATGTTGCTGGTAACATGCATAATTAAAACCCTGACCACGGGCCCATAGTAATGCATCCTAGCTACAAAACATGATCTCGAATTTGGTAACCCGGGAGAGTTGATTTCCGGTCGCACAAGACCCGTTGAATCATTCGTCACCGTATCACCGAGCAGTAACGACTTGGATGTCTCAACTGCGAGGATTTTCAAAGTCCATCCCACCATCCCATCACAACAGCTAATGGCTGAGAGTAGATGGTCCAAAATCCAAAAAGAGTAATGTCTGATAGTAAAGAGTTGTAGTGAGTGAGATGTCCCTGATGTGCTTCCTTGTATGACCGTTATCTACCCCTAGCGGATGTCTGCTGTCATCAACTCAAGAAGATTCTCAGTTGCATATATAATACAGAATTGTCATTGTTGAGTAGAGTAAACCTAAATATCAACCTATCAACCCTGCATATAAGTGATCTGAATTACATAAATTAACAGTTACCTCTGAATTGTACTATCTCGGAGGTAGATTAATTACAAGCTATCCGAGCAACTGTACTGTTGCCAAGTAAATGAAATATGATTTGTGCTAGTCATAG
Organism: Branchipolynoe longqiensis; assembly: GCA_030323885.1. Taxonomy (NCBI): domain Eukaryota; kingdom Metazoa; phylum Annelida; class Polychaeta; order Phyllodocida; family Polynoidae; genus Branchipolynoe; species Branchipolynoe longqiensis. The sequence continues at coordinate 69,467,655 of CM059196.1, read as the reverse complement.
AATAATAATGGCTAGTGTGAAATTTATTAAAAAATGTTTAATAAATTATTGGCCCAAAAATAATAGAATCCTGTGTCTGGTTTTTTAATTATGCTTTTGTTTCTTCCTTTGCAGATGCAAAAATATAAATAAATAGGGCCTAAATAAACTGTAAACCTTCTAAAAATATAGGCCTATGTACTGCATGCTGAGTTTCTAATAGCATGCTCAGTTTCTAATACCATTGTGTATTTACTCTTTCTGTAGTGTCATGTCCACATTACAGTAAGATCAAGAACAACTTTTCTTTTTAAATAAAGAATTAAACATAATTAACTCAATCAGTCCATAACATTTGGGCTGAATTCCTAATCAGTCAAATTATGATAATGTTGGGCTGACTCAAATTTCCGGCCGAAAGGATACCTGATAGCGACCGCGCCGCCCGAAGTCGCCTCATCCGGGCCCCCGGGCCCTGATTGGCTGCTGTCGTGTGGCACAGGCCAAGCCAGCCGGGTGAGTCAAGGCGGCACAGCGCACACCAGCCATACACTGGCAGGTGATACTAAGGCCCTGCAGCCTAAATAATATGGGCATAACTCGTTATACAATACAGAATTTACCTGCATAAAAATCACAAACATAACTTTTACCATAACAGCTGTTACAGCACATTTATGATTATTCACTAATATTATATATATATTGAGATTCTGATATTACACATTGAAATCACCAACTATTTTAAAATACTTAGTTGTTTTTTTTGGGTTGTTTAAAATCTTGTTATTTTACAGTTATTAAGTTCCAATACTGTACTGCATTTTAATCTGTTGCATTATATTGAGTTGGGATTTGATCCATGTTCCTATATAATGTGTTTATCCTATCACCATCATACCTCTATGTTATGAGCCTGTAAAGGATATATATGTGCATGCAATTGGTGAAATATCTATTTATATTCCTACTGTATTAAAGTGTGAAGTCCCCAGACAACCAATTCATGCATATTATGAATATATCTGGCTTGGATACACAAATAGGCCTATTATATTTGGTAGATGCATGATCGTAGTGTTCATTTAATTAAAGTTGCATAGTTTATTTTGAAGTAACTTTTAATTTAAAAGGGTAACTTCTGAGATATTGGAAGTGCAAGCATGCAAAATTCTGAAACCATAGGTTCTGTGTTAACATGTTAAATTGGTTCTGTATTCCCTTCTATATAGCAACAATTAAATGCTTAATGGGTGCACCAGTATCTAAGTTAGATATGTAGAATCAAATCTAGATAATCGTTTTGGTTGTGAAAATTTGAGGTTTTCATCAAACTATGCAGCTTTAATTAATAGCTGGATAATGTGACTGAGTGGGATAGCGGGTCATGGTGCCAGCAGCCTGTGGTGCCAGTGGGGCAGCACTGTAAAGTTGTCATGAGTGTGCACTATAACAAGTCGGTATCTGTCCTGATATGACCTGTCCTGATATGACCTTAGGTGTTGCCAGGACGTAAAACATCAGAGCGTCCATAAAGATGTCTGATGGGTCTGGGCCCGAACGCCCGACCTCCTCTCACTGCCAGGAGAGTCGCAATTGACGCCTCCTAGCAACGCTTTACGGCTGGAAACCCGGAGCCTCGCAAATGTTGGCATTCGCGAGTCTGTCATGGCGAGTAGCCCGCATTTCCAAATGCGGGTTAATCGCCACAAGCTCGCAAATGTCACAAGGCGAATAGTCTCGCCCACTTCACTTGTTTGAAAATTTGATGATTCCATCAGACTATCAACGTTCAAGGGTGAAGCGGGAATATCTGGTAGTGCTGCTACCTGGTGGCTCAAATATGTACTTCTATGATTAGAGCAAAATCTGTTTGCCCTGTTCATTCTCACCATCAACTTGTCTGTAAGTAGTCACCTACTTTTCTTTATCTGAGGATTTCCTATTATTCCCATGGTGCAGTCACAGGCAGGTATTTCTAATTAAACACTGACATGAAGTACAAACTCTAGTCATTCAAGAGGAAAGACTTCAAGAATGGAATTTGTGTGAACTAGTGAATTTTGTGGCTTATCTACTGAGGAACTCATATAATGTAGGCACATGTATGTGACACAACAAATCGTTGGGCTTGTGCAGCATTTGGTAATTTTGTACATTGAAAGAGATTTCTACCTATTCTATATTATATTTAATTTAGTTCAGAGGTTCCACAATGAGAAAATCAGATTATGTCAAGCCAGTGCTCTAACATCATTACTTTTCACACACGGAAATGCAGATTTCGGGGGTTAATTCTGCTCAAATTGTGTGGGGAATGGTACTATGTCGAAGTCCATTAAATTCCACATATTCTAGGTTTTGTCTGGTCAAAATCTACAAAGAATTGACAGAACTACAGCTTTCCAAATTTGAAGTTAATTCTCCCTACGTTTAATTACAAAAGTAGTTTCTCAAGTATTACAATAAACGTTTGTCATAAATCCACAATATTTTCTATCCATATGCAGACTTCACCATACACTTTTATTACATATGGGTAATATGTACAATTATTTATTTATTTTTTGCGTACTAGAAATATTTTATTTCTTTATTTTCCGGAAGGGTATACTCCCTTTTACGGCGAGCTCATGTAAACCTTGCTATTTGTGCACCACAATATCAATTGGGGGAACCTGCCGCGCAAACATAGGCTCGTTTGCATTTAACGCGATGGAGATGCAGATGGTCCGCCATCATTGGCGGAGTTACAGATGCACTAGCAACCCACAGTGTTGTGTCTTGTCGACACTAACACGGTCTCCAATATTGTGCATTACCCATGTTAACGGCAACATGCATGTTTTGAATATCCGCACTGGTGTTTTGTAGTTTCTCAAGTTTGTGCCCCCCTGCTCACTCACCTCTCATTTCTTTGATTTGGTTGCTTCCTTCTGCCTGACTTAGTACTCGGTGATCTAATCTTCAGTTAATATTGTAGTAGTCAGGTGGCGGCATGGGTAGCCACCGGGCAGACCCTGAGTTTATTACTAACTATGTAAAGAAATATTGGTTATAATTTGTATACTTTTTTCTTTCAGAAGATCTGCGAAACCAAATATGTCTCAGGTATGGAAATAAAAAATATTCATGAATATTTGAAGAGTTTAGGCACAAATCTCCATAAGCGCCAATCCAGAATTTCAGATCAACTTTGCAAATAAAGCTTCAAAATGTTCTTTTTTTCACACTTCTATTTTTTTCATCCATTGCTCCATAATCATTCCTTCAGAAGCAATGTGGAATTCATGAAAATTAAAATTAGCTTCAGATAAAAATCTTTTATTTTAAATCAATTTTTGGATTCACATTTACAGGGGCTTGCACCTGAACTCTTTATTTGCTTAGAATCTGAACACACTTGCAAATATTCTAGTAATCTGGTAAAGAGTTGTACCGTAGATGTTAATTCAGACACCAGGCATGTACAGATTGTCATTTTAACGTGAACTTAGCAAGTTGTAAATAATGAGCTTAAATATCCAAAGTAAGTGATATCTATAGATTTATTTACATCAAAATGTTTCCCTTAACAAAAGCACTTATAAAAGAGATATTGGTCACTTACTGAAATTATTATCACAAGCAACAATGAATTACACAATACTGTCTGTAGTATTGCTCTTAAACAGCTCTCATTTTGTAATTTTCATAGGTAATATCAGTGCCAGCTCCTTCGACGTCCAGACCAGAACTGCTTGGTGGTGATGCAGGGGCCAACCAGTATCCTTTCCTGGATAGGGTGAGTGAAACCACTCATTTATCAGGTAACTTGGTCGTAATGCGAAGCATTGCGTTTGATGCGAGGAGAGGAAGTGACCCTCCCCCGCCCCGCGCTGTCGCGCTGCTTTCTCACCTCGGCAGACGGCGCGCCGCGCCGCCACCTCCCCCGCCCCCCGTGTCGCGCAGCACTCGCGCCTCACCCGACGCCCGCTGCTCGCCACCTCTCGCCCTCCCCCGGGCCGACAGCATTCACACCTCACCTGCTGTCGCCCCTCCCTCTCCCCTTATAAGGTCGCCCGCCGGCCTCCCTCAGGCACTCGCCCTCCTGCCGTCTCCCAGCTCTCTGCCTTTTCCATTTTGGCCTCATCCACCTCGGATTGCTGATCCACCTCAAGCTACACTATGCCTCAGGGAAAAGGACGAGGACGGAAGGGCTCCCGGGCCGCCCCCCGCACCCCGGGGCCAGCTTCAACGCCCGGACGGGACGAGTCTCCGGCCTCCCTGTCGGTGTCCCCCGCGGCGCCCTCGGACCGCACCTCGGGCGCCGAGTTGTCGGCGGTATTGGAAGCACTCCACCTCATCCAGCTGGAGCAGCGACAGACGTCCGCCGAGGCGCGCCAGACTGCAGCCGACATCCATGCCCGGATGGACGCCCTGGAGACCGGGGAGGCCCGCCCCGCACCAGAGGCGCCCTCGCCCGCAAGCCACCCGGCCGCCCGCCCCGCCGCGGGCGCCCCAGCCCCTCGGGCGCGTACCACCGCCTCAGGCCGCCCCCCGCCGCCACCTCAGGCGACCCTGCCCGGGGCGGCTCACCCGGAGTACGAGAGGTACCACCACCTCGCTACACAAGCCACGCCCGCCGCGCCGTCAGCCTACCAGGAGGAACCCACTCGACACAGCCCCGCCTCCGCGGCCGACGCCGTCCGGGACATCTTGGCCTCCGCCGAGGCACGACACTCCGTCAGGCGCCAAGGTATCCCGGTCGACTATATCTTTCCATCCGACTTGGTAGAAAGGGGGCCTGAAAGGAAGCCGGTGAAGAGGGGCGAGGCAACGAAGGATGAATACACCCTCGCCCTTCTCACCCTCATCGACCATCCCGATTTCCCCGCCCACTCCGCCCAGGGACTCCACCACCACCACCTCGCAGTCTGCCGGGACAACCTCATCTACCCGTGGCCGACCGTCCGCCGGTACTCGGAGACCGTGTTTACGTGGATCGCGGACGGTAGGCTCCCCCACGGGTGGCATGACCCGGTAGCACTTAACCTCCTGAGAGTGGAGTGCATCGCCATGCCCGCCCCAGCCACCACCCAAGCCCGCCCACTCGACCGTACAAGGCCCCGATCCCAGCCCCGCGCCCACACGGATACCCGCGTGACATACAGCAGGGACACCCACGGGGCACTCTGCTACGCGTGGAACCGAGGCCCTAACTCCTGCACCCAAGCTGCCCCGGGGGAGGTCCATGGCCAGGGGGCCGCCAAGCAGCGCCACGCATGCGCATACTGCGCCAACGTGCGGAAAGTCCTCACCATGCATAGTGAGGACGCATGCTTGGCGAAGCGCGCATGTGCAGCGGCCCCCACCTCGCCGGATTTTTAGGAAGCCGGCACCTCCTGCCCGGCCCGGAGGCCCCAAACCGGCCCACCTACCCTGACAACGCCGACCACCGCACCCCTGCCAGCCCCCACTCACCACAGCACCGCCAGCTTGCCCGAGGCGCGGCCTGACCGCCGCCTCGGCACCTCGACCTCATCGGCAACCACCTCTCACTTGGGCCCCAGCGCCCCTTCTGCAAGGCTCCCATCGCCGCCCAGCGCCAGTCGCCCATCACCCTCGACCCAGACGTCCACCTCGACCCAGGCGACACTACCTTCCTCTGCCCCTCTGCCCCCCCCACGACCCCCCTCCCGACTCCCCCTCCCCCCCCCCCCCCGACCCCCGACCCTCCCCCCCCTCCCCCTGTCATATTTTCTATGACTTTGCCTGTGGCTTATCGGAGTACTGTTTGAACAGAGAGCCATCTTATTTCAGGAATGTACGCTTCTGGCATGATATATTTCATAGCTTAACACATGTTTGTGGGGATGCATTTAAGTCAGAGCGGGTGAAGGGATTGAGAGCAAACAACACAGAGATTTGTGAACAGTTTAATTCACACATACAAAGTATAAAAAACACCACATCTCACCTCTCACAAGAAAAGTTCATGTTTTTATTACAATACACAATATATAAATACAATAAAAAATGTACCAAAAGGTTTCAAACAAAGAAAGACAAAGCTGCCGAGTGTGATCTGTAATATTATATTAGTAAATATTAAACTGAATGTATATCATTCTGCGTTAGTAGTGCATTGCATGAAGAAGTGGTCACAAGCATGTCCTGCTATATTTGTTCTTTGTCTCTGAATAGTCCATCTGCCATGCAACGGCTGTACTCAAAATTAGGGATGACATTTCCTTCATGACATTTTGACATCACTTTTTATTGCATTCTAAAATTGAGTTCTCCTGACATTGACTCCATTCTATTTATCAGATTGTCTATGTTTATATTGTAGGTTCTGTTGGTAGGTGACAGCCAGGTCACAAGACTGGAGCGTGCAGCAACAGAGGTACAAGCCAGGCAATTTATTTTTATTGGGAAAGGTGGGTTAAGAGTAGAGGGATTAAAGCAATTGATATGTGAAAAGGTTTTTTCAAATCCATCTATGGAAGGCTGTTTTAATAAAGTAGCATTATGGGTTGGGGGTAATAATGCAGATGAAACCTATTGGACGTCAAAGAGCAAGTTTACTCCTGAATCAGTAGAGGATAGTTTAGCTGATGTAGTAATGCTTATTACTGAAAGAACAGGGTTACCAGTAATGCTACTGTCTGCCAGTCCAAGAAGGGGAAACAAGGGTACAAATATCAAAGTATTGAACAGGGTGATCAATAGCACAGCTGTAGACTTGGAATACTCCAATGTTCATGTTTGTAACATTCATCGAAAGCTTTCACGGGAGGTAATAATAGATGGGAATAGAAATAGAGAGTCAACAGTAGATTGGGCATTAGAAGATGATGGAGTTCATATCAACTCATGTGCAGCACGTATAATTCTAAAATATATTAGACAGATTAGTTCATCATTAGATGCGGGAGGGCACCGCCCAGGTGGGCATGTATGGGTGGACCATGCGGTAGGTAGGGAACCAATATTGGTGCATGGGCCAGAATCTGTTTATTCTAATTTTTATGCATCAAAGGTAGTTATCTATGGAATAATATTTAACTGTGGCGAGCAAGCATATCAGCACATAAAGGCTGTAGATTCAGGTGATGGGCAGAGAGCAGAGAGAATAATGCTGCTAACAAATCCATTTGAAATCAAAGCAGAGGGAGCAAAAATTAGTGTAACAGAATGGACTAGAAATTTAGACTATAAGCGCACATTGACATTATTGATAATGGGAGCACCGGTAGAGCAGCAGAGAGACTTTCGGGAAGCACTGAGAAGTAGTGGGAGACAAAATTTTATTCATACAGTAAGAGATCAATTATGGGGCACTTCAGTGCAGTTCCCAGGTAGGAATATGTATGGGTGGTGTCTTCGGCGTGCACACAAACTGATGGTTTGATCCTGTTTTGGTCCTTTGTGATTGATGCAAGAAGTTCATTTAGGAAATGTTGATCCAGCTTCAGATGCAGCAGAATCCAATAGTGTGTAGCTTAGGTTCACATAATTCACTTCGGGAGTAAGTAATCAGGAGTTTTATGTAGCTAGAAGTGGTGGAATAGGGCCAGTTCGGGTGAATATACCGTTCTGTAACCCTAAATACAACAATGTGCAACAAATGCAAGTTTTTGTTGTGTATTGAGTGTGTACACAACTTACTTTAACTATCTCATTCAGTGGCAGATTAACTACCACCTGGGCCTTTAGGCTGAGTCGCCCAGGCCCCTAGGATGAGCTTTAGTAGTCTCAATTAAACCATTTTCTCATATGCTCTAGGCCTCCCCTCCCTTCCAGTCACCAAGCATACTCAGGCTAATGGTTAATCTGCCATTGCTACTCATTGCCTCTACAATAAAACCACAAAACAGTTTTTGAAGTGCCAAGTAGATTGCTGTAGTGTTATTTTTAATAACCATGTGCTATTGCCAATTAGGTTAAGAGGATGAAGTGACAATAGAATTACTGTCACACTGTATAAAATATTGGAAGTGGTTATGTGGTTGTTAACAATAGGTATGCAGAGGTGAAACAATTTGTGAATGAAAAAATGTTAAACACAACAATGTCTATCTATATATGTGCTCAGAGAGCAGGGATGAAAGTTCTCCGCGATTTCGCGGGTTTCCGCGATTTTTTATATTTACCGATTAATGTTAAGCAACATGCAATGGAATCAGGATGTATATGACAATAGTCGGTTTGTTCCATTCCCATTCTTATGACCTTAAATGTTGCTAGAGCATAAAACCCAAGTAATTTTTCTGCGATTCTCTGACAGTGCTAAGTCTATGGGAGAAAATTCGCTTTTTCATGGAAATTCGCCATCGGTGTAATAATCTCAGTTTGATTTCCGTTTTTTTTTACGGAAGCCACTTTCATCCCTGAGAGAGAAATAAGTTTTATGTATAGGTAGAAGTTGTGGAATAGGGACCAATACGGGTGAATATATCGTTCTGTAACCCTAAATACAACAATGTGCAACAACTAAACATGTTGGTTGTGCATTGAATGTATACACCACTTACTTTAGGGATTTGATTGCTTCTAATATCTAACCACAGTACAATTCTTGAGTGCCAGTAGATTGCTGTAGCGTCATTATTAAAGTCGCCAGCTATCCGCCGCGTGGAAAACAAACGAACTCGGAATAGTTCAGATTTGTGTTATATATGATAGTGGTATTGTCAAATAGCGGTGCTCGCCGGTAACAGGCTCAGCAAATCCTTCTGATCTTGTTGCTGGCGAGAACCGCAATTTCAGCCAATCACAGCGCAGCTTTTGCATTGCAAATGGCCGCCGCCTATGGGGGCGGCCATTTTGAAGACAACAAACTGCCTTTGCAGTTCAGACTAGCAGTGCCCTGGTCCCATACTCTCCCCACACATACTTGGTTCATTTAAACATAAAAACTAAACAAGATTGTGCTTGGAGAGCATTTGTCGGAGTATGCACAGTGTCCCAGCGAGCTATAGCTGGTCCCTTTAATAACCATGTGCCAATGCCAATTAGGTTAAGAGGATGAAGTGACATAATAGAATTACTGTCATACTGTATATAATATTGGAAGTGATCATGTGGTTGTTAACAATATCCATGCACAGAAGTAGTCGACGAGTTTGTAATTCCGCCTGCATATGCGCTGAATACGGCGTCCAAAGCAAAACAAATTTATTATATATATATATATATTTTTGTAATTGGTATTCTACCTGTCAAACAGTTGCTGAAATGTGATGAATTGCTTGGTTGTTGTTTTACATCCTGGCAACATGTAAGGTCATGGGTACCGACTTGTGACAGTGCACACTCATGGCAACTTTATAGTGCTGCCCCACTGGGAAATCAGGCCACTGGCACCATTATCCTGACAATGAGCTAACCAGTCCTTGCCCTATTCTATTAATGCAGAGTGCCAGGCTAAGAAGTAACAAGTATCAATTTTGTCATTGGTTTGACTCAACCGGGAAACAAACTCCCACATGAGGGCCATGCTCTACCGATTTTGCCACCGCACACGGTGAAATGTGCTGAAACTAACAGATTCCATAGCTACACCACTGCTTCAACATGAGCCATATGCTTTGTCTCGGTTTGTTTTGCTTGTACGCATCCCACAATGCCGCTGGAATTACAAACTGGTCTAGAGAAATATGTGTTGTAAATAATATTGGAAGTGTAACAATGGCATTGAACAAGTCATAGTTGTACATATAGGACTTTGTGGTGTAAATATTGGAAGCAACATTAATCACAATGGGTGGCTTTATTGTGAAGTTTAGATAAGGCAATTGCTTTTTAAAATCTTATTTTCCAAATTGACAAATTCTAACTGAAATGTCCAACTGCAAACACAAATTGTTGATTTAATTTTTCATCAGACCATTTTTAATGTAACTGGCAATACATATCTTTATTTCATACATTTTTTCCGCTAGAACTGAAATTTTTTTAAATTAATATAAAGATTAGTAATTTAAAAGGCAATGACCAAATTAATATAGGTAAAGCCATAGGCAATTTTGGTGTATTATGCATTTCTCAATGCATAGCATTTGCACGAATACTGCTTAAGGTATGTTTTCTGGGTTTGTCATAAAATATTTGGAATATTTCTACCAATAATACTCACCAAAATATAGTAAACACAGAGAACATACTGCTAGGGCCCTGTTACCAAATGGATACGTTTCTGTCCATGGTGACTGCTCCTCCAATAAAAGGGGAGGAACATGCTTTGTTAAATAATCCAAACATATATTAGATATTACATTATGACTTCTTTCTCCTAATATTATTCCAGTTTCTAGATCAATCCCTTCAAGCAGTATACGGTTATATACAAGATGTCAGTTTAGGCAAGACCACTGGAAAATCATACTTCACAAACTCTTCTGGGTACAATACAGAGAAGTAACTACTTGGAAATCCTTGCCATTTGTATTCAAAATGAGATTTAATGGCTCTGATTTGCGGTTGGTGGCTAATCTCTTAGAAAAATCAAAAATCCTGAAGAGATGGAGTAACATACAAGAACAAGTGCTGACTACTGTTTTCTCTTCATACTGAAAATAAAAATGAGTAAAATATAACTATAAAATGACCCCCAAAGATGTACGCATGACATACAATATCTATTTAATGTAATCAGTTGGATATTTTGAATAATGGTGTGAAGAATGTGATCCTCTGGACACTTGTGATGAATAATTTGCTAACTCTTTTGAAACCAGATTTCTTCCATTTTAGGGTATGTACTGAAATATTGTGTTCTATCCAAATGCACAGCAGATATCTCAAGTTTCTGTCTGTTCAGGACATAACAGTAATCTAATCTATACAGGTGATAGATATGTGATATCCACCAAAGAATAAATATATAATTTGAATGATTTTATCAAGTTTTGGAAACACAGGAAATAATTCAAGTTCTCTTTAGATTTAGGATTTGTTTTAATTGCTGAAATATTCTGAGTGATTGGCTATGTGTTGTTGTCTACTGAGTGATTGGTTGTATTGTTGCCTTTAATTGCTAAAGTTGTCAATAGGGGTTCACAGTAGATCATCATAGAAAGAATTACTAAAAATAAAATTACCTGCCAATTTGTAGTTTTGTGTTCATTATTGATCAATACACAATATTCACACCACATGCGACATCTGATGGCGACGAGGAAGACTACGGTTGTGGGCCCGTTGCCACAGCGCATACAAAAGCCATGGAAATTACAAACTTTCAAATGCATGTATGTCAGTCAAATTTGGGATATTTAGAAAATTCCAAAAGTTATTGCTTTTGGGTCATTGGAGCTTCCAAGAAAAATATAATTTTCATGTTTGGACCCTTTTGAAAATTTGAGGAGGGTACCAAACTAGTCAGTCACTTTTAATACACAATATTCACAACGCATGCGACATCTGATGGCGAAAACGAACACTACGGTTGTGGGGACGTTGCCACAGCGCATGCATGTGAATATTGTGTATTGCACAAACTTTAGTGTATATGTTCATTATTAATCAATTACATAAACCTTAGGCCAAATAGCAAAAAAGATTTTGATTGTCGCCGGCGGTGAGTGAAAAATCGTCCGCCCCTGAATTTCCCCCCAACAAAACTTAAATTAAGAGGGTGGGTGGAGTGAGAAAAGGAATGGAGAGTGGGATGGATGGAGGCAGTGGGGGGAAAGGAATCGAGAAGGATTTGAGGAGGGAACTGAGAATGGGAGGGAGCAGGGTCGAGAGTGGAGGAAAAATAAATGAATAAAAAGTGCCCGTATATATACACATAAACCTAATCATAAGATGAAACAACCCTAACCCTAAACCCAGTCCTGATATGACCGTAAATGTTGCTAGGATGTAAAACAACAAACAAACAAAGTTATCCTAACCCTAACGCGACGGGGATACACCAGGGTAAAGGAGTCCCATAGCATAGCCATAGGGCCTACTAATAAGCACTCTGGCTATTCATGCGGTCTCGTATGAATAGCCACTTCCATATTATTACTGTACCACTGTATGTATACCAACATTTGGATAATGGTTAGTATTGTATTTGTTTAAATATCGACCTACTATGGACCAATTTATGTAACTACCATAATGCTGAATCTGAAACAAAATATTGAATACAGGTTATGCACTGACATCATGCTAAATGGAAGTGCAGCCATTGTGGCGATAGTAACCACAATAATAAACACACTGTGGCATTGCAAACTCAATGGCTATGAGCAATCTTCCTACAGAAAAAGTTAAATATCTCTAAAACCACACCACCTCGAAACACACTGATAGGTGTTGTGGTTTTAGAGATATTTAACTTTTTCTGTAGGAAGATTGCTCATACTAGTCATAGCATACTAGTATGCTATGAGCAATCTTCCTACAAAAAAAGTTAAATATCTAGTATGCTATGAGCAATCTTCCTACACAAAAAGTTAAATATCTCTAAAACCACAACACCTAGAAACAAACTGATTGGAATACACATAGAAAACATGTTTACCATAAAGATTCTATTAAATTGATATGGTTAGGGTTCTGGATTTCTATTAATTTTGAATAAAACTGACGTTTTGCACTTCGCGTACTGGCAAACTCAATGCATTGTCAATGTAGCTAGGTGAGTATTTATTTTTAAAGCATTTTATCTCAATGGAACCTATTGCAATGGAAAGAGCTTGAAGAGACCTAGATAAAAGATTCACCCGGTACTTGTATTACACGGGTGAAGACCAGCCTTATATAAATACGGGCGAAAATAGCGTTAGTATGGAAGTGAGGCTCCAGTATGTGGCTCCAGTATCAAATGGCTACCCATATTATGCATATAGGCACAGAGTTGGTGAAATGGGAGAGAATGCAAAAAAGACAAGATGGCGGCCGCAGAACGCCCCCGATTTCACTTTTAAATCTTATTAAACTAGATATTATATTATATTTTTCAACTCAAAGGTAGCGGGTAAATAATAAAACAGATGTAAAGAATAATTGTTGCTTCTTAGATTGTTAAATTAAGCCCTCAATTCTTTTACCCGCATTTTCGCCACCTTTTACATAGGGCTGGTTTGCACCCCTACTGCAGCAGTACGGGGTGAATCTTGTATCTAGAAGAGACCTTAAACGTGGTAGTCATATAATTTTTCTAATGTAAATATCAAGAAAGTTACATCACTTTGAAGTTGAAAAATATGACTAATTATGGGCCCTTTGTTCTATAGTAAACCAGCCAAAAGTTGGCACCCAAAATCTAGCAGGCTGAGGCATGAATGCCAACTGCCAGTTTGTGTGAGGCAGAGTGGTCACTGTTATGATTGTAAGCAAGTGCTGCGGATTAAATAACTCTCTTGGCCCTCTATCAAACATCCTTAACATTTCACAACATGTAGACAACTAATAAAGGAACAAAATGTGCATATTTTGATTGGACATTTTAATCAACTTTGAGTGATTTGATGAAGATTTTGTGGAGAAAAGTAAAACTTGAAATTCAACCATCAACTTTTAAAACTAATACTGGTCCAATTGAAACAATTAAACAATGAGGATGTAGATAAATATGTGGTCTATGTAATAAAAGCAAGAGTTAAATTGTAGCTAGAAAACCCTCCTTTTGGCGACCTGAATGGTAACACCTTCTGCAAAGCAGCTCTGCGCAGTGGAATGAAGCTAGCGTTACCGTCGTTGACGAACCGCTTCGCGGGGATCGGCGGTTTTCAAACATAGCTAATCAATGGCAGTGAGCAATCTTCATACAGAAAAAGTTAAATATCTCTAAAACCACTTGTGTCACAACAAAGTCAACACACATTTATTGTTTTACAACATTATAGCTAGCTACTAGTTTGCTCAAATAATACCGACCCACCCACGGGGAGGCTTAAGACTAACGCATGTAGATATATATACAAATACATAAACAATACTCTTACTGAACATGACTTCACCAAAATACAGCAAACGGAAACGGAAATAGCACTGTATGGGCGCTGCCATTTGTAAACTCGGGCGTAATCGATTAATCGACTCTGGTCACCCGAGCCACTTTTTGGCGCATGCGCATATCCTGCAGACTCGGGTCGAATAACCGAATAAGCTTCTGCACGCTCGGGGCGGAAAAAATGGTGGCTTAATCTAAAACCTAATTATTTGTTTTAATAACCAATATCTGTACAGCAAAATAGGATTTAAAGTATTTTAGGATCGTATAAGCTGACAATCTGGGTTATTAAAAAAAAAGCATTAAAACAACGATAGGACTTGCAGTGGTACCTACAGGTACCAGCTCAGGTGTGACGTCATCGTTCCTAGCAAACCCCAGCCAAGAGGTGGGTTACTGGCGTCGGGTCGTTTTGCACACGGCACGTGTTTTTGTCGACTCCACCCGCGGTGTTCGATTTGAAATTCAGACGACTCGGGTGACCCGAGTCGCCCGGGTCGTGTTAATCGATTACGGCCGTTCTGAGAAACCGAGAAAAATCCATCAAACGGAAACGGAAATCGCTCGTCGAGCTTCGCTCCGCAGCAAAGAGGGTGAATGACAGCGATTGGCCTAACCCCTTAATAGTTTACTTCGCGGAAACGACGGCCGTATTCGGGTCACCCGAGTTGATAGAATTTCAAAATCGAACACCGCGAGTGGAGTAAAAAAAAAATCATAAAATACTTTGCTGTAGTTATATCGGTGGGTCGGTCCTAAGCATTGCTTATTCATATTAAAAATATTGTTCTGAATGAGCAGATGGGAATACATTCCAATGTACAATGCCAGTTCTTTAAGATTCACAAACTCAGTATGGGGGCTGCCATTTTGTAGTCCCATGGCTTCCAGACACAAGCCCTCTCATTGGACGCCCTGTAAGGTAGTATCTGATTGGATCCGAGATCCTGAGTCGTGACCTACTGGAAGCCACACATGGCAGTATCATCAGTGTGGCAGTGAGCAATCTTCAGAGAAAAAGTTAAATATCTCTAAAACCACACAACCAAGAAACAAACTGATTGGAATACACATAGAAAACATGTTTACCAAAAATATAAAATTAAATTGATATGGTTAGGGTTCTGGATTTCTATTCATTTTGAATAAAACTGACGTTTTGCACTGCTGGTACCGGCATACTCAATGCATCGCATTAGCCATTTTGAATTGTTTAGAATATGAAACAAGCCCTCTGATTGGCTTAGCCCGACCACCTGGAAGCCACTTGAAAGGTTATATGTGATTGGACATTCGCGCCTGCTTTCATGAGCGCGCTCTAAGGTAGTATCTGATTGGATCCGAGATATGGACTCTTGAGCGTGCGTGGCGCGCAAGCCGATGACCCCATTGCGAGGCACACGATCAAAGCTGATCAAAGCTTATAAGGCTATGTGGGTTCAGGGCCATTAAGTTCATAACTTCTTCTAAGATACTCATTCGATCGTGGCAATTCCCCATTAGCAGCTCACGAACTGGTTGAGAAGCCGCGAACATCTCCGGTCAGTTCTCGGAAGGCGCAAGCGGCAAGGTAAGCCCGACAAGGCTACGGGGAGAGGGAACCTTTTAGAACGGCCCAAAGGGCAGTGCTTACTGGGCATTCTCGATGTCGGCATGACGTCACAACCCCGAAACTAGCCCACGAAGGGTAAAATACGCCGTGATGTGTGCTGCGGCAATGCTATGTCTATGGGGAGCATTTATTTTTGTAAAATAAATTAAAAAGCTTTCATCGAATCGATTAAAAATATCTCAATGCGCGATTGAAGAGGAAGATCTGAGGTATTTAATTTAACCTAAGAGCAATTTTCTCTGAAAGTATTAAAAACAGAGATAATAGTGAAAGTTGGGATATTCTGAGTGTCAGTGCCAGTGTTAACCTTACCAGATCATGGCCTCAAAAACTATATTTGCCAAATATATTCAAGAACTTCCAATTGTCTGATAAAAAAAAAGCTGAACATGAAATTATAGAGAAAGATCTGAACTATTTAATAGAAACAAGAGAAATTGTGATAGATAGGGTAGTTCTAATGTTGTTTCTATGGGAGTAGCATTTGTTTTACCCTTCGCGGGCCGTGAACCCCAAAAGTGCCCGGATGTCCGACATCGAGAATCTGGAAGGGGGCCTGGCTGGGTGTGGCCGTCGTGTTTTGCGATTAGAACTATGGCCTACACAATAAACCCTGCTATTGACATTGGCTCCATTGCCACGAAGCATTGTAAACAATGAAAATATCATAATGACATTACTGACAATGACAGTGCTACGCCGATTTTTTATCCACCAACATAAAACACCAGTCAACATCCGGGCACTTTTTGCGCTCACAACGCGTGAAGGGTAAAACAGATGGCGAGATGCCACTCTCATAGAGACAACACTAAAACTACCCTATCAGAGTAATTTGTGCTTTGAAAGCAAATTTCTCTTATTTCTATTAAATAGTTCAGATCTTTCTCTACAATTTCACATTCAGCTTTTTTTTCATCAGCCAATTGGAAGTTCTTGAATTTATTTAGCAAATAATAGTTTTTGAGGGGTAGGGCTAGCACTGTAGCAGTAGCACTGCCACTGACACTAAGAATATCACAACTTTCAATATTATCTCTGTTTTTAATCCTTTCAGAGAAAATTGCTCTTAGGTTAAATTAAATACTTCAGATCTTCCTCTTCAATCGCGCATTAAGATATTTTTAAATGACCCAATGAAAGCTTTAAAATATATTTTGCAAAAATAAATGCTCCGCATAGACATAACATTGCTTCTGAACAAATTACTGCATTGCCATTGTTTAAAGTTGCATAGTCTGATGGTTTTTGAGATTTTCTGAGATAAATACATTAGCTTACTTTAGCTTGAAGTAACTTTTATTTTAAGTGGGTAACTTTTGAGATATTTGAAGTGCAACCATGCTAAATTAATTTTGGCAAGGTTGCCAAAACTCGGACACCATAGCCTTCTGCAGTAACGGGTTCTATTCAATTGTCTTACTATTCCCATCTGTGTGGCAACAAATGTTTAATAAGTGCACCAGGATCGAAGGTAGATATGTAGAATCCAATTTAGATAATTATTTTGGTTTTGAAAATTTGATGTTGTCATCGGACTATGCAGCTTTAATGGCCCAGTCACACTACGACGTGATGGCCCGACGAGGCGACTTTTCGTCATCACGTCGGATCACGTTAAGCTCTCGTCACATCACGTTCACTCTCGTCGGAGAACGTCAAGGTTTTGGACATGTTGAAAAAAACTTCGATGTGACGTGACGAGGTGATAAGACATTCGTGTCACGTTAAGCTCTCGGTCACGTTAGGCTACCCGTCACGTTATGGTGCGCCTATGGAGCAGTCACACTACGACGTAATGGCCAACGTAGTTTGGTTAGTATTACTAGTTCTTACTTCATCTTCCGGATACCGGAAGTTAAGTATCCGGGGAGAGGACAATCCCGTGCATGCCGGAAGTAGCGTCAGTACGCAACTCGGCAGCGGTGGAGCCAGTACGAGTTGGAGGAGGATCATTTTAAGGTAGGTTTTTTGGTAGGAACCAGTGGATTTGATGAATGTAAATTGGTGAAAATTTGGTGGTTGACTGTTGTTTTATGTGTTGAGGTTTTTTGGATTCATGATAATGCCTAAACTGATAGTTCTAACGCTTGTCGTTACAGAACTGACTGCGAGAGCAAGTGCTATTCACCTCTCGGCCGGAACGAACGCGCGTAACTCAATTACGTGACTAGTAAACGGTGTGGTCGCTTAAGGCAAGAGTCTATACGGGGTTTGGATGGCTCGTATGATGACTACTGAAGAGGTGACAGTTGTGAAACCGGCTATTCACAGTTTGAGTGCGTCGGAGTCCGAATCGGTGGATTGTCCGTGTACGAAACAAGTAAAATTGAAGAAGAAGTTGGCGCCATTGGACGCTAAGGCTAAACAACGGCTTAAAAATGTTGAAACAAACTCTCCGATGGCTTGTACGAGCTCGGATACCTTGCCTGACTTGCCTGATATGTCAGAGTTCAAGAAAATGTTCGCAGATTTGGTGGAAATGAGGAATGAAGCGAAAGTAGCGGAGCAGAAGAGACTGGAATTGGAACATTCGAGAGATTGGCAAATGGACGCCATGGCGGCGGACACGTCATATTAGGTCAGGGTGACGGGCCGCCCAATGAAGTGGAGTACGATGCGTTGTACGACACAGGAGATGATGACGATTACGCGTATTGTGAGGAAGACGATGGTGACTCCGTGAGCGCAATAAACATGAATGACCATTTGCAGTTGCTTAGAGCGGGGTTCGCGAATGACGAGGAGCAAGTAGTGACGGAGACACTCAGGAAGCCGTCGCCGTCGCCTTTTGGCAAGTTTAAGGCGCCCTCGAAGCCAAAAGTGACAGCGGCGGAGTTGGTGACAGTTCCGGCCGTGGTACCTACGTCGAAAACATTGTCAACAACGGCAAGTACGGCAAAAACAAAAGTACGACGAGAGTTTAAATTAGATACGGGTCTACATGAGGGTGCTCTGTTAACGGAAATACAAAGTATATATAAGGCAGTGAAGAAACCGGTGGCGCAGAAGATAGTGATTAGTGATTCGATGGCAGGTGTCATCAATCATTACTACGAAGGTCCCAATGGTAGTGGGCCAAAGCCACTTAAGACAATGCGGGAGATTTCAAGACAGTACACAGGATTACGAGATGTTCCAGCGGCACAGGTGCAGGCCTTAAATGAGGAGATACGCTTTGCCGAAGGTTGGAAAGATGGTGAATGCTCACTGTTGACGGCGACGAAGGGTGTTGTTGGTTCATTGACAGCGATAGCGCCGGTAATGGATATTATACTGCAGAGGGGCTCGGCGGATCCTGAGCTAAATGAACACGCGATGCACATGTTGAATGCGATAAGACTGTTGGTTTGCACTCATAGTCAGATAAGACTCGACAGAAAGGCCAGTGTTAAGAAGGTAGTGTTTTCACGGTTGGGAAAAGAAATCATTAAAGAGAAAAGAGATGTGTATGGAGATTTACCAGAACCGTCCGAATATCTGTTGGGAGATAATCTCAGTGAGAAGAACAGACAATTGATGAAGTCAGTGCGAGCCTCAGATACCTGTATGACATCAGGACAGTACAGAGGGAAACGAAGATTCATCCAAGATAACCAGGCAAGGAGCTACGGGGCTCCTTACCCTAGAAGGGGATATGGCAGGTTCAGACCTCACAGAGGAGGAAGACTGACGTCCTCCTGGGGCACAAGACAGCAAGGGCCAGAAAAGCACTTTGGCAGAACGTCGGACGACTACGCCCAGTATGGAAATGCCCCGTCGGGGGCAAGGGGTGCAAGAGGTAGAGGGAACTCCGGCCGGGGTTTTCAGAAGTGAGCTACCATAGCCAGGTGGGTAACTCAGAGTTAAAGACCAAACCTGGTAATGCATTACTTAGTACTGTTTATAATGAACAAGTAGTATTTATGGCAGGTAATATAGTAAATTTCTTAAGCAATTGGAAGAAATTAACGTCAGATAAATGGATATTAAATTGTGTAGAGGGGTTGACGATACCTTTCGTTAGGACACCAGTTCAGTTAAGGGAGCCCTTTCCTTTTAAATTGGAGGAAGGGGAAAAAAGATTTGTACAGGAAGAAGTAAGATCGTTGATTGAAAAGAGAGTTTTAAAAGTAGTAGAGGAATGCCCAAATCAATGGGTGTCAAATATCTTTCTAAGACCGAAACCTAATGGAAAATTTAGAATGATTCTGGACCTGACAGAACTAAATAAAATAGTAAGCTATGAACATTTCAAGATGTATAATTTAAAAACAGCGCTAGACCTGATAGAACGCGGCAGCTGGATGGCGAGTGCAGACCTGACAGATGCATATTATTCAGTGCCAATTTTACAAACCCATAAGAAATATTTGAGGTTTCGAACAAGAGAGAAATTACTCGAGTTTCAAGTATTACCGAATGGCCTGTCACCAGGGCCACGTACTTTTACAAAATTGTTAAAACCAATTTATGCAGATTTAGCAACACAAAAAAAGGGTTTATAGGATTCCCTTACCTGGACGATAGCTTCGTGATAGGTAGAACAAAACAGGAATGCAGGGAAGCAATATTGGAATTAAGAAACAGCTTTAGGAAGTTGGGGTTTAAGATTAACCTAGAAAAGTCGGTGCTGGAGCCTACGCAAATATTGATGTTTTGGGATTCAAGTTGGATTCGGAAACTATGCAGATAAGACTACCGGTAGAGAAAAAGGGTAAGATGCTAGAGGTCATAGGAGAGGTTCTCGGGGAAAGAACCCACAAGATTAGAACAATAGCGGGTCTAGTGGGACTCATGGTAGCATACGCACAGGGAGTAGAGTATGCAGGTGTACACTTCAAGAGTCTGGAAAGAGATAAGATTAAGGCCCTGAAGAGAAGCAAGGGGAATTTTGAAAGTGAGATGTGGATTTCGCAGGAAGGTTTGGCTGATATTAACTGGTGGAGTGAGAATTTACACAATCATAAGATGATCAGGAGGGAAGATCCACAGTTGGAATTATTCACAGATGCATCACAGGCAGGCTGGGGACCGCATACTGAGACAGAGGAGACGGGTGGAAGATGGCACCCAGATGAGCTTATGCATATAAATGTGCTAGAACTGAGAGCGATTTATTTCGGGTTAAAGAGTTTATGTAGATATAAAAATATACATATAAGAGTGAGGACAGACAATACTACAGCATTAGCGTATGTAAAAAACATGGGAGGAACCAAGTCGGAAGATTGTTTGGTTGAAACGATTAGAATATGGGAATGGGCCCAGGAACATGGGAACTGGCTGTCTATTACTCATATACCGGGGGTAGATAATGTGTTAGCAGACTTGAGATCCAGGAAATTCAGGGATCAATTAGAATGGAGCTTAAATGAAGACATTTTTGAAGAAATTTGTAGTAAGTGGGGAACCCCAGGTATAGACATGTTTGCATCAAGACTGAATGCGAAAGTGGGGAAGTATGTAAGCTGGGAGCCAGAACCAGATAATTGGAAGACAGATGCATTTTCATTCAAGTGGGAAAATATGTTTATATATTGTTTTCCACCATTCAGCCTGATACCCAGTGTCGTGAGAAAGATCGGCAGGGACCGGCCCAAGGCGATAGTGGTGGCTCCGGATTGGCCGGCGCAACCGTGGCTCGCGTTGATAAGACAGGAAGCAAAGGAAGAGATGGCGTTCCCAAGACAAGTTGGCAACCTGAGTGGAGCAGGCAACCCAAGTGGCCAGGGGGTACGGCAAAGTCTAGAAGATATAAAATTAAAGGCGTACCTCTTTTAGCTAGGACCTTGGAAGGATTTAACATAGATAATAAAACTTTGAGCTATTTCCAAGATACATGGAGAAAATCTACAAAGAAGGGTTATACGACGCATATTAATAAATGGGCACTTTGGGCCATAGAGAGAGGAATCAGTGTTTTAAACCCCAAGATAGCAGAAGTTCTGAAATACTTGAGAATGTATTTTGAAACATGAGTAGGTTATGGAGCGATAAACATGGCCAGATGTGCATTAAGCTTGATCTTGCCTAGGAAAGATGGGGGCACCGTTGGGGAACACTACCTAGTCAGGTGGTTTTGCAAAAGTTGCCACGAGCGGAGACCTCCACAACCGAGGTATGATAGTTATTGGAGTGTGAACATAATACTAGAATGGATTAAGAGTTTAGGGAATAATTCGGTACTAAACCTGAAATTATTATCCTATAAGTTAACATTGTTATTGTTGTTAGTTTCTTCACAAAGAGGGCAAACTATTTTAAGCCTGATGTTAGACAGAATGAGGTTTGAGGAAAGCTCAGTGGTGTCTAAAATGAAGACATTATTGAAGCACAATCAGTTGGGTCAACCATTGGACTCTATAAGATTCCACGCTTATAATGATGATAGTAGACTGTGTGTGGTACGGACTGTTAAAAGTTATTTGTTAAGAACAGAAACTATAAGAAAACAGAACAAACAATTACTGATTTCCTATATTGGGCCACATGGATCCATAAGTAGAGCTACATTGGCTCGATGGACACTGTGTGCAATGAACCTGGCAGGTATTAACACGGATAAGTACAAGGGGCACAGCACCAGGGGGGCTTCGGCATCGTCAGCAAAAGCGCTAGGAGCAAGCTTGAATGCCATAATGCGGAACGCGTCCTGGCGGGATAGTAAGAGCTTCGCGAAGTACTATCATAAAACAATTGAAGACCCAGGAGAGGTTCAAAGACTGTTATTGAGAAACAACAGACAGAGTTAAGACGGGTGTTCGTTAAAGATAAGATAAATAATTCAAACATATTGACAACTTACTGTTTGACATGTGGTTAACAAGGTAATAAAGCCATAGGCACAGAAACAGTAAATCTTGGGACTGGAACTTGTTTCAGTGTAAAGATGTCTAATGTCGAAAGACAAGATTGTTATTGCATAGACGGACGAAAAAGGAAGAAGGAAGAAAGTAACTGGGAGGAGTCGGGTAATAACAACCATGCTACTGTCATGGGGGTGATGAAAATGGGAAATACCGTGCCTAGAGCGGGACTCGAACCCGCATCTCTTTGCATTCCGGGCCAGTGTGCTAACCATTACACCACCTAGGCTCCCTGATATCAACACACTCCCCACACCTACCTGTCTATGTGGTTACTTGCCTGAGAGGTCAGTGCAGACCACTACACTCGTCCCCCTGGAATTGTAAGTCTTGTAATGCTTACAATTACATACATACAAGCAATGCACCCACACATACACAGGGTAGGTTCTACAACTATACAGCGCGTAGCTTGTATAGGATCATGGTCACGGCAACCAGTGTCATGGGGGTGATGAAAATGGGAAATACTGCACCTAGAGCGGGACTCGAACCCACATCTCTTTGCATTCCGGGCCAGTGTGCTAACCATTACACCACCTAGGCTCCCTGATATCAACACACTCCCCACGCCTACCTGTCTATGTGGTTACTTGCCTGAGAGGTCAGTGCAGACCACTACACTACCAAGGCTCTCCCCGGATACTTAACTTCCGGTATCCGGAAGATGAAGTAAGAATATTTTAGTAAAACTAGACTTACTTGGAAGTTGAAGTATTACTAAGATTCTTACGAATCTACGGATACGAAGGTAAGGATCAGGGGCCCACCCTACCCACACCTAAGGATAAGATACAAAAATATTACTCGAGTATAAAAAAAAAATATATTTATATATAGAAATCAGACTTAGGTGGGGACTGGGTAGGTTCGCTGATGTTTTATTTTAGTAGGTTAGGTTTTTATTCCCCTCCAACTTTGAATACTGACGCTACTTCCGGCATGCGCGGGATTGTCCTCTCCCCTGATCCTTACCTTCGTATCCGTAGATTCGTAAGAATCTTAGTAATACTTCAACTTCCAAGTAAGTCTAGTTTTACTAAAATATACTTCTAGTGCTGTGTGTGTGTCTCTCTCTGTCTGTCCGTCCGTCCCTCCGACACAGACACACACACATACAGAGAGAGACAGACACACACAGACACAGAGGCACAGACACACACACACACGTTATGCCGTCGTTACACCCACGTCGACCACGCCGCGGTGTCGTCCAACTTGGCCCCGAATTTGCATAACACGTCGGGTTTTTCGAAAGTCGCCCTCGTTGGGCTCACGTTTGCCATCACGTCGTAGTGTGACTGGGCCATTACCCTTCGCAAGTAGTTTGGCCGGTGTGGCGTGCTCAGCCGTGTGCATAGACTCAAACTCAAGGCATTGTCAATGGTCGTGAGTCACTAACCTTATAAATTTAATATAATGTTTTTGGTAAAGATGTTTTTTATATGTGTACCAAGCGATTTGTTTCTAGGTGGTATGGTTTTAGAGATATTTCACTTTTACTGGATTTTCTGTATGAACATTGCTCACCACCATTGACAATGCCTTGAGTTTGACGGTACGCGCAGTGCAAAACATTAGTTTTAATCTAAATTAATAGAAATCAAGAACCCTAACCTTATAAATTTAATATAATCTTTTTGGTGAAGATGTTTTCTATATGTGTACCAAGCGATTTGTTAATAGGTGGTGTGGTTTTTTTAGAGATATTTCACTTGTTCTGTATTTTCTGTATGAAGATTACTCATGACCATTGACAATGGCTTGAGTTTGAGTCTAATCACACGGCTGAGCACGGTACATGGCTGAGAACGCCACACCTGCTGTGACGTCACGCCGACATAGAAAATGTTCGTGGCCGCCATTTTGTCAAGCTGTCAGCTACTTACTAACTTAGTCCAAAGACCCTATTCACGCGCGACCTAATTCGTCATCAGAACGAGGCTGAGTAAGCGTCGGTATTGGAAATGGCCATAAGACACTACTGTGTGCCGATGTGTATGAACTACTACAGAAATTAAAGGAGTAAAATTTGAAGATATTCACTTTTCAAATATCATATTCATTTTTGCATACCTTTTTTCTATTTATTGGTCAATTTTCATGAAGATTGAGTGATGATCAGATGCATTTCAGTGGGCAATGTCCACAAAGTCACTCACCTTGGCTGCCAATCTCCTTAAATTCAAATTGCATAACTTTCTTAATATAGATATATATTAAAAAAATATATTTGAACCCTTTTAAAGCTTTTATTAATTTGTAATTACTAAGACTAGTTGTTTAACTGTGTTGCACAGATAGCTACGCTGACAGTGCTGCATTCCCCTTGCCCCCAGCTCTGCCAATTTGGATTTCCACCGCTGTGTATAACTTACAGCGTCATCAAAGGCCGGTTGCTCTCATACCATGTATATGTGGTGTGGGAGGTTAAAAATCCCCTGGGTCGGTAAAAGTGTAGGCTCGGGCTTTCTATCGACCAGCAGTGGAGTGGGGAAGACCAGTCGTCTGTGACTGGGATTTCCCCTGCTTAGGACAACTAATGTACCCACAAAAAAAAAAGAGAGACAAATAAGTGTTCACACTTCCTGTCTACCATTCGCTATATCGCTATTACATTACACCATAACTATGCTGCATTACACCATAACTATGCAGACTTGAAGTTGACAGTCACATTGTAGTTAAAGAATGGGAAAAATCATCATGCAAGAGTCACCCAATCTTCCTGAAAATTGGCCAATAGATAGAAAACAGGTATGCAAAGATGAATATGTTACTTTCAAAAATGAATACCCTCAAATCTGAGTGATTTCGAGATGTTTTGGTCGACAAAAAAGTATTCACATCACTTTACATACAGTGGCGCCTCACCGACGCGTAAGTGCCCTCGGTCTGGTTTCAACATGGCCGCGGCATGAATATGGTGAATAGACCCCTTTCAATGTTTGTAAACATTGTGTATGCGCGCGCAGCTTGGCTGCAGAACGAATGCACACTGCCATTGAGTTTGTCGGTATGCGCAATGCAAAAAGTTAATTTTTTTCAAAATTAATAGAAATGCCGAACCCTAACCGTATAAATTTAATATAATCTGTTTGTTAAATGTGTTTTCTATATGTGTTCCAAGCGGGTTGCTTCTAGGTGGTATGGTTTTAGAGATATTTCACTTTTTCTGTGTGAAGATTGCTCACGACCATTGACAATGCATTGAGTTTACCGGTACGCGCAGTGCAAAGCGTCTGTTTTATTCAAAATTAATAGAAATACAGAACCTAAACCTTATAAATTTAATATAATCTGTTCGTTGAATATGTTTTCTATATGTTCCAAGCGGGTTGCTTCTAGGTGCTGTGGTTTTAGAGATATTTCACTTTTTCTGAATGAAGATAATTCAAGATTACTCACGGCTATTGACTATGCATTGAGTTTGCCGGTACGCGCAGTGCAAAACATCTATTTTATTCAAAATTAATAGAAATACCGAACCCTACCCTTATAAATTTAATATAATCTATTCGATGAATATGTTTTCTATGAATATGTGTTCCAAGCGGGTTGCTTCTAGGTGGTGTAGTTTTAGAGATATATTTCAATTTTTCTGTATGAGGATTGCTCCCGACCATTGACAATGCATTGAGTTTGCCGGTATGCGCAGTGCAAAACGTCTATTTTATTCAAAATTGAATGTGTTCCAAGCGGGTTGCTTCTAAGTTCTAGGTGGTGTAGTTTTATAGAGATATTTCACTTTTTCTGTATGAAGATTGCTCCCGACCATTGACAATGCATTGAGTTTGCCGGTATGCACAGTGCAAAATGTTAGTTTTATTCCAAATTAATAGAAATGCAGAAGCCTAACCTTATAAATTTAATATAATCTATTCATTGAATATGTTTTCTATCTGTGTTCCAAACGGGTTGCTTCTAGGTCGTGTGGTTTTAGAGATATTTCACTTTTTCTGGATGAAGATTGCTCATAGCCATTGAGTTTGCAGTGTGACAGTGTGTTGTCCTGCAGCCAAAAGGTGTGCGCACTGACCTAGATACCTATGCTGACGACATATGAAATAGGTCTATAGCGAATGGTAGACAGGAAGTGTGAACACTTATTTGTCTCTCATTTTTGCTTGAGTGCAGGTAATAAGCAACACAAGGAATAATTAGTAGCATGTTGTGAATAAGGTGTCAAATTTCCCTGGATCATCAGCCCATGCTTTTTCTAATCTGTTCTTGAATGAATTTATCGACTCGGCATCAATAACATTTTGTGGGAGACTTTCCATATATTTATGATCCTGTTTGAGAAACTGTGTTGCCTTAACTTGGAAATGGCCCTGGATTTTACTACTTTGAGAGTATGGCCCCGACTGCCTTCTCTTTTATTCAAGGTGAAAAATTGATTCATATCATCTATTTCATCAAAACCTTTCATAATTTTAAATACTTCAATTATGTCACTTCTTTTCCTTCTGTAGGAAAGGGTAGGAAGTTTCAATTCCCTAAGCCTTTGTTCATGGGGTAAGTCCTTTATAACTGCAACTAATTTCGTTGCACATCTCTGAACCTTTTCGATCTCCAGAATATCTTTCCGGAAAATTGGGCTCCAAATTTGTGGACAGTATTCCAAAATTGGGCTAACAAGAGACTTAAATAGAATGAGAAAATTGTTCTCGTTGAGGCGATGGAAAGTTCTTTTAATTATTCCTACTCTCTAGTTAGCATTTGAGATGATAGTCCTCATGTGTTTGTGAAAGCAGAGTTGGGAGTCGAAGGTTACGCCCAAGTCCTTTTCATAGCTGTCTTGTTGCAGGACAGTGTTCTTCATATTATAGGCATAATGCGGATGATTTTTCACGTAATGAATAATTTTGCACTTTTCATTGAAGGGCAATTGCCATTTCTCGGACCATTGTGCGAGTTTCAGAATATCCTCTTGCAAGAGATTTTTATCTCTTACATCTTTTATTGCTCGAAAGACCTTTGTGTCATCCGCAAATATTTTTAGGTTTGATGAGACACTGCCTGTTTAATAGTCTTTTGTGGGGCACACTATCAAAGGCTTTGGAGAAGTCCAGATAGATGGTGTCCCATGCCAGGCCATGATCCAGCCAGTCAGTCGAAATTTCCATCACTTCTAATAGTTGTGTCAGGCAAGATTTGCCTCCAGTGAATCTGTCTTGGTCTGGAGATATCGATCCTAGTTTTTCCAAGTGTTCTACGACACGATCTCGGATTATTCTCTCTAGCATTTTACAGCATAGGGAGGTTAAACTCATGGTTCTATAATTAGATGCCAGGCGTTTTGGTCCCTTTTTATGCAGGGGTTTGACATCAGCATCTTTCCATTGTTTGGGTATTTTCCTTTCAAATAGGCTTTTACGGAATAGAGATGTCAAAATAGGTCCAATTTGCTCAGAACACTCTTTGATGATTTTTGCATGGATCCCATCTGGCCCAGGTGCCTTGGAGACATTTAGTTTTTCAATTAATTTTTCTACTTTACCGTATGTTATATCAACGTCACTGATGAATTCTGTGATTCCTGAATCTGGAGAGGGTGGGATATTATCCGTATTTTCATTGGTAAACACACTGACGAAGAACTCATTGAGTAGTTCAGCTTTGCCTTCATCGTCTATGATTAGTTTGTCATCACTATTGGCTAGAGCTGGTATGCCATTGGCATTTTTGATTTATGTGAAGCATAACTCCAGAGATTTTTCGGGTTATTTTTAATGTCTTGGACAATTTTGTCCTCAAAAGTCTCTTTGTGTCCACTGACAATGTCATTTGCGGCATTCCTAGCGATAGTGTATTTTTCCCAATTTTCCAATGTTTTATTATTGAAGTGGACATTCTATGCTTTGTTTTTCAATTTTCTGGCAGTGGTAATATCCCTGGAGGACCAAGGAGGTTGTTTCCTGGTTGTCAATTTTCTTAGTGGTACATACGTGCCTTTTGAAGCACCTGATAACACATTTTGAAACAGGTCCCAGCACTCTTGCACATTTTTTTCCTTAAATTTATTCAGCAAGTCTTGGGACATGATATTGTAGTGGTCTGCACTGACCTCTCAGGCAAGGAACCGCATAGACAGGTAGGCGTGGGTACTGTGTTGATATGAGGGAGCCTAGGTGGTGAAATGGTTAGCACACTGGCCCGGAATGCAAAGAGATGTGGGTTCGAGTCCCGCTCTAGGCACAATATTTCCAATTTTCATCACCCCCATGACACTGGTGCCGTGACCAGGATCTTGTACAAGCTATGTGCTGTATAGTTGTTGAACCTACCCTGTGTATGTAAGTGCGTGCATTGCCTGTATGTATGTAATTGTAAGCATTAAAAGACTTACAATTCCAGGGGGACGAGTGTAGTGGTCTGCACTGACCTCTCAGGCAAGGAACCGCATAGACAGGTAGGCGTGGGTACTGTGTTGATATGAGGGAGCCTAGGTGGTGTAATGGTTAGCACACTGGCCCGGAATGCAAAGAGATGTGGGTTCGAGTCCCGCTCTAGGCACAATATTTCCAATTTTCATCACCCCCACGACAATATCATTACTCATGGCAATGTAATCCCCTCTATAATATGAGTATCTTAGTGGGATGGTCTATTTTCTGTTTCAACATCAATTTTGAAGGATATGAATGACAGCATGGTCACTCTTTCCGATCGGGGCACCTATCCTGATGTCATCTATCAGATTATCCTTATTGGAAATCACCCAGTCCAAGGGATTTGGGGTCTCATTTCCTCGGAACCTGGTCGGTTCCTGAATAAATTTTTGCAGGAAACAGTCAGTATTAGGTGGTAGAAAATAATCCGCGCATAATGGTCATCACGGCAATGTAAGATGCCAGTGGCCCAGTCGATTTCTTTTAAGTTAAAATCCCCAATGATAACCAGGTTATCATATTTCATTTCTTTTACCTCATTGACTAATTCTAGAAGAGCATTATTGTTTTGCTCACTGCTAGATGTGCTACAGTAAATGCATCCTAAAATGGTTATGACTCCATCAGTAAGAATTTCACACCAAACTGATTCGTCAAAAACATTTTTTGGTGTGAACTGAGTTGCTATCAAATGATTTGCAACATACATTATCGTACTTCTTTTCTCTAATGAGTTGGTAAGTAGATAATATCCATTTTTTTCCAAGCTTAATTTGCTGATCTCGTATAATCTATTTTTTGGGCATACTTCATTGACGCATATAATGTCTGGTCTCAAAGAACTGAATTCAACTTCCAGTAATGACTTTTTAGTGGTAGTTAAGACATCTATGTTGGTGTACATAACTTCTATGGTTTTTATTTTCTTTACTTTATAGTCTATTCTATGATCTATTTTTCTTGAACTTGCTTTCTTATTTTTAACTCTTTTATGTTCTGGGGAGGACCCCGGACCTTGTATATATATATCCAGTTTTTTGACCGATCAGTTTTTACCTTAGCAGCTTGTACATGTTCACTAAGAGCTTTACGATCTTCTTTGTCGAGATCATAACATACTCCTAAGTTCTTTACTTTATCGGGAGCGTCCTTGAGTTTGTTCAAGTTGCTCATAACAGACTCCTGTGTTTCAACTGAATCGAATATAACTTTGAGAGGTCTGTTTAATTTCTGACCCTCCTTATATTGGCCGAGTTGGAATGCGTTTTTCGGTCGCGCTTCTATGCCGATGCCATGTAGCAAATCGTCTACCAACCCTATATCATGGGTTTTCCTGGCTTTTGATTCACTACTGATTTTTGTAGGTGCCCTGTGAATGATTACATTCATGGCCCTCTCTTGGCGATTTTTGTTGGTCGCTTTCTCCGCAACTTTTTGAGCCACAATGGCTTTTTTCACAACTCCCTCTATGGGCCTGGATTTGGCGATGGAACGTGTCTCTTTTTGTTCCCCGGTCGTGTTGCTTCGAGCTACATCAGACCAGAGTTTTGTTATATTTTTCTCGACGGACATGTTTATTAGAGTCGGCAGCGCCGCTTCCATCGACTTAGATACTTGGGCTTGAATGGATGATTCCAAGTCCTCTATTTTCTTTGCCATTGTCTTTAGGTCAGGTTGGGGTTGTTTCTGGCCAACTAGACTTTCTTTAGCTTTTAGCAGCAGTGTTTTTGCCGATTGCTCACAATAGCTGCATGCCCAGAAAATGTTGGTTTTTTTAAGGAACACTGCCTCTTCTTCGCTAAGTTTCATGCAAGTGTTGCACATCCATTTAGAGCAGAAATTGCATTCTACCCACATTCCCTTTGATTTTGTTGAGCTGCACTCTCCACAGCAGGAAGACTTTGTAGTGTCACATTTGTTTTGTATGTCACTGTTTGTGACAGCATTTCGTTTGTCACTGTCAGTGATGCCGATTTCAATGGCTTCCGTAGCAACGTTGTCATCTGGCGGTATTTGGGCTGTCTTTTTTGTCCTTTCACGCTGCCGGTCTCCCCATTCTTTCTACTCCCTTGATCGGTCTACCATTTCCGATCACCCTGTACTAGATTAGATTAATATCCCCCAGTTTGAGTGGGGGGGGAAAATATATATATAAATATATATCTATATATATTTTTTTGTAGAGCTCCAAGTAAACCTTTTTGGTTAAATTCCTCCTTTGTTATCCTAACAATGCATGTTTTGCACCTATCCTGGTGATCCTTATGCTTAGGACAAGTATTTCCGCACTCAGTACAGAGTCAATGAGTCCCATAGATATACTGTGTGTAGAGTAAACGACCCCACATGCTTTCTACTGGTGTGCTGGTGAGTGATAATAGGGAATCTATCAGTTCACTCAACTTAACAGCGGTTTTAGAGTGATTTACACATTAGAAATCACACACACACATATCAACAGCAAAAGCAAAGTATATGAGTGCTAATATACCATAAATGAGTGGTACTTAGCCTATTTCGTGAGAGCTGATAGGAAGTGTAACTTCGCACACGTGCGTTCAGTCCGTGTTTTCTAGCCTGCCTCTCTATAATAGTAAGACAGCTCACTCAGCCTGTACTGTGTAATCAAAATGATCAAACCCACCACTTGGTGCGCTGGCTGTTCTCTTGGGTAAACAGGTGCTATATCATATGTATAAATGTATATATGAATGTGAAAGATATGTGATGATGATGATGATAATGCTGATGATGATGTGTATTTGTTCATAGCAATGTCATATTGATGTGTATTGATACTTACCTATCTCATGTATAATATAAACCACTATGCAAACAAAGTATAGACAAACCAGAGTTGGGCTGAGTTCTTTATTAGTTCTCTGGCTGGGACTAAATATGCCCTACCTCAAAAAGAAAATTGAGATTGGAATGGCTTAGGTTTGCGCCGATCCCGCACCACAAAATTGGCGCCACAATCGCGCGTCCCATAGTGGGGTGGGCACGCGACTTCGAATATATATAATAAATACAATTAATCGTACAAACCAATATGAAATAAGTAACAATGAGAATTGCCCGTTCCTTTATATTATTATAATACATTATAATACACATAATTTTATGTGTTTACATGTAAAACACCAACCAGCAGCTGGGCTGATCAAACCCACCACAAGGTGGCACTGCAAAATTTACATTACCATGGGAGAGATAGGGAGTGAGCCGTCTAACTTAGATCTAAATGAAGGAATTGTCGAGCTCAAATGTGTTGACAAAAACTTGATGTGAAGTTATTGTAGACATAAATAAGCAATTCCATGTTGCATAATGATAATGAAATACCATGATAGTTTAGCATCTTTGTAGTGTTCTGTTTTATACTCAGGTAGGGCAGGGCCGTGTTCAGGGTCCGTCTCGGAGATGGCCATGACGTCACGCTAGTTTGAACAGCAAAAGCAGTTTGTTGTCTCGAAAATGGCAATGGAAAAGCTGTGCTGTGATTGGCTGAAACCACTGAATACGGTGGCCATTTTCGAGGCGCTTTTCATCTCAGTCTGAAAAGGGAGGGGTCGCCGAGACGCAGTCTGAACGCAAATAGGCCAAAAAGCATCGCCAAGACGTCTCTCTGGCGCCTCCGAGACGGGCCCTGAATGCGGCCCTGGTGTCGCAGTTTTAAAGGGGACTCGGTGTCGCAGTTTCCGCCCTACGCATACACTCAAATGCATTGTCAATGGCCGTGAGCAATCGTCATATAGAAAAAGTGAAATATCTGTAAAACCACACCACCTAGAAATAAATCGCTTGGTACACATATAGAAAACATCTTTACCAAAAAGATTATATTACATTTATAAGGTTAGGGTTCTTGATTTCTATTAATTTTGAATAAAACTAATATTTTGCACTGCGCATACTGTCAAACTCAAGGCATTGTCAATGGTCGTGAGCAATCTTCATACAGAAAATACAGAAGAGGTGAAATATCTCTAAAACTACACCACCTAGAAACAAAACGCTTGGTACACATATAGAAAACATCTTTACCAAAAACATTATATTAAATTTATAAGGTTAGTGACAATGCTGTTCGATTTTGACACATGCGCAAAAGCGATGTGGAAACTGGCGGAGGGCGGAAACTGCGACACCGGTTTAAAACAGCATTTCTCGCAATGCGTCAAAGTCGAATGGCAAGCCTGAAATGTTGTCTGAATTTCTTCCTTGCTTCTATCTGTAGAGGAACTCAAGCAACGATTCCTTCAGGAATCATTGTAGTGAATATTTTATGCCTGATAGCATATAGTATCCTGTGCACTAACAAGTTAACAAGCAGTTAACAACTGATTAAACATGGGTACAATCTCAATCAGCCAGAAATACATGCACATGTCACGTGTATACACCAAGCCATACTCCCGCGGCCATCTTGACCTGATTTCTGATTGTGGGTAAACTTAGTAGTATTAGTAGTATTATGTATATATATATATAGTAGTAGTAGAACAAGAATTAATAATGGTGATGTGGATATCAGCCTGAAAGTAACTGTTTGTTTTGTGTGGAATTGTGTTTCTTAGCTCAAAATGTTTAACTATGTAGTATGTGTTTGATTTTGTTGAAATTACAGAAGATAAAATAACATTAAACGATCTATCTGATGGCGATGTTATATATTATATATAGGGCCTATAATAGATTGTAAAAATCCATATCAGTTATGGCCATAAGCAATAAATATGTACTTGTAACGGGTGTAAATCCAAACAACACCAGTGGAGGGTTACATTAAATTGTTTCATGCTTCGTTGTGTCAGATTAGATAAAGGTAGGTGGGAATAGTAACAAATGATGCACAATCTCCTGAGCTTTCTGGTAATGTAGGTCTGACCTAGGTCAAACAAATTGGTCAGGGTAAATTCTGCGATTTAAACTTCTTTTTTTTTTCAGTTTAAAACTGTTTATTGAAAGAAAGAAAAATCATAACCAAATAAAATTGGGTATGAATAGATGGAGAATTCATTTTGCTTCCTTCCCAATGGTACCAATATTACTACGATTACGAAGCTAGTATTACTGCAAAGCTCCGCAGACAGAATATCGAAACCAACCTGATGGGCTCTTAGCGGCCCTCATTGATAGTAATTTCACAATGGCTGAACACATAATTAAGACACAACTTTGACATTGATGTCCATTGGAATATACCAAAGAAGGTCTAATATAATAGTGCGCCAAATTGGAGACAGCCAACAATTGTTTAACTATTCAAAGATTTATTTTAATTATTATGTTGGGGTTAAAATACCTGTCATTTGTAATTTTCAATAAAAGTGCACATTTTCACATTATTTTTTTGGACATATAAAATAGTGCCATTTGCATATTGACCAATTTCATATGACGTCAGCACATGTATTTAGGGCAGTGCGTGCGCTGCTTGGCTGCAGGACAACATCCGGTCACACTGCAAACTCAATGGCTATAAGCAATCTTCATAGAGAAAAGGTGTAATATCTCTAAAACCACACCACCTAGCCACAGACCGATTGGATTACATGTAGAAAACACATTCAAAAAAGAGATTATATTAAATTTATAAGGTTAGGGTTCTGCATTTCTATTAATTTTGAATAAAATCGACGTGTTGCACCGTGCGTATATAGGGTATGCACTGACGTCACACTAAGCGGGAGTGCGGCCATTGCGGCAATAGTAACCACAATAATAACACACTGTCACACTGCAAACTCAATGGCTATGAGCAATCTTCATACAGAAAAAGTGAAATATCTATCAAACTAATCCACCTAGAAGCAAATCGGTTGGTACACATATAGAAAACATGTTTACCAATAAGATTAAATTAAATTGATACGGTTAGGGTTCTGGGATTCTAATAAAACTAATGTTTTGCACTGTGCGTACCGGCGAATTCAAGCTAGTCAAGGCATTGTCAATGGTCTGGAGCAATCTTCACCCAGAAAAAGTGGAATATCTCTAAAACCACACCCCCTAAAAACAAATCGCTTGGTACACATATAGAAAACATATTCAACGAATAGATTATGTTAAATTTATATGGGTAGGGTTCTGGATTTCTATTAATTTTGAATGAAATAGACGTTTTGTACTGCGCATACCAGCAAACTCAAGGCATTGTCAATGGTCGTGAGCAATCTTCATACAGAAAAAGTGAAATATCTCTAAAACCACACCACCTAGAAACAAATCGCTTGGTACACATATAGAAAACATATTCAACGAATAGATTATATTAAATTGATATGGTTAGGGTTCTGGAATTCTATTAATTTTGAATGAAATAGACGTTTTCCACTGCGCGTACAGGCAAACTATGGGATGTTTACTAGTTGATATCGCCACAATGGCCGTGCATCCGGTTCGTACGTCACGCAAACCGGAAGCGCGGCCATTGTGGCGATAGTAACCACAATACACGATAACACGGTTTGGCCTTATATGGGCATGTCCTAATTTCGCGAGAACGAGGCCACTTCCAGATATAGGTAAACAAAGCCTGATAGCCTTGAGTTTGCCGGAACGCACAGTGCAAAACGTCAGTTTTATTCAAAATTAATAGAAATCCAGAACCCTAACCATATCAATTTAATATAATCTTTTTGTTAAACATGTTTTCTATATGTATTCCAATTAGTTAGTTTCTAGGTGTTGTAGTTTTAGAGATATTTAACGTTTTCTGTATGAAGATTGCTCACTGCCATTGACAATGCATTGCCGCGATTGCGTTTGCCGGTACGCGCAGTGTAAACCATTAGTTTTATTCAAAATTAAGAGAAATCCAGAACTCTAACCATGTCAATGTAATATAATCTTTTCGGTAACTATGTTTTCTATGTGTGCACCAAGCGATTTGTTTCTAGGTGGTATAGTTTTAGAGATATTTCACTTTTTCTGTATGAAGATTGCTCACGACCATTGACAATGCATTGAGTTTGCCGGTACGTGCAATGCAAAACGTTAGTTTTATTCAAAATTAATAGAAATCGAGAACCCTAACCATATCAATTTAATATAATCTTTTTGTTAAACATGTTTTCTATGTGTATTCCAATTAGTTTGTTTCTTAGTGGTGTGCTTTTAGAGATATTTAACTTTTTCTGTATGAAGAATGCTCACTGCCACACTGGTGATACTGCCATGTGCGTTTGTGTACCTGCAAACAGGAATTGGGTCAAGATGGCCGCCAAACCGTGTTTAGGTGTATCATAACACACTGTCACACTGCAAACTCAATGGCTATGAGCAATCTTCATACAGAAAAAGTGAAATATCTATAAAACTAACCCACCTAGAAACAAATCGGTTGGTACACATATAGAAAACATGTTTACCAATAAGACTATATCAAATTTTTTAGGTTAGGGTTCTGGATTTCTATAAATTTTGAATAAAATCGACGTTTTGCACTGCGCGTACCGGCAAACTGCCCGCGAACGGTAAAATACGGCAATGCTATGTCTATGTGGAGCATTTATTTTTGTAAAATAAATTTAAAAGCTTTCATTGGATCGATTAAAAATATCTTAATGCGCGATTGAAGAGGAAGGTCTGAAGTATTTAATGTAACCTAAAAGCAATTTACGCTGAAAGTATTAAAAACAAGAGATAATAGTGAAAGTTGGGATATTCTGAGTGTCAGTGCCAGTGCATTGTCAATGGCCGTGAGCAATCTTCATACAGAAAAAGTGAAATATCTCTAAAACTACACCACTTAGAAACAAACTGCTTGGTACACATATAGAAAACATTTTCAACGAATAGATTATATAAAATTTATAAGGTTAGGGTTCCGGAATTCTATTAATTTTGAATGAAATACACGTTTTCCACTGCGCGTACAGCCAAACTCTATGGGATGTTTACTGGTTGATATCGCCACAATGGCCGCGCATCCGGTTCGTGTCGTCACGCGAATACCCTATATATTGGCAAACTGCCCGCGAAGGGTAAAACACCGCAGTGATGTGTGCTGCAGCAATGCTATGTCTATGCGGAGCATTTATTTTTGTAAAATAAATTTTAAAGCTTTCATTGGATCGATTAAAAATATCTTAATGCGCGATTGAAGAGGAAGATCTGAAGTATTTAATGTAACCTAGGAGCAATTTACGCTGAAAGTATTAAAAACAGAGATAATAGTGAAAGTTGGGATATTCTGAGTGTCAGTGCCAGTGTTAGCCTTATCAAAAAGTGCCCGGATGTCTGACATCGAGAATACACCATAACACGGTTTGGCGGCCATCTTGACCTAATTTGTGTTCGTAGGTAAACAAACGCATGTGGTATTGATTGTCAATGGCAGTGTCGCCAGTTAGCAATCTTCATACAGAAAAAGTTAAATATCTCTAACACCACACCAACTAGAAACAAGCTGATTGGAATACACATAGAAAACATGTTTAACAAAAAGATTATATTAAATTGATATGGTTAGGGTTCTTGATTTCTATTAATTTTGAATAAAACTGACATTTTGCACTGCGCGTACCAGCATACTCAATGCATTGTCAATGGCAGTGAGCAATCTTCAGAGAGAAAAAATTAAATATCTCTAAAACCACACCACCTAGAAACAAACTGATTGGAATACACATAGAAAACATGTTTACCAAAAAGATTATATTAAATTGATACGGTTAGGGTTCTGAATTTCTATTAATTTAGAATAAAACTGACATTTTGCACTGTGCGTACGGCAAACTCAATGCATTGCCGATGGTCGTGAGCAATCTTCATGCAGAAAAAGTGAAATATCTCTAAAACCACACCACCTATAAACAAATCGCTTGGTACACATATAGAAAACATACTCAATGAATAGATTATTAAATTTATAAGGTTAGAGTTGTGGATTTCTATTAATTTAGAATAAAACTAATGCTTTGCACTGTGCGTTCCGGCAAACTCAAGGCTATCAGGGCCGCGTTCAGGGTCCGTCTCGGAGGCGCCTCGGCGACGTCTCCGCGATGCTTTTTGGTCTATTTGCGTTCAGGCGACGTCTCGGCGACGCCTCCCTTTTCAGGCAGGAGACAAACAGCGCCTCGAAAATGGCCGCCGCCTGCAGTGGTTTCATCCAATCAGAGCGCAGCATTTCGAGCCAACAGCTAAATCCGTTCAGACTAGCCTGACGTCACGGGCGCCTCCGAGGCGCCTCCGAGACGGACCCTGAACGCGGCCCAGGCTTTGTTTACCTATAACCGGAAGTGGCCTCGTTCTCGCGAAATTAGGACATGCCCATATATGGCCAAACCGTGTTATCGTGTATGGGGGTGAGCAATCTTCATACAGAAGTGAAATATCTCTGAAACCACACCACCTAGAAACAAACTGCTTGGAATACATATAGAAAACATATTCAACGAATAGATTATATTAAATTTATATGGTTAGGGTTCTGGATTTCTATTAATTTTAAATAAAATAAACGTTTTGCACTGCACGTACTGGCAAACTCAGTGGCAGTGTGCATTCGTTCTCCAGCCGAGCTGCGCGCGCATACACAATGTTTACAAACATTGAAATAGGTCTATATGAAGAGTTTGGGCGCAAAACCACGTAAGCGACAATCCAAAAATGTAGATAAACATTGGAATCACACCTTCAAACAGTGTTTTTTTTAATATTCCTACTTGTTTGTTCATTGCTCCATAACCATATTATCATACAGGGATGAAAGATCTCCGCGGTTTCGCGGATTTCAGGGATTTTTTATATTCACCGATTAATGTTAAACAAAATTCCAAAAAATGGGATGTATATGACAAGAGTTGGGTGGTTCGAATCCCATTCTTACATGACCTTTGATGTAGATAGAACATAAAACCCAAACAAGAAAGTGTTAGGTATGGGCGATAATACAATCACAACAAGGCTATTTGAAACCTGACTCCGGTATTTTTCCGCGATTCCCTGACAGTGCTAAGTAGAGTAAAGTATGGGAGAAGATCCGGATTATCGCGGAAATTCGCCGTAGCGTAGGTGTAATAATTTCAGCTTGTTTTTAGCTAGAGACCACTATCATATGAAAGTGGAATTTGTGAGAATTAAATTATTTTCAGGTAAAAATCTTTTAATTAAACTACATTTTTGGATTGACGTTTACATGGTTTTGCGACTGAACTCTTCATATGGATTTGTTTGGAATGATCGATATTCTAATAGTGTGCCAAATCTGATGAAGATACAAACATTGCGTGAGCCCCAGTCAGTGTTCAAAGATTGATTAAAAAAATAAAATCAATATTTTTGGTTATGGACATCTTTCCTTTGTATTAGCATGATATTTTTTTTTGAATTGGTAAATATGTTTATTCTGCTGAATAAGTCTTTTGTCAGTGCCGAAACACTGGTCTTCCAGCCATTTTTCAATCGGGGTTATTTACACAAACGGTATATAATATATAGAATATGGTGTACAATAACTGTTGAATACAAAATTTGCAGCATGTAACACAATGAAATTCTGTAACCCAAAAGTTCCATAGCAATATGGTAACAGTAGTGTCATATAATTAGATCAATATTAGTCAGATCAATGTGAGTATTTACATAGTATTTAGAATGTAAGCAGAAGTTATCTTCCGTATTCAGTTGTTAAAGTTGTAGTAAGTTTTAATGTTCAGTTGCAGTTCGGCAAGCGGTATATAGCAATATTCTAGTGTAACTCTAGTGTAGTTAGTTATGTGACTTCATGAATTATGTTGTTGGGCTGTGACCAGTGAAGCAGTGGGACCAATCCCAGTGCGTTTAGGTCTTAAATTTTACATTTTTATTTGGACCGTCTCTGTCATTGTATATGGTTGACTGGAAATAAAGAGGAACAGCAACAAATAAAAAGGGGGTGGGGGCCGAGGCTGATGGTTTGGTGGTCTGCCACTTACGGTATGGTGAAGCCATGGAACATACTTTACTCTAACTGCATAAGGGCCTGCCCAATCCGATGTACTCTTAGTGAGTTTTTAAATTCTAGCGAAGAGGATGCTGCCCTGGTTCTGGCTTGTAGGTTGTTCCACATCATGCTGCCTTGTAAATTGGTGTTTTAATTAGTTTGTTTGTGGAAGGCTTGGGGACTTTGAGTAGAGTGGAATCAGCACATCTAGTATTCCTTTTTGTGTTCTCTATATATTGGGTCTCTCTGGCTCTTATGTACATAAGTGATAGGAGATGTGAATCTCTTCTAACCATTAGGTAATCTAGGTTTGCTTTGTCATGCATTTCCTTTACACTTAGTGTTTTGCCCCAATAAATTGTTCTTAACGCCTGGTTTTGGATCCTTTGTAGCTTAGTTGCTGCTTCGTGAGCAATCCATAAATTATATCATTATAGTCTATTATTGGTAGAACTGTTGATTTATATAGCAGTAGGGCAGTGTTTTCGCTAATGAAGCTCCGCATCTTCCTGATTGTAGTCATTTTTAGTGCCAATGATTGAGTTAGTCTAGCCAGCTGTTGATTCCCATTTAAGGTAGAATCAATCACAGTTCCTAAGTAACTTGTATGCACTTGCCTCCTTAATCTGGGTTCCGCCAATATGCAGTGTAATGCGTTGTGCTCTTGCCTTCCTTGCTTTGGTGCCATAAATGACAAACTCAGTTTTATTGGTGTTAAGGGATAGTTTGTTTTCACTACACCACAGGTTAACCCAGGTCAGAACTGTCCGAACCTGATCCGTTGCTATTTGGAAATCTTTATTGTGTACTGTGAGTGCTGCATTGTCTGCAAATAACGTGAATGTTGCATCCTTTGATACTTGGGATATATCATTTATAAAGAATGCGAAACTCCAGTTTTAATAGTCCTGATGGTTGACTCAGTGTCGTTAAGTTTTGTGCATTGTTTCCTATTACTTAATTAGTTGGTCATGAATGTACAGGTTTTCTTCCCCATCCTGCTTTCTGGATTTTCTGCAATAGTATTCTATGGTCAATTGTATCGAAAGCTTTTTTGAAGTCGAGGTATACTGCAATTGTAAGTTCACCTTTGTCCATGTTGGTCAATAATTCATCCATAAGAGAGGTCAATGCCTTAGTTGTTGTCTTTTATAAATCCATTTTGTTGGGTGGCTAGGTAATTGGAAGACTCTAAAAATGTTTCTATCTCATCATGTATTATTTGTTCTATGATTTTGCCAGGAAGAGGGAGAATAGATATTGGCTGCAGCTCACTACAGTATCTTGTGTTATTGGCTTTGGGATGGGTGAAACTGTACCTAGTTTCCAGCTTCCCGGAAAAATACCAGTGTTGACCACTAGGTTATACAGGTGAGTAAATTCATTTATAAGTGCAGTAATTGAAACCTTCATTATGACTGAGCTGATGTCTTTAATGCCAGATGACTTATATGCTGATGCAGCATTGACCTTTCTGAGGATTTGCTCCTGTGTTATATCAGTCAAATCATACGTCTGATCATTAGTGGTAACCGTGTAGGTAATCGAAATGGATTCCACCCACATTTTTAGATAATATATTACTACCATGTAGTCTATATTAGTTCTTTAAGATGTATATTCTATCATGCCCATGTCACATTATGGCGTATGGCGGCGGCGTATGTAAAACCTACCGCAAAAATTAGAAAAATGTTGCGGGACGACGTATGGTGACCTTTGTGCACTGCGGTGTCTTTTGGAGCGTGTGCGTAACCTATACGTACCCTACCCCTAGCCTATGGCGGCGTATTCAAAGCGTAACCCGAACTATGCGTGGCGTACTATGATGTGGTTTGATGGTTGTGAGTGGCAAGTTGAGCGTATACGTAACCTATGAGCGACCTATGCCTAGCGTATGAGCAGCGTATGCGAAACCTATGAGCTGCGTATGCACGACCTACGCGTGGCGTATGGAAAGCGTATGGTATCTCTCCGAGGTCGGGGGTGGGTGGCCACCTGGGCATAAATACCCTGGAGCAGCAGCTGTCCCCTCACTCTGCCACCATGCCTACTAAGAGGAACACCACTGCTGCTGCTGCTGCTGCTGCTACACCAGCCTCCAGGGCTGCTGTCACCACTGGAGGAGGACTAGGCCGTGGGAGAGGCAAGAAGAAGCATACTTTTCCATGCTCACCATCACCAGCCTCCTCAGCTGCCTCCTCACCTCACCACTCACCTCACCACTCTCCAGAACACCACTCTCCACAACACCACTCTCCACAACACCACTGTCCATTGAAAGAGCTGGAGATGGAAGTGGAGACGCAGACGACGCGCCAGTGGCGTCCCCGCTCCAGCACTCCATCTCCTGCTTCTCGGGGCAGCTCACGGGCGTCATCTGCCGCCGCCGCCTCAGCCTCCACCAGCACCTCTGGCCTGTCCTCTGCAAAGAGGAGGGCAAAGAAGAGCGACTGTTCTCTGTCACTCTTCAAGGAGGGTCAGATGCTTGACTTCCTCCAGGAAAACCCAGTCATCTGGAATGTCAAGCTGACAGACTACCGCCGCTCGGACAAGAAGGGGAAGATGTGGGAGGATCAGGCGATGCTTCTGGGGACGACAGCAGTCCATCTCCAGAAGTGGTTCAAGTCACTCCGGGACACCAACACGCGGCTCCACAAAAAGAAGAGCGGGGACGGAGCGCCTGACCTGACTGAGAGGGAGCAGTGGATCATGCGGAAGTTCGGTTTCCTGCGGTCCATCGTCCGTCACTGGCCGTAGCCGTGCAGAAGTGTAAGTACATAATCTTTTGTCCTTCTGACTAGTGTGGGCGTTAGGATTCTCGTAAAACCCCTATTATTCTGGAGAAGTCGACAAACCGATATATGTTATTTACGTAAATAATCTTGGTAAATCAAGTTATTTGTTTAATGTTATGTATTTGTTGTATTTCTTTAATGTTGACTTGTTGTGTTGTTATTGTTAAATCGAGAAGTCGACAATCGATATATGTTATTAGCGTAATCAATCTTGATAAATCAATGTTGTCATTTACCGTTAAATATTTTTTCTTTATTGTTGACTTGTGTTGTCTTTTGTGGAAAGATTGATTTGCATTCATGTTACTTATGTTATTTTATTATTTTGTCTTGCAGGTGGCCGCTGCCATCGAGGCTGTGCATCGGGATCTCAGCCTCGAGGAGAATGTTGCCACGGATCTGGACGTGGGGATCGAGGAGGACCTTCCTGCTACAGTCCAAGAGCGGGGGAAGGGGAAGCGGTCAGCCGCAGACGACGCGAACCTCCTCGCTGCCATCCAGAAGAGGTTCGACGAGTCTGGGGACATGCTCAAGGTCATGCAGCCGCCTCTGACACCGGCGATGACGCAGTGCATGGAGTTTGCCAACTATGTTCGTGACATGCTTCTGACCATGCCGGAGGAGCGGTTTGATGAGACCTGTGGCCCAATCAACCGGATGGTGTCGCAGCATTTGGAGGGGCAAGGGTAACAAGTCATGGCTCCAGTGGCTGCGGGGGCTCATGTGGCTGCACCTGCTCCTGTGTCTACAAGTGAGGCATACCTGCCTCAACCCCACCAGTGGACTCACCAGCCACCACCGGCATCACCATGGGTGCAGCGATATATGACGCAGCCGCATCTTCAGCTGCAGCCGCATCTTCAGCCTCAGCCTCAGCCGCATCTTCAGCCTCTGCCTCAACCTGTGTCCATACAGCCGCTCCACATGCGTCAGGAGCCGGTCCCGCCTCAGCCAAGAAGCTCCTGTGTCGATGGCGCAGCCGTCTGCCCAACTCCGGACACTCGGCATGGCGGGCCACACCAGGGCCTCTCCAGGACTCGTTGCCCGCCCAGGTGGTGCGGCCACGGTGTGGGCTGGCCGTCGACTTTCGGTGGCGGTGCCGTGGCGAGTTCCACTCCAACACGAGTCGCCCCCGCGACAGGAACTTTGTCGGAGTCGGCCAGTCCGACGGACTATTGAACTTGTCGGGGATCTCGGGAGTGTTGGGGGTCTCCAACTTGGACCTCTTCCCCCCGTCAGCCACGATGTCACCAGCTGAGGGGGGCTCGAGCGGGATGCACAACAAGTGATTATTTGTAGATATGTGTATATATGTGTAGGTATGTAGTTACAGTTTGTATTTTTTTGTAAAATGTTATGTTGTATTGTTTATCTTTGATTCATTTATTGATAAACATGATACTTTGTGTAGCAATCAGTATGGT
Organism: Branchipolynoe longqiensis; assembly: GCA_030323885.1. NCBI lineage: Eukaryota > Metazoa > Annelida > Polychaeta > Phyllodocida > Polynoidae > Branchipolynoe > Branchipolynoe longqiensis. Next base: position 69,423,727 of record CM059196.1, on the reverse strand, counting down.
TTCAGATCTAAAATGTCTATATCACTGGCATTATTACAACTGACCGAAGAAATTACCTCAGCTCTGGACAACAAAAAATGTACTATTGGTGTATTTATTGACCTTAAAAAAGCATTCGACACAATTGACCATAATTTCAATCTCGGACATTTTCCTCATTCCACTGCTCCTTGCCCTATCCTAGTATGGTTGCGAACCAGTCTAGGTAGCGGTGCCAGGCTAGGAAGTGACAAGTATCAATTTTTAAGTCATTGGCTACTCTTTCAGATAGGCAGCAAGGCATCTTTAATTGAAGTCCACGAGTACTCCGGCCACTCCGACAGCTTTGGACAGTTTGTTGAATCTGTCCGGGATTTCAAACATCTCTAACTTGAACATTGAGCCGCAGGAGCTATTTGCTGCGGCTGGGGACATCAACACCCCACCTAAGGCCCAGGAGAAGTGACTGTAATGTTGTGGCTGTATATATATATATGTATATATTTATTGTTTTTAGTATGTATTGTGTGCCTGTATATATGTATATTTGTTATTATGTAATTATTATCGGTGGAAGTATGGCGCAAGCTGGCGCAGACCAGCAAATATATATATAAGCGGCGGACACGCCGATACCAGGAGCCGGCCAACGTGCCTGCGCGCTGCTAAGGTCCGCGCTCATACAACCTTGAAACGACTTCTTCTCCGATACCTATATATATATAATGTTATTATATAATACACAAATCGCCCCAAATGCAATGTGGTATAAATAAATTAAATAAAAATGAAATAATTTTGGCCTTTGCCCATTTAGCCTACTTTAAGAAAACTAATCTGACACGTAACTTTGTCCCTGTAAATAAAAACACTTCCCCCCGCCCCTCCCCCCCCCCCCCCTTAAAATAAGTGACATGTAAATTTGTCAGTGTAAAATTTAGCCCTTAGCAAATTAAGTAATCTTCCCCATAAAGTAATCTTCCCGACCCAAATTAATAAGTGACATGTAAATTTGTCAGTGTATATAATTGGGCCCAGAACAAAATTAAGTAATCTTCCCCACCCAAAATCATAACTGACATGTAAATTTGGGTTCGATATCAACAACAGATATTGATACCTTTTATTGAAACCAATAGAACTGTCACATTTTTTTACATGTACATATCACAGTACATATCACAAATGATAGAGATCACAGTACAAAAAGGTCATAGTACAAACACATCACTAGATCATACTGTCCTGCCATTCAACTGAATCGGCTGGGGAGTTGACAAAGTCCTTGAGGAGATTCCGCTGTTCCTTTCCTGCCCTGGAGCCAGTGTTCATGCCAGGTACTTGTGTGGCTAGGTCTGGCAGGTTTAGGCCCTCTCCATGCTCCAGGGATGAAGGTGTGGTTGACATTCTCTTCACAGTCTATCTGCTGATTCTGGAGCGTGGGATATCGCATCCTCATCATGTTGTGTATGATCATGCATGTGGTGCCGAATGCGTAACGCATAATTTCGATATATCCCAACATAGTGGCCAAAAATCACCTACGTCGGCGCACGTTTGCGTGATGCATCGTAGTGTGACAGGGCTATAAGGTGCTATAAACACACAGCGGACAAAAGATTGTGTGTGGTTAGAACAATTAACAGATACGTGGCCAGAACCAAGGCCATCAGAATACAGAATATACAATTACTACTCTCATACATAGGACCGTATGGTCCTATATCAAGAGCTACATTAGCAAGATGGACAAAATGCGTATTAACTTGGCAGGTACAGACACTACCAGATACAAGGGTCGTAGGTTGAGGGGAGCGTCGGCTTCCACTGTACAGATTGGGGGCGAACCTGAACGCCATTATGCGCAATTCGTCCTGGAGGGACAGTGATGGTTTTGCCCAGTTTTACCACAAGTCGTTAGAGGATTGCGACGAGGTACAAAGTACAATCTTGAACAAGGCATTGAACAGATGTTAGAGAGATTAAGGTAGAGAAAAGATTATGTTAATAAATTGCATGAAGGTACTATGTTACTATACAAGACATATGGGACACTGTGTAAAGGTACAAGAATTATGGTATTACAGGTTTTTTTTAAGGAAGTAGACAGAATTTGTGGTCCAGGATGTGACGCATGTTAAAAGAATGTTGGAATAAAACAAATATAGTACTCCCTGTAAGATGTAAGAAAAGAAACCAAAGTATCATTAAAACCTTTGTTACTAAGTAAGAACAAGGGAAGTAAGAGAACCGTGAAATGATATTATATGTGGGACAGCAGAAGCTATATGCTTACAGATTGACATAGAAAGAAACACAGTAAAAGATATGGAAATGAGAAAAGAACGAGAAGGAAGAAAGGAAGGAAGTAGAAGGGAAAAGAGCAGTCAAAAGAAAAGGTTGGTACACAAAAAATAAATACTTTAAAGGCACTCCCCTGATACTTAACTTTTGGTAATCGGAAGATGATGTAAGATTATGATAGTTATACTAGACATACTTGTAAGTTGACATATTACTGAGATTCTTTCGAATCTACGAATACAAAGGTAAGGATAAAAAACAAGGATTACTAAATTGTAGGGATAATGATTGGAATTGGTCGTAATGCTTACATGGCGGTTGATTCGCCCGCCCCCTCTTTATAACACAGCCTGCCGCTGCCTCCAGCAATCACCATGCCCTACATCGCCTGCGGCTGGGGCTGTGCCACCAGGTACCAGGAGAGCGCCCGATAGCATCACCCTCGACGTTGGAGGCCACGGAGCGCTGGGCAGTCTCTACCTCGAAGACCGTGGACTCCAGCAACCGCATGCTGGAACATCTTGGGGGCCTGATGGAGAACCTCATCATCGCCCAGACACCAGCCCCTCCACCTCCGGCACCCTCGCCGGCACCCTCCGCGGGGTCTGTGGCCTACGCCTTTCCGCCTGCTGTCACACACCAACTGCCGACGGCGGCCACCCTCCACCCAGAGTATGAATGCCATGTAAGAAACTGGAATCCGGTGGTGGCCTCCGCCGTCACCACCACCGCCGTCCACGCGATGCCTGCCCTACACAACCCGATCGCCCATACTCCGGCATTGGCCGCCAATGCCGTGCGGGAAATACTGGCATCTGCCGAGGCACAACACAGCATCAAGCGAAAAGGTATTCCTGCCAACAATATTTTTCCTCACGACCTGGTGGAGAGGGGGCTGGAGGGGAAGGCGGTCAAGAAGGGTGAGGCGAGGGAGGATGAGTACAGCCTCGCCCTCAAATGCCTCGAGACTCGCACCTCTTTTCCCGCTGACTCGATTCCTGCCCTCTTTCACCATTTTCTCACCCTCCTCCACGATAACCTCAGTTCCGTGGCCTACCGTCCACCGCTACTCAGAGATGGTCTTTGCCTGGATCGTGAACAGTAGGCTCCCCCTTGGATGGCACGACCCCATCGCCATCAATGCCATGAGCCTCAAGCCCATCAGCCTCAGTACCACCTCTATCTCCACCTTGCGGGCCGTCGAGTACCTCGCCAAGGCGTCGGCGTGCACTCCGACCTATACCAAGGAGGCCTACGGCACTGCCTGGAATTGTGTCGCAGCCTCGTGCGATCGTGCACCTGCCGGTGAGGCCCATGGCGAATACTCTGCCAGGCAGCGCCACACCTGCGCCGACTGTGAAAACGTTTGGCACATCCTAACCACCCACAGGGAGGCGGTCTGCTACACAAAAAAAACCTGTGGGGGGGGGGGGGGGGGGGGCCTCGGCGGATTTTTGATGCGTCTGTGGCACTTCTCCCCCCTGCCATGACGACTTCCCTTATAACCCTGGCCTCTGATTCCAGGTTTCACTGCTCAGGAGGTTGCCACGCCCTCCACCTGGCGCAACCGGAAGTGCCAGGCCTCGGCCTACATCACCTTCATGGGGCCGCACGACCTTGACACCCTCTGACTTTGACGCCGTGGTCTACACCGCCTCTCTCTACGCCTCTGCCTCTGCACTCGCCTCCATCAAGAATGCCATCTCCGGCGCGCGCTCTTGGGTCGAGGGGGCCGGTGGTGAGCTTTTGGCTCGAGCCTCGCCCGAGACATCTGCTGTGGGGAGGGAACGGGCCTCAGCCCACGTACCTCGCCCAGCGACCCCTCTCACCCCCGGCCACATCACTGGTGTGGCGTGTTACCTCGCCTCCGCCGGGCCCTCAGGCATCGGCCCTCGGGCCACCCTGCTCCTAGGGTACTACGCAATGCTCTCGTCCTCCCAGGTGAGTGGGCGGCATGCGGAGTCGTTGCCCCCGCGCCCGGCGGGCTCCGACTCACCATCCAGAGGTCCCGGTGGCCAGGAGACGATCCTACTTTTCTCCTACCCTCGGGCCGCCCGCTGGACCCTCACCGCGATCCTGCGCATGGCCCTCCGCGCCCTCGCAGTCCCATCACCAGACGCCTTCACTCTGCATAGCCTTCGCCGCAGTGTGGCTCAGGCTTGCCAGTGGGCCAACATCCGCCTGTTGGACATAGGGGTTCAGGGGACCTCGGATGCGATGTATGCATGTTTGATATCCGCCGCCTCGCCCCCCGCTGGAGCCTCTTTTGGTGGAGGGCTCTTCGGGGCTTTCTCCATCTACCTGACATTTCTTATACCTCATTGATACCGTGACATTTTTTAACCTACAGTTACATTGATACCATTTGACACTGCTCTGATATTGATGTTTTATTTCCCACCCCCGCCTCCTCTCTCTTCCTCCGTTTCGTATCAGGGTCCTTATCCTGGTTTTAGGTTTTTTGCTCCCCTCCAACTACAAAAACTGAGGCTACTTCTGGTCTGCGTGGGCTTGACCTCTCCCTGATCCTTACCTTCATATTCGTAAGAATCCCAGGAATACGTCAATAAGTAAGTCTAGTATAACTATCATATTGTGTCCGGTATATTCCGAGTTGGCTGAAAGTCTATTATCAATGTTTAAGGTGTTCTCAGGTGTGATAGTGATCCCTTTATTTGCATGGAAGAACAATACAGTGAGCATCGGTAATCTAAAGATTGTTCCACATAGCAGAAATACCATCAGTAAAGTAATGACTGTACTACTGTGCAAATACAGCATAGCATTGTAAGTGTGGGTGATATGTAGACCCTATATATTTCTGCTAGTGATCTGATTATATGATTACACATTTAAGATTGAAGTCCAGGGCATTGCGAATTAGACCACCTTATCTTCATGCATGTCCCCATTATCATGAGTCGGCCTTCATACTATCAGTGATTAATATTTTAAATCTCTGATTATATTACGGCAGAAGTCCCAAAACACGACGAAAATCGGTCATGCCAGGATTATTCTTACAAAGCCGAAATAAGAAATGTGTGAATACAGCATCTTTATATCAAGCCTAAGTTCTCATAATTATGGATAGCTTCTTTGCAACTAAATAGTAATTAAAGTAAAGCTTGTTTTATTTAACGGTGTCTCTATAGCACATTGATTTTTATCATTTGCTATTGGATGTCAATAGTGGGGCAGCACTATAAAGTTACCATGAGTGCGCACTGTCAGAAGGCGATACCCGTCCTGATATGACCTTCGATGTTACCGGGACGTAAAACTCCAACAACCAACCAATATGAAGACCTGGGTTGCGGGGAACACACTGCATAAACTGTGCCGTTATCATCGGTGCGTGCATTCAAAATGGTTTAAAGTCAAGCTTATTTTATTTAACAACGCCTCTGGAACACATAGATTTTTATCATCTGCTATTGGACGTCAAACATGTGGTCATTCTGACATATTTCTTTGAAGGAAACCAGCTGCCACCACATAGGCTACTCTTTCCGATAAGCAGCAAGGCATCTTTTATATGCACTTTCCCACTGACAGGACAGCACATGCCACAGCCTTTGATTAACCAGTGGTGAACCACTGGTTGGAACGGAAAATAGCCCAAACTGCAAATGGGTCCATTGAGCAGGATCGATAGGATTACACCTTCACAGGTGGACACTCTACCACCTGAGATGTGTCTCGCTCCCTAAATAGTATTTGATCTATATTGGAAATTATTTTGCGACATCATAGTGATAGTATTTATATATAGAAAACATGCCTCTCTCACGTCGATAATAGAATCGGAAATGTTTGTGAATGTAATAATTGTCGTAGGTTTCTTCTGTTGTATGCTTAGCCTAATCATATTCAAATACATGTCTTGTTTTTCTTCCATATTCAGTATGTGTGCAAAATACCTGCTACTTTGTATGGGACTATGCATCATCATAGCTTTCATCTTCTGGGTGCTACCCCTAACATTTCTGCAAACCAATATCATTCGAGCACATCAACGGGTAAGCACGCCAAAGATTATTTCATCAAACTTAGATGACATCCATTTTTCACATCCTGCCCAAACTGATTCTGCCACATTAAAATTTTAAAATAGTATCCAATCCGTTTTTCATGCAATAGGTTTTCCTTAGAATTTATGTACCTATTATTGACAATCCAGTTGTTGTTTCTTCGATCGAGTATAATTAGATACAAAATTGTTGCTTTTCACTACCTTGCTTGAGACTTGGCATTACTAGGATAGGGCAACATCTGTTTGGTTCAGTGTCAGGATAATATGGCTATGTCGAATATAGATGTATATTCTGATAGAGGCAGTAAAGGCCTTCTTGTGAGGTAGCTGACCTGTACACGGTATCCTTGCAGGTGCCCTGCTCCATAAAGGCTGATACCATCGACAATCTGCTTGGCCTTATTCCGTTTTTAGAGCTTTTGAATCGCGCTAATGAGCAGGAATGCAGGTTTGTACTTGTATGTAAATAGCGTTTGGTGTGTAGAATAATCGTGGTGTTTCGCTGCCAGAAGGCTGTTCAATTATCAATGGCCATCCTTGCAGTGTATGGCCCGTGGGAGGTATGTTGGTTGTTTCAAGGTAAATGGGGTCAATGTATTTTCCAGTATGTAATGGTCAAAAACAATTATCGAAAGAGTAGAGGAGTTATTTTCTTTATAGAATTGGTATTATTACACTTTCTATGGATAGATATGAACAAATTAAGGTCTAATATGACATAGTAAAATAATGCCAACATTTTCATTAAATAAATATGGTTTTTTAAAGGCATGAATTTGTTACATGGAGAATGTGGACTTTTCTAAAGTCTATGAGGCCTTTATTTTGCATATAATATTACCTGTTAGTCAATGAAATAATATAAGGAGACTCTTACTTGAAATAAAAGTTCATTTATATATTCTAATATTCCATGGTGATTAAACTGGTTCTGGACGTAACTGTTGTGTCCACTTCTTGTCCCTTGCTTATTAAATTAGGAAATGTTATCCTGGGAATACCAGGGCTTCAGTAAAAAAAATTGTCTGTGTAAGGCTATTTTCTAGTAGGCCTACTATGGCTAGTAATATAGTTTTTCTACAAAGCTTTATGAAAAATATTGAAGTTGAAGTCCCCTACTTTTTTTGGTGTCCACTTCTATTGTGTTACATTCCACAACTCAAAATTGGGAAGAATATAACTTTCCTGTACATATTTCTTCATAGTACAGTTATGTAATATGGGGCTCATAGCATAAAAATTAATTGTTTCATGCAATAAATTGTTGAAAATAATTGTTGTTATAAAAAAAATCAATCATATGTTACATCCACACTTGGAGCTGGGCTACTCCATTAGTTTTTATTATTCTGACAAGAGGCTACCCTCAACTATCTTTTCCTTCACATTACTAATATACATATATATATGGACAGGAGTTGGCTACTCAGTGAAGAAAAAAGGAAATACACAATATTAATTTGTAACCCTCATGTCACACATTGGCCCCATTTACCATGAAAAGACCCATGTAACAAGATCTTTCTGCTATGATCACAGGACACGTAACCCACACTAGGAATATTTTTGTCTCCGACCGACATAGAAAAAACACATTTGAATTAGCTTTTACTCAGAAAATATACTATCGCAGATGAATTTTATCATAAAGGTAAAGAAATGACATTCATATTTTATTCAAATGATATTTATTTTCTTTGTTTGAACTTGTTTTTATTTGGAGGTGGAATATAAAGTTGAATCCATGTGTTGTAATTATTTATTGTTCTAACTATAGCCATATATTGTGGAGTATCAGACTAGTTTAGTTAGAACTGGCTTAATTTGAAAGAAGTAGACCTATGGGTCTAACAGTTTGAGTACTGATAGCAGGGAATGCTGCAATACCTCACACGGCACTGCCAACACCCCCATCTGGTGGTGTCGCTACAAAGAATGTTGGTACACATGTATAGTCAGACAATAATTGGCCTTTTCCGGAATAAGGATATATGATAGTCACTCACTATGATATCAATAACCCCGATTGCCATCTCGTGTCAGACTCCGTACTAACTTTAACACGTGACCCTGTTATTCCCATCTACCCGAATATACCTCCATACAGTATAACCCCTTAAACCAAACTTGAAGGGACCCTAGAAATTTGTTTAGATTAACCGATCATTGGTTTAAATGAGCTTCGACTTTGACTTGACTTTGGCAAAACCGCGGGTGCATTATTAATTTAATATACAATGTATGTGCACACTTTGATTATTGTTTTTTATGTGTATATAGTATAACCCAATTAAACCAAGCTCGGTTAAACCAAACGATCGGTTAATCCAAACTGTTTATATGATAAATGGTAGTATTTTGCTGGGCCGCTGAAAAACCGAGCTTGGTTTAACGGGGTTGTACTGTATAAAGAATGGATCCACTTCCACTATGGTGCAGGGTGGTTCTCAGAAACATGTGTACCACTTGAAGTAGTCTACTTGAAATGCATATTTCAAAGAAACCCATTATTGGAGTGTCAATATTTAGATTTCATCCTTTTGCCCAATAATGTGGGAGATATTTTAGACCAAAAGTAAATGGTAATATTGTGTATTATGTATCTTATTGGGATGGATATAGCTAAATAAATAGAAAATTACATCACTAATTTGTGACATTGTCAACAGCATTGTCACAAACTTAATGAAAACCTCTGAACAACAGCACATTTCACTTCAAATGGTCAGATACAATGTCTTCATTAAGTTGAAAACATTTATTTCTTTAAAAAAAAAAAAAAAAGTTAACCTTTTCTGGAGTCATTAACATCATAACATTTCGATTCCACTTGCAAGTACTATGAAACTCTGAATCAAACACTGAGTACAGATACAGTACAGGAAGTATTTTCACCATTTCACACTCTATGCATGGATCCAGTTATGGTATAGTAAAAGATAAATTCTGAAATTGCCCCTAAATATTGAAATTTGAGCTGAACATTTGTGTAAAATTGTGATTCCACTTGGACTGTTACCGTGCTAATATTTTTCTGCTTTTCTCTTTAATCATCACAAATAAGACAAAACCATAGCGATGAGGTTTCAAATTGTTATTACTACTGTTTATAAAGCAAGTGGCATGTGAAATGTCCTAAAAATGTCAATCTTTGTGTGGAAAATATTTTATTTCGGAGTCAGATTGGTTTCCATGCTATACTGCTATTTACTGGGTGTGAGCATCATTTGATCTACTTAAACATGACAGGATATGTTTATTTTCAATTATTCAGATGCAAAAAGGACATACAAATTGAGGGAGCTTGTATATATAGGACTTTGACAGCATTTTGATTTTGTGGTACTGATATCACAGTATTGGTACACAACTTCTGAGAACGACCCTGCACACTGTCACCTAGGGCGTAATCGATTAACACGACCCAAGCGACTCGGGTCACCCAAGTTGCTAGAATTTCAAATCGAACACCGCGAGTGGAGTTGACAAAAACGCATGCCCTGTGCAAAAAGGCCCAACCACAGTAACCCACCTCTTGACTGAGGTTGGCTAGGAACGATGATGTCACATTTGCGCTGGTACCGTCCAGCAGGATAACAGCTACCACTACCAGTCCTACATGTTTTTTTTCTCATAATAACACAGATTAATGAAATGGAAATATAACTAAACCATGCAATCATAAAATGCTTTAAATCCTATTTTGCTGTAGTAATATCGGTAAAAGAAGTTTTGGATTAAGCCACCATTTTTTACACCCCGAACATGAAGCCTATTCGATTATTCAACCCGAGTCTGTAGGATGTGCGCATGCACCAAAAAGTGGCTTGGGTGACCCGAGTTGATTAATCGATTACCCCCTACAGTATTTTTTGATCGCATAGTTTAGTTATATTTTTATTTCATTAATTTGAATTATTAATAATTTTTTTAAACCATTAAAACAACACATAGGACTTGTACTGCTACAGAATGGTACCAGCACAAATGTGACGTCATCGCTCCTAGCCAACCCCAGCAAAGACGTGGGTTACTGGGGTCGGGTCGTTTTGCACACGGCACATGTATTTTTCGACTCCACTCGCGATGTTCGATTTGAAATTCTAGCAACTCGGGTGACCCGAGTTGCCCGGGTCGTGTTAATTGAATACGGCCTGGATGATCGGTGGTAGAGCGTCACGTAATGGTAAGGGCATCCTGAGGTCAAACCAATACTCGCTATCTTGATATGATGTATGTATTTGCCCGGTTCCAGGGTAATACGACTGAGTGGGATTTAAAAAAAAAAAATTTCATGGGCCATTATAAAGTCACCATCTTTCAAAAGTGGTAGGTACCCGTCCCGATGTGATCTTAGATATTGCCAGGACGCAAACACCAATGTACCCAACAAACTGAAGATTTCGCTGGTGCCTTGCAGAGATAAGGCGGTGTTGTTCCAGAGGCACTTTGATATCTCCAACCACAAAAGCTCCCTTCGGATGAGTGTGGCGATGCGGAGGCGGATGAAGGCCATGCTAGGTGGTCGCGAAGATCTGGTGCAGCTGGCCTACGAACAGGTAATTTTAACTGCCTCAGAGATGAAACATCTTCACGGATTTCCGGGATTTTTCCTGTAGCTATAAGTGTATACTAATACTTTGCGCCGGTCCTGATATTACCTTAGATGTTGCCAGGATGTAAAACTCCAACAACCAACCAACCAATACGTTGTTTCACGCTGCAGCACCATCAGCGTATGTTAATATGTGGTGCAAACGGAGCAGCAGCAGCAGCAGGGTCAGCGTATACTACTAATACCTGCTTCAAACGGAATACCTGCTTCAAACGGCGCAGCACTATCAGCGTATGCTACTAATTTAATACATGCTTCAAACGGCGTAGCACTATCAGCATATACTACTAATATCTGCTTCAAACACGCAGCACTATCAGTGTATACCAATATGTATGAAACCGACTTCCGGGAATTTTCAGCGATTCCCTGACAATGGTAAGCCTATGGGAGAATATCAGCATTTCCGCATTTTTTCCCGGAGACCACTTTCATGCCTGCAGTGTTTGTGTAAGGCTGGCCTCGGGGTGACGTCACTGAAGGCCCGGTCACATACACGTTGTTGAACGTAGTGGAGGCTAACCTAGTTGAACGTAGTTGAACATACCGGCATCCATACTTCTCTGTGATGAGAACGTGATAAGTATGTGATAACATGTGTGGGCCGTGAGTTCCGATTTAAGCTTTGCACATGTTCAAAAGAGAGGTACGTTTGAGGCCGACATAGCCTTTGTGATGATAACGTATTCTAGAGTACTCTAGCATACATCTTACTGTACTCTAGCGTACTCTAGCATACTTTGACCCACACAAAACCTTGGCCGTTCTGCCGTGGTCACATAGCCGTTAGTGGACGAAGTTGAACGTAGTGGAGGGTAACGTAGTTGAACATAGTTGAACGTAGGTGAATGTAGTTGGACGTACCGGGATCTGTACCGTAACGTATTTATTCGTACTATTAGGTGGGTGATCAACCAAAACCTGCCATACCTTAACGTAGTTTAACGTAGTTTAACGTAGTGATAGCACGTTTCACCCACATTAATCTATCCAACGTTCAACTACCTTCACTAACGTGTATGTGACCAGGGCTTGAGTGTGGTAGGAAACAAACAAGCCTGAAAACAGTTATCCAATACTGAATTAGTAGATTATAAACCCGTATCAGGATGTCAATACAATGAATGGCATATCGTATTCCAAAGTATTGAATAGTCACTAGGATCAACATTGGGCTGGAACGGTGTTTCCAATGAGTTATTAGCCATATGTGTAGGCCTACTGCTTGAGTTTTATTGTCAATGTTTTACAACTATTAAAAGCTAAAATAATACCTGGATACTATTTGTAGGTGAATAATGACGTCTGTATGTATGATTGTGCATAATTCCACGTTGTTTCTGTTTGTAGGATGTTATTCACGTCATGAATAGATGGACCTTCTCTGCCACCATTATGAACATTTTGCGGGGGAGACGTCCTAAAATGGCAAGTTCTGGGCAGGTGATGACCGATCGCCAATAGTGAGTCAGCTACGTTCAGTTATTGCAGCTTGCTCAGGTGGTTCACACACACCACGGAACACCTGCAGGCTAAACCACCGATGTATGCTGACCTAAGCTCTTCATCGGGGTCAGTGTGTGCCAACACCACTAAACACGCGCGTCTAGTTGTGTGGACACATGCTGGGCTTAACTGGGTCAACCCTCATTTAACCAAAATTCCATTAACTCGTAGTGGGACATTCGACGTGTGTCATACGTATATAGTGTACATTTGTAAGATTCCATGTATGTCGAATGGCCGCCATTGACACGCATGCATTTCGATCAATCTTCGCATTACGCATGAAACTACCTAGGGGCTACACGAATGCATGTTAACGGACACTCAAATTTAGGCTGGTCGAGATGACTGAGGAAGCGCACTACGTAAATTGATGTTGGTCGGTAGAACTTTGATCGCATAGGCTTCAGCAGTAACAGGTTCTATTAAATTGACTTAATATACCCTTCTATGTAGCAACACAAACTTAAAGTTGCTTGGTCAGCTGAAACATTTGTTTCAAAACCAAAACACTTACTTACATTTGGTTCTATATATATATCCAATTTATATAGTGGTTTCATTAACTAATTATTTGGGACAGCATATACAGAGTAATCAGTGAATTTATTAACCGACCCCTTTGGACACCTACTTTCAGAAATCTATTAGGTAGAGAGGCCACCGACCAATTAGGTCAATATTGTTACCTCATTTGTCTTGTCTTCATTGTAAGTAGCATGTGTAGCTTAGTCAGGTTCCAGGAGGTCTATTTAAATTTTGATGGCACCATAGCAAGGTTCCCTAGCCTTTTTGTCACAGATCTCTCCACTGTGGTAGTTTCAAAGTCTAGGCACAGCGGTGACTTGACTATTCTATTAAAACAGTTAGAATCACAATTTTATTTTATATTTTAAAATTTCGTTTTTTTACATTTGCTTATTAAAATTGCATAGTCTGATGGGTTTGAGCTTCTGCCATCAGGAGGATGTCAGGTACCAATATATGTGATGTTGGATATTCGATGCTATTTGGTCAATTCTAGAGAATTTTGCTATATATATTTTTTTACATTTGTTGATTAATATAGCACAGTCTGATAATTTTCAGCTTCTACCATTGAGACCGTGTCATATACCCATGTATCTATGATGTTGGATATTCTATAGATATAATTAAAGTTGCATGGTCCGATGGCACTTGAATTTTTGTCTTATTTTTGAGATAACTATATCAAATTGATCGTTACAAGCTACTAATCATTAGTCCGGAGTGATTTTGATTAAAGATGATTAGTTTTGAAGTAATATGAGCTGAAAGAACCAAAAATAATTTCGACAAGCTTGTCAAAAGTCCTGTGGCTATGACCCAGATGGTCGTCTCGCGGTGACCACGTGATGTGAGATGACCTGGAACCTTACAGGGCTGTAGGTAGGTATTTCTGTTTGGGTTGGTAACATCCTGGGACTGGATTAGTGCCATAGGCCCATATGGCACTAGGGTTTTTAACTAAATATAATGTGTGTCTGTTGTCTGCTTGTGTCTGTCTATGTATGTCTGTATGTATCTGTGTGTGTGTATTTCTGTGTTTCTCTGTATGTGTGGGTATGTATGTATGTATGTATGTATGTGTGTGTGTCTCTCTCTGCAAAGTCAGGTCGGGTGTATGTGTGTCTGTGTATGTCAGGTGTGTGCATGTCTGTGTGTTTCTGTGTCTGTGTGTGCTGTCTATGCATGTATGTCTGTGTGTGTCTATCTATGTGTGTCTGTGTGTGTGTGAATATGTGTGTGTGTATATGTATGTGTGGTAATGTATGTGTGTATGTGCGTCTGTGTGTATATCTGTGGGTATGTATGTATGTGTGTGGCTGCCTCTGTCTGTGTGTGTGTCTCTCTCTGCAAAGTCAGGTCGGGTGTATGTGTGTCTGTGTATGTATGGGTGTGTATGTCTGTATGTGTGTGTGTCTGTGTGTATGTATGTGTGTGTGTGTATGTGTGTGTCTGCCTCTGTCTGTGTGTGGCTGTCTATGTGTCTGTGTGTGTGTGTCTATCTCTGCAAAGTCATGTCGGGTGTATGTGTCTCTGTGTATGTCAGGTGTGTGCATGTATGTGTGTTTGTGTGTCTGTGTGTGCTGTCTATGCATGTCTGTCTGTGTCTATCTGTGTGTGTGTGTCTGTCTGTGTGTATATATGGGTGGTAATGTATGTGTGTATGCATGTGTGTATGTTAGTGTGTGTCTGTATGTATATTTATGTGTGTGTGTCTGTGTGTGTATGTCTATCTCTGCATGTCTGTCTGTGTGTATGTCTGTCTGGGGGTGTGTGTGTGTGTGTGTGTGTGTGTGTGTGGCTGGCTCTCTCTCTGCAAAGTCAGGTTGGGTGTATGTGTGTCTGTGTATGTCGGGTGTGTGCATGTGTGTGTGTTTCTGTGTATGTGTGTGCTGTCTGTGCATGTCTGTCTGTGTGTGCCTATCTATGGGTGTCTGTCTGTGTGTGTATGTCTGTGTGTGTATGTCTTGTGTGTGTATGTCTGTGTGTGTATGTCTGTCTCTGTGTCTGTAAAGTCAGGTCAGGAAACACACAGACATATACACACACATCCACCTCATATCCCCTTCCCCTCTATGACCCTGCACAGCAGGCCTACTTGGTTGGGGGGGGGGGGCTAATGGGGTCACGAGATTGGCCTAATTGGTTAATGGCCTTCCTGCATAATGGGTGTTTCAAACTGAGTGTTCAAAGGGGTGAGGTTATAAACTCACTGGTTCTTCTGTATATACTGTCCCAAATCATTAGCTAATGCACCAGTATCTAAGTTGGATATATAGTATCAAATGTAAGTAGTTGTTTTAATTTTGACAAAATTATATTTCATCGGACCATGCAACTTTAATCAAATTGGGTATGCATATTAACCCAGTATCATGATACTGAGCGAACCAGCCCAATCCAATAGCGGAAGTTTGAAACCATCAAACTATGCAACTTTAATCAAGAATGGTAATAACAAAAAATAAATGTAATTAAAATTTAAATTGTGGTACTAAATGCTAATAGAATATTCCATTGACCTCTGTACCTAGACTTTGAAACTACCACAGTGGAAAGCATTGTGACAAAAAGGCCATGGAACCATTCAATGATGCCATCAAACTTCACTAGACCATTCTAAGACCGCGCAGGCTTTGAGTGCAGGGGGGTTGAGAATTTGAATCTCAGCCAAGTCAAACCAAATAACATACCATATTTATGCATGTTGCTCCTTAGCCTACTGCTCCCCATTACTAAGACAGGACAAGGACTGGTTAGCTCAATATCAGAATAATGTAACCATGTGGGAAAGAATTGTTGGGTATGTGACATTGTAATTTTCCGTATCGGCATACTCCAGCTTAAAACATTTTAATTTTTATTTAATTAATTCTTTTGTTATAAAATGTATGGTAGGCAATTTCCTATTTTGGTACTCCAGTGAACAAAAATGTTTATTTTCCAAACAAACAAAACTGTGTACATTCCTTTTTTGGGGGGGCATAAACAATTTTAATTTTGCATACTGGTATACTCCAGTTTAAGATTGTGGACAAAATACGCTAAATTCGGATGTGAAGGCAGGTCGGATGACGATGGAGTGGCACCATTATGAGGAAATGCTAAGAGACCAGGCTACATACATCATCAGTAGGTCAGCCCACATCACGTGCCCATCTCGATTACAACTCAGGCGTTTTGGAAAGCTTGTCGAAATGATGTCTTCTTTCAGTTCAAATTGCCCCAACGTTACTTATTTTTCAGCAAAATTACTTCAGACTATTGAATAGTAGGTCATAATGATCAACCTGATAAGTTTATCTAAAAAGAAGAATGCAAAAATTCAAAAGTCTTCGGACTATGCAACTTTAATAAGCGCATCAGTATAAGATCTATGTTGGATATATAAGCTGTGCTGCTCGAACTCCGGCAATCAAACCGATGATTTACAGATTTACAGCTTTATACTACTCGCTACCTAGCCTGGCACTCTGCATTATTAGGATATGGCAAGGAGCTTCTGCAATGAGAAACACCAAATGTTCAAGATAGGAATTTCCCCAGCTTAATTAACGAATGTAACAAACAAAAACAACAAAAGAAAGAAAGGAAGGAAGGAAGAAAGAAAGAGTCTTTTATTAAGTAGAATCTCGAACCTGAATCTGAAGTTGTCGCGTATGTTAGCACAAATACAATAAATACAGAAGCACATCAGCCTGAGCTGGACATTACAATGGATATTACACACCATAGGACATGTGTTATCCGACTTATTGTTATTATTGATACATTTTACCATTAGTAATATTCATATAATTTACAACAGCAAATTAGTGGCTAATGTGTAAAACTCGAAAACGTCATCAACTCAAAAGAGATAGGTCTATATGTTAAAGAAAATAGTGCTAGTGAAAGCAGTCATTTCCTGTGACGTTTTTATTTTCTCATTCTTCAGCATTGATAAAATAGCAAAGGACATGATGGGACATTGTGACTTTTGCAACCTAAACAACACAGCAGTTGATCCATTTGGGAGGATTTATGGCAAATACAGCTACACCGCAGCCAATAGTTTTAAGGTATGTATCGGTGTTGAAGAGGAAAAGTATATATATATATGTATATTTTACCTCGGTACTACGCCTCTGGCTACTCGTAGCCCAGGGAAAAGGAAGCCCATCCTGGTCCAGCAATTAGCATAATCAGCTCACAGCAGGAGGATGTCATGTGAGCAGATCCGGCAGTTTTTCTACATTTACTACAAAACCAGACAGGTTAGTATCTTTTAAACTTGATATGTTAGTTCAGTTCATGTTAGCATTCACGTACAAAGTTTTGAAACTTTTAGATGGGTTATTACTGTTTTACAGCTTACTTTCGATTGTATTTGACATGATTGTCAGAACAATGCCTCCATTGTTTGGTTATTAATTGAGCCACCCATTGCCAAACGGAGAGATGTTTGGCAGGAGCCAGCTACATTGCTAGGGATTCATTCCCTGGGTTTCTCTAAGATTCCCCAATTATTATTATTCTCGTTAAGGCGTACCTCCGAGTCCTATAGTATTTTCTTCAACTTGTTGGCCAAGAAAGCCACAGGTGGAAGAAGGTGTATAGTGTGGGATGGTACCGCTACACTGGTCCCTACCCCTCGTTTAGATCGGTTGGTTAACCATACCGTCATCCTGTGACAGTCTGTTAGCCATACAACTGCGTTAAAAACCCGTTTTAACGCCATAAATACCCACCTAGTATAATTATACTCTCATTATCAGTGTGATATTCAGCCTAAGACAATGCCTAATTGTGTTTTTTTTGTTTTTATCACAGCTCGGAGCCATGGCCATGAAGCGGAGTACGGCAGAGGCATCTCATGCGCTCAGTGCTGATGAAGGCGGCGCGGGTACAAAGGTCGCCTTCGGCAGGACAAAGATTCTGCGGAGGTGGGGGGGTACGATACCGGCTCCGGCCCAGATGATCTGGGCGAACAAGTTGCTAGACTGGTTGAACAGAAAATGGAGTAAATGCTACCTTCAAGAGCGGCTGCCTGCAAGAAAAAGCGGACTAAAGTCCCGCAGTATTCTGACGAGTCTGAATGGGAGGATCTATCTGACAACGAGTCAGAGGAAGGGGTGCTTGTGTCGGCATGTAAACGCAAGCATAAGAAAAGAGACCACTCCTCCGAAGGGGATGAGTACACGAGGGCCCGCAAAAAGAAGCCCCTCTTGAAGAAGGGCAAGAAGAAGACTAAGAAGAGGAGGAAACACAAATCTTCCTCCTCTGACTCTTTGTCAGACTCTTCATCGACAAGCTCTGAACACACAAGAAAATGCGCTAAGTCCTGTGGAAAGGAAACGAAGTGCAAGGGGCAGAGGCGCAAAAAGATCCACATCACGACGCTTATGAGGAAGACCATTCAGGGGCACTTCAACACATTTAAGCCAGTCGAAGTGATCATCAAGATGGCCGAAAAGTTCACGGGGATCAAAGGGATCCCGGAATCTGACATCAAGGAAATGGATTCGGAAGTGATGCTCAGCAAGGAGCGCAAAAAGTTTGAGGCGGCGCTCCATACAGTACCGCTACAAAGGGGTACTCTCGGCGCTGACAGCCATCGCGCCTATAGAGAACAGAATGATGGCGGAGAACAAGTTCCCATCACTCTGTGATGACATGAATGGGGGGATTGCTTTGATTACAGCAACAAGCAAATTCCTCTCATACAAGAGATTCGAGAACGTATTCAAGGTGGTCTGCACTGACGCCGTCAAGGAGGTGGCTAGGTCCAAGAAAATCCCGGACAACGATGGGAAGGAATATACACTATTCCTTGCACCAAAGCCCATCAAGGGAAAGCCACAGATAAAACCAAGATGTTTGTGGGTCAGCTCCAGTACTTCCTTAGACCAGTTCCAAGTGCGGCAAACGCATGGAAACGGACAAAAAGAAGGTGTCGGATGACAATCCCAACCGCTTCAAGAAGATGAGGCAGGATTTTTGTATAAACCGGCCGAGGAGGCCAGTCCGGGACAAACTTCAGCTTCCAGGCCAGGGGAAGGGGGCAGAGGCAGTCATTCGGCTGAAACGACGGGAACAGGCCCTTCAAGAGGGAGTTCAACGCCGAGAAGCCGTTCCCCCATTTAACAAATAGAAGCGGCAACTCAAATACCAGTAAGTAATACATTTCAAGCTGGGAATCTCATAACTGTCTTTCAGAATGGAATAAAGTTACAGATAATTTAACTATCCTTAGCCTAGCTGAAAGGGTAAGGATCCCATTGATAGAACAACCTATTCAGAATAGTATACCTTTCCCTTACCGATTTCACGGTTCAGAACGCGAAGCATTAGACAATGAAGTCCTTAAGTTTTGCGGAAAAAAGGCATTATAGAACCAGCACTACACGTTGCTGGGGAATTCATCTCTAATATTTTCTGAAGACCGACACCAAATGGAGATGTTAGACTAATTTTAGATCTAACGTTATTTAACAAATTCGTAGAATACAAACATTTTTAAATGTTTTCGTTAGACACAGCAAGAGACTTACTCACACCATGCGCCTGGCTAGCCAGCGTTGATCTTAAAGATGCATACTACACAGTACCCATTTATAAACATGATTGAAAGTATCTAACATTCTGTTGGAACGGCAAACTTTATGAGTTCACTTGTATGGCGAATGGACTGGCTTGCTGTCCACGCATTTTCACATGGCTGCTTAAACCAATTTTTTCCCTGATGGCTAGGGAAGGACATTATGTTTCCATACAATGATGATTCATATATTGTCGCGCAAACACAACAACAATGTCAGACAGCAGTAGACAAATTATGTGAAATGTTTACAAAATTAGGTTTCTACATACATGAAAGTAAATCAGTACTAATGCCAACAAGCAAATTAAAATTTCTGGGTTTCTTTATTGAGGCCACAGAAATGACCATTTCATTAACAGAACAAAAGGTTGATAGATTCACAACAGCAAATCAATTACTACAATTGAACAAACCAAAAATACGACAAGTCGCAGTATTTATAGGAATAATGATAGCCTACATACCAGCTATTCTATATGGCAAGGCTCATATCAAATCTCTAGAGATAAATAAAGAATTGACGCTGGTATGCGCGAAAGGAAACTTCGAGGGGCCCATGACAATTTCGCCAGAAGGCCAAAATGATATAATCTGGTGGCTTTCACACATTAACAACTCACCAAACCCTATTAGGATGGGAGAGCCTAACACTACGATTACAACAGACACTTTATTGGAAGGCTGGGGGGCCCATAGAGACCAACAGGCAACTGGTGGCTATTGGATGGAAGATGAAATCTCTGACCACATCAATGTGTTATCTCTTAGAGCCATTTATCTAGGACTTTGTAGTTTGATTCACATCCCTAAAAATCATGTAAGAGTTCTAACAGATAACACAACAGCTCTGGCTTACATTCGTATTATGGGCGGAACACGTTCCAAACCATGTAAATATCTGGCTAAACTCATTTGGGATTGGGCAGAGAAACACAAAATATGGCTATCAGTAGCACATATTCCAGGCAGTGAAAATACTTTGGCTGACAGGAAAAGCAGACACTTCCACAACCATTTGGAATGGTCTTTGAATCAGATTATTTTTGACAACATTTGTCACAAATGGGGCAAGCCAGATATTGATCTCTTCACATCATGCAATAACAAAAAGTTAACAAAATATGTGTCTTGGCATCCAGAGCCAGAAACATGGAGAGTAAATGTATTCTCATTAATTTGGAATAATAAGTTCTATTACATATTCTCGCCATTCAGCATTATCAGCAGAGTGGCCAGGAAGATCAACATGGAGCACACTCAGGCTAGTGGCAATAACATCAGCAGCAAAAGACGTGACCACATTCCCAAGTTAAAGGAACAACCTTCAACATCAAGGACCACTAACAGTCCACAGAGATGTGTTGACAACACCCCTTTTGGCATTACTTTTCTAAGAAAGCATTTAGAACAATTTGGTTTATACAAAATAATGAAAGAAAGGCATATTTCACATGCCTGGAGGAAAGGAACGGTGAAATCATACACAAGTTATTTAAAGATATGGGGACTTCATTTCCTTCTCAAAGGAGTCAAACCGTTGAAACCTACAATAGCCCAAGCTCTAAGAATTTTAGAAAATGATGGATTAGGATTTGGTGCAATTAACGCAGCGAGATGTGCGTTATCGATTATGCTACCAAGAATAGATGGACAAACAATTGGAAAACATCAGTTGGTACATTGGTTCATTAGGTCGATGTATGAAAGAAACCCACCCAAACCGAAATATAATAGGTTTTGGGATGTGTCAATAGTATTCAAGTTATTCAAGTCATGGCCTAGCAATAGACATTTATCAATGAAGGCACTAGGATTTAAATTAGCAGTTCTTTTACTGCTAGTTACAGGTCACAGGGGCCAAACGATTGTGGCACGCTCACTGGATGGACTAGAAATAGATAAGGATGAAGCGACATTTGATTTAGAGACATTGCTAAAATCAAATCGCGCAGGGGACTCACTGTCCACAGTACATGTAAATAGTTCTCTGGAGGATAAACGGATATGTGTAGTTTTGGCCATTAGGGCTTATATATCCATGTCACGTGCAATTAGAAATTCCAGACAACTATTAATCAGCTTTATAAAGCCACATAAAGCTATCTCGAGAGACACACTCGCAACTATCAAGGTGCTTAAGCAAGCAGGAGTGTACACGGGATGCTACGTGTCTCACACCAACGCGTCTCACTCAACGCGTGGATCCATGGACAATTAGGAATCTTGGTCAAATGAATCCTTGCACACGCTGGGTGGAAGATGGCTAGATCGTTTGCAAAACATTACAACAAATGACTAGAAAAATCAAGCCGCCTGGCGACACGCCTACTCACCAACTAAAGACAGGTGAGAAACAAAATTAAATTTTGCATTCATATATACATAGTATGGTTACAACATTAAAGAATAAAAGGATAAAAAATGAGATTACGTAAAAGTCTCCCTGGGCTATAAGTAGCCAGAGGCTTAGTACCGAGGTAAAAATAGTATAGTTATACAAATCTTACCTGGGTACAGATGATGGATAACTGGTGTTTTCCCGAGGTCATGGGTCAGGACCCACCCACCCTACCCTACCACAACTATCATGTTTTGCTAGAACCAAATCGAAAACACAATAAGTATCCATATAGAGTTAAAATCATTTTTTATCCTAAAAAGTATGTAAAAGATTGCCGGACCCGGATGTGCTTCCTTCTCCATGACCCACGACTATCCGAGGATAGTACCTCAGGAAAACACCAGTTACATCATCTGTACCCAGGTAAGATTCGTATAACTATACTATGTATATATATATATATATATATATATATATATATATATATAGACGTATATCAGGGATATGCCGGTGTAGATTGGGAGCAGAGGCCCCCCCTGATGTTACTGTTAGTTCCAACTCTATCCCCCCTCCCCTCTGGTTGGGTTTGAGCCCATCAGGTGGCGCCTACGGGCCTCCCCGATCTCGGACTTCCGGCCCCTGACAGGAGCCCACTTTCCCCTCGGATGCTGCTCGGCTAACCTGATATTTTTTTTCCGTCATGCCACCGCCTTGCTCGACACAGCACTTCACCTAGCACATGCCGGAACCGTATTGTGGACCTTGTTGTTATGCTCACCAACCTCCTGTGAATGCTAAGTGTCAGAACACGCAAGTACGACGTTCAAGTAGAAAAAAGACAATGGCCGACAAAGATAAGCATGTCAAGTCATAAGGCGTGTCGGTTGATAAGTTGGCACCACCGCCAGCCGGTGCGTTAGGCGACAACGCTTTCAGCGATGAGGAACAAATCCTGGAGGAGCGAATGTGAGTGCCAGAACGACGCAAGCACCTCGCGACCATGGCGGCTCGCACCCGCTGACTGGAGGAAGAACTGGGAGTGTTGGAAATGTCCAACAAGTCGGAGCGTCCTGGGACGGTCGCCAACACCACCTTCACCGTACGCGTTCAGGTTCGTCAAGTTCGCCGGATAGAACCCTGAACCCTGAAAGACGACTGAAAAGTAGTGGTATTTAAACCGCCATATGTGTTACAAGAAAAGCGTATTGAAACTGAACCCCCACAAGCTTGTTGAAGCCAACTGTCCATGGATTCTTGACCGGGAGGACGCGTGTCTTGACAACTGCCATAGGGTCTTTCAACATATCTCATACATCTCCCATAAGGCCGGAGTGGACAGTTCTTTTACACGTCTTGTAGGGTTGTGGGTTCGAACCCTGGTCGAGTCAAACCAATGACTTAAAAATTGATACAGGTCATGGTGCCGGCGGCCTGGTTTCCCAGTGGGACAGCACTATAAAGTCACCATGAGTGTGCACTGTCACGAGTTGGTACCCGTCCTGATATGACCTTAGATGTTGCTAGGACATAAAACAACAAACAAACTAAATCTTATACGTGTCACATGTCGGTTATGACACGGCAGTAAGGAAAGACGAGCTAAAGGAGGGCTTTGGCACCAGTATGGCTGAGCACATACTTTGCTATTACGCGTTTGTGAACCTTCGTACTCGCAGGGATGTCTACAGCGCATAAGAGTGCTGTCTGCAAGAAAAAATGATTTTGTCCCCCAATCGAGCGCGCCTCCATTGATTTGTCAAACGCAAATCGGATTGGCTGTCGATTACAACGGGCCTGGCCCACTTTCAGCTGAGGGCAATCGATCTAGGACATAATAACCATAAAGTGCCTTTTCCAATTCTTTTAACTTGTAATAACGGCCCGTCCTGATATGACCTTCGATGTTGCTAGGATGTAAAACAACAATAAACAATGTAATAATGGCACATGTGCTTGCACACACTATATCACCGGTTTGCTATCCCAATTAAAACCCTGTCGTGCATTTTGTGAATTATTTTTCAGAGGTGAGACCGGCGTTTTCTGGAAATATATCCTACACGGTTTTATTTTGGGCTTTCATGTATTGAATTCACACTGCCCTGCTAAATATTCATGAGCGACTTCCTTTAAATTAAGCGACAATGAGAAAGAATTTATCCATTCCAAATTACTTAAGGAATTAGACTGGTTACATTAGTCCGACAACGCGTCAATCAGACTCCATAATATATTTTGTGTACATGAGTCGTTTAATGGCGGCCTGTGCTTGATGGTCGACTGCTCTAAGCCGTTCTCTAACTCGGTTAATAATTATGTAGGCAAGGTCGCTCAATCATTTTCTTATAAAGGGGTTGACGCACTGGTCGACCAGATGGCGCAAGGTGATTATATTGCCGTAACAAATATAAAAAATGCCTACCGTTCGGTCGGTATACACCCATTAGACTGCCCCAAGCAAAGAATTTCTTCTGACTTGGGGGGGGGGGGGGATGGTCTGGAATTATTTTTTGATAATAGAATGTGTATGGGCTTGTCGTCCAGCCCATATATTTTTACCCAAATAGGTGACTTCCTGGCACGCTGTGCCAATCGGGAGGGGGTTGATACTGTAATTAATTACCTGGACGATTTCGCTAATCTGGGCCCAGACTGGAACATATGCTCCGAAAACCAAAAAGCCATTATCAAAATTCTCCGAAGGATGGGATTTTATATTAATTTGGATCAACTCAGGTCACCAACTCAGTGCGCTCATTTTTTAGGAATAGAAATAGACACCAACTAAGACTACTGACCGATAAAATCGACAAGCTGAAATCCCACCTATACACATTCTTAACAAAACGAAAGGCGACTAGGCGCCAGCTAGAATGCCTAGCTGGTCGCCTATCCCATTGCGCCACGGTCGGCCGAGGCGGTCGTTCATTCTGTACTCGTATCTATGAAGCGATATGTGCTTTAAAGCGACCGTATTACTGTTTCCGATTAACAAATCTTTTCAGAGAAGAAATCCAATGGTGGATTTTGTTCATTGGCCGATTTAACGGTTATGCAAAAAATGTGGGCAGACACACACCCGTATACTCTACATACACTGACATGCCAGATCACGGTTTCACTTGAAGGACTGGTTCGCGGGTGCGTTCAACGCCGTGGCAGAGTCGAAATTGAGTTGGGCCATGAGTGTGGATCATGCATGTGCATATTAATGTTAGGGAAATGTGGGCTACAGCGGCTGTGACAGCTCACCGGCACTCGGCTTGGCGCGACCGTTCAATTATATTCATAACGTAACAGTCGTTCGCTCTGCGCTGAATTCTGTAAAATCCTAAAATAAAATGATAATGAAGTGGATTAAGCAATTTTTCTGGCTGTCGTGTGACTATAATTTTGACATTTCTTCAACAACTCCAAGGAATACATAACAATTTGCCATAAACATGGACGGAAGGATGTAATATAACAATATAATGAATATGTTTAAGACACAACTCTCCATAATTAAGCATTTTGAGCTAAGAAACATACAATTTCAGTCACTTTACAGGCTGATGTTTACATCCCCATTGATTAGCCAGAAGTAATTCTTGTTCTAAATATTAAAATGTCAAATGTGTCAACAAAAACTTGTTTCAAAGAAATATATAACCAATGTCTGATTAACTCTACTCATTTTCTATTTCTACATATGTCATTAACCATAGAATATAAATAAAAACATGAATAAAATAAATAAAACTGACTCTGGCTATGGCTCTAACACTAGTCTTAGTGCCTAGATTTGTCTAAA